>JAOXYF010000008.1:13461866-13500935 GCA_028565775.1 Sternarchorhynchus goeldii
ACACACACACACACACACACACACACACACACACACACACACACACACACACACACACACACACACAAACATACACAGTTAACAAGGGCTCTCTACCTTGTGTGGTCTGTAGTAGCCATCAGCACAAGTTTCACAGTTCACCCCCGCAGTGTTCTGGGTGCAGTTGATACACACTCCACCCCCCACGAACTGGCCGTGTGTGTTCACACTCAGCTTCAGCTCGGCCACCGTCTGGTTGTAATAACAGTCCTCTGCCTTGCTATGACAGTTGCATTCTGGTCATTGACAAAGGGAAGTAAAAGGCCTTTATTCTTCTGCTATTTTGAAGTAGGGGAAACTGTGAGTACCAAGTGTGAATACTTAACAGAGCTATTAAACTGGCGAACAAGTGATGCAGGTGAAACAGGTGGCTACGTCCTGCTGCTCATGCTTCAGCTGTCAACCAGTTACAAGCTGGTGATTTTCTTGTTTTTCACTTGATATTTCCTGTGGGCGTTTCTCTGGCTTACTCTCGCATGTGTTGCCGTCGGAGATGGTCCCTGGTTGCCACAGTTCCTGGTGGTAGCCGGGGCAACACTCATTACAGCTCTCCCCACACGTATTGTGCTCACACACACACTGCAGTTTCTGGAGGATGGAGAGAGAGAGGGACAGAGAGGAAGAGAGACAGAGAGGGAGAGTGAAAGAGAGAGAGAGAGAGAGAGAGAGGATCAGTTAAGAATGATATCACAAAAGAGAGGGCAGAGAAAACAAGAGCCAAAGGAAACACTCTCCATTTACACAGGCTGTCAATCAACAGAACACGAGAGCAGATACCCCACCCCCTGGCCCCAGCACACACACATTCCCAGACTGAAACTCCTCAGCTCATTCAGCACTGTGTATGTTAGTTAGTGTTTGTGTGTGTGTGTGTGTGTGTGAAGGATTATGTCTGTTTTTTCAGACTCTTGTTAACATGGTTTTCACTGTTGATGAGGTACAAAAAAGAGGCATCAAAGTTTGCTTAACTCAGTCTATACTGGATGATTTCCTCCGAACTGCAGGGGTCTGACTGCTTTAGCGACTGCCTTTCTGCTCTGAAAACTCATACTGCGCCATTTGAGGATGGTGAACATAATATTTTAGTTTTACTAAAATTTCTGTTTAGCGGAGACCAAAATCTTCATCAAGCACACAGCAAGGCACCCTTGCTGCTGAACCGTCTGAAATGTTTAGAAATGGTTTTGAGCTGAACAAATTCCTGAGCGAACAAAAACATTAACACTTACCATCTAGCTTTCTGTTAAAATGTTATTAAAGGTAACAACATGAGAGCCAATCATTAGCCTGATACCAGAGACACGCTGTGGAATTCCACACTGTCAGTGTAATCTTATTTGACCGACAGACTGTGTTCAAATCTGCTGATAGAGAACTGAATAGTGTGTTCTGTTACCTTGGTAACAGGGTCCCAGGGGCAACTCTGGGCGTGACCATAGCAGATGCACATCCCTCCCACTGAGATGTCCTTGATTGAGTAGAAATACTGAAGACAAGAGAGAGCATGGAGATGGACAGACACATTACAAAAGAGCCCCAGTTATCAGAACAGCTGAACGAATCTAGGGTTGACTTTCCAGGTTCAAACCATAATGCTTTCCCTGTTGAATGGTTAACAGCACGCCATGCGATATGGCTATTAATAAACCATGTTTCTCTACGAGATCTTAGCCAGCAAAGATTGATTGTTTTTTTTTAGGATTTCTCCGTCCATGAAAGTCAAAGCTCACCCTCCGGGTGACGATGGGGTCCACGTCTTTGGGGTCACGGTAGCTGAGGGTCATGAGGTCCGCGTTGAGTGTGCGGATGCGTTGCAAGCGCAGGCGGATGTAGCGGGCGGAGGTGAACTCCAGCAGGTCTGGGGTCAGGTCATCGGCGCCCGGCCGCCCGTTTATCAGAGACGTGTGGATCTACACAGATGGAGGAGGCGGAGAGGTAAAACATTCCACGCTGCAACTGGTCTCAGGCCTGTACGCGCCGTCACCCCATCACTTCTGTTAAGGCAACGCAAACTGAAAGACTGACATGAGATCTGAGCCACTAATATCAAACAACTATTTTCTAGTAATTAAAATACAGTATAATATACAGTATTAAATAAGAAGAACTACATATTCAGTACAATTTATAAGAATGACTTAATATGCTAAAGGCTTTAAGGAATATAGTATGTGTCAGTAGTTGGAGTGGTACAATTTAAATCTGGAAAAATCTAGATTATGATACTGTAAGTAGCAGGCCTACATCCCCAAACAGCATTTATACTGGTGTTGAAGCAGATATATATAAGACATCAATGCACAGCCTATCTATCTATTGTAAGGCTGGATGTTTGCATGAGTGGAACAGTGTTTGTTTCAGTAGCTCAGTGGATTTAGGAGTGGATGGGCCTCTCTGGATAGTCACTGTTTTTTTGTTCCTCAGTCCAGTTAGATCCTCTGCACTGGATTAATGCCAGACCAGCTCTCGCTGCAGGGATCCCCCAGCCACCCCCCACACACATTCCCATTCACAAAATTACACTCCTTTTCTAGAGGCTTCTCAGATGGGCTTGCAAAGTGTCAGAACAGAAACCTATAAGAAACCAACAACGGCGCCTGATTCTGCAGAACGTATCTGTAACACAGGACTCCCGGGCAGCGCAGGACTGCCGGGAAGTCCGAGGGCGAGCTGCTCACCTCGCCGTGCTCCAATGGCACCAGGCGGGAGTAGTAGGAGGTGCAGATGACCTCCTTGTCTCTCTTGTAGGTGGGAGGCCCCAGGCGGGGGGTGACATTGTAGCGGCTCAGGCACTCGGTGTCACTGATGGCGTAGTACTGCCAGGGCTGGAACTCGACGCCGTCCAGAGAACGTTCCAGAATCCAGTTCCCTGGCCGCGGAGAGTTCGCCGCCTTGATGATGATGTAGGCTACCTGGAAGACCTGTTTGATCAAGAGTTAAACACCCTTTAGTCACTTTACTACTTCAGTTTATATTCGTAGCTCTTAAAGGTAGATAATACTGGCACTTCCATAAAACAGGACCTGACTGACATTGCCACTTTGTGTCTGATTAACTGAGCGAGTTGAAAGTCTTACATCTGAGTGAGTCACTGCCGAGATATAGAGCTTGTTCTTCTCCTTTCAAGTGAGAAATTCATGCTCTGTGCTTTTCAAATATGGTTCATACTTTTTTATTGCAGATACAGCGCTCGGTTTCTTAGGCTCTTGCTGGCTTCTCTTTGCCCTTTAATATGCACCTCAGTGTCCGTTGATCCTTCTACTGATCCTACAAACTGAAACCATATGTCCTCCTTTCTGACCTATCTGTCTCTCGATCCTTTCTGACCTGTCTATCTGTCTCTCTATCCTTGCTGACCTGTCTCTCTGTCTGTCTCATTCTCACTGCGTCTCGCCCAGCCCTCACGCAGAACAGGTCGGGACAGGCTATCTGAACAAGCCCCCTCCACATTTTTCGTGATGGCCAGTTGAAACCATGCTGGGGAAGCCATGACTAGCTCCACTCCTGCATTTCATTCTGCTCGTATTCCTCAAATCAGCTTCAGATGTGGAAGCAGCTCGGTTCAAACACCGGCCTCCATATGAAACCACAACAAACCGAGACACTATAGACAACCAGCAGGGATCGCATACTTTAAATGGCATGAGAGTATTCATCTGCATGGTGTGGGCTAGTCTAACCCCCTCTGGTGACCTTGGGAGAACATAAATGAGGACTCACGCTGTTCATGCCACTAGTCGAGCACTTTGGCGTAATTGTATTTCTGTGAAAACACAGGCTTCAAAGTTCACAGATCAACATGCAGCCTGCATCATGTTTGTGTTTCATCTTCTCCTCCATTTCCCCTCAGCTTTGATGCCCTGGTGGTCTCAGCAGCTTAGCAACGTCAAGGTGAGGAGGCAGACAAACATGGTAAAGCCTCTTCCACCAAGCTAGTATTGCTGTACCTTCAGGGAGACCAGGTTGTCATTAGCATGTTTGAAAGTTACTGTCTTTATAATATACACCTCAGATCAAACTCACTTGCTCTGAAACCATATTTGCAGAACTCTCCCAAAAGTCAAAGGCGTGTGTACATTTCTATTACAGGGTGCAGGTTTCTACACACTTCTTGATCCAACAACCTCAAACATGTTTAACGACTTTGTCATGCATTAGGTACTCGTGTGTTGGTTTGTGAATGGTTGCTGAGGAAAATAACACAGTTGCTGTGATAAATGACTGCTACTGCAAATTTTGCTAAGAAACATTAAAATAAAAGTGATATGTAATGTATAAATTATTGCTTGAAAAAATCACATCAACTGTGTCTTTCAGTAAGCATGAACAAAGGTCCTGTGCTCAAAAGCCTGTGAATAAAGTTCTTTCTCGGATTGTATACTTTCTGTAATCACATGGTACATCTCTTCTGATACCATAAAAATGGTGTTTAGCCTTGAGCCAGAAATCACTTTGTCTACAGTGTCTGAAGAGCACTCCGTTCTTTTCCGGTGAAGGAAAATATATTGCAGAGTAAAGAAGTCGTTTTTTAACCTCATCAGTGGCCATCACACCGTGACACATTTGCAGACCCTGAAAGAGCGTCAACAGCAAACACTTAACTCCTCGATCAGGGAGCCAAAGTCCTGATCCAATTAACAGCCCCAGGTCAAACAAACAGGGGAGCAGCCATTTGGGGCTGCCTCGTCCTTGGGAACACCCCAGGCAACCCAACAGGGCCACCGCAAACACCCAGGCTCTGCTGTCCAAACGGCCACAGAGCGGCGGGGCCAGCTGCACTAGCACTCACACATGCAGACTAACAACTTGCTTCGCACTTTCCGGAGAACTGGGTGGCCTCTATATTGAGGTAAACACAACGCATTACACACCGGTGGTGACAACAAGCACACTGTCAAGGGGGGCACCTGGACCCATCACAATCACCTCAACTATGTGAGGAAGGCTGAATACTTTGTAAGATATGCACACTGCACACTTTATAAACATTCACAACATGATTTGTGCTTAAAGAACCATGAGGGTTAGTGAACAAGGCAGTAGCACTTCACAGCTTGGAAGCAAATGAGCTTTCTTGTTGCTTCAAGTTTATAACAAGTTCAGCACATGTAACACTCCAGAAACACCAACAGCATCTTTTTAAACCAGAGAGAATCTTTATTTATATTAACATGAGATTGCTGACTGCATGCTCCCAAACACTTTAATGAAGCACCCACTGAGAGCCCAGGTGCTGCTGGGTTTGTTTTCCAGTGAGGCATCAGTTCATGTGGGGTGTTGGGTGTATGTTCCTGGCCCCAGGCTTCTGGCCCTGGCCCCTCTAATGCTGTTCTGTTTTGTCCTGGCCTGTATTGTGTCCACCCCTCCCTTCACACACCCTTCCCCCACTCTCCCAAACTCAGACAAAAGCCTGACTCATCTTTACCCCAGACTAGAAGAATGTCTGTGGCCAAACGCATCGCTTTTTATGTGGTTGGAATAAGCCTTAAATCCCACCACTGGAACAGTGAACCCCAAACTAAGCACTTATGCAATTTCTTAACTATTTAGCTTAGATCTGTGGATAACTGTGGATAACTGTGGATGCTCTGGTTGTAATATTTCAGATTTTCTTTATGCTATGTGCTTAAACTGTGTGTGCTATGAGGAAGGACTTCTGGATACAGTACATAGACATATATTAACACATATCTTTTTCTCACCAATTGGTCATTTTTATCTATGACATCATCAGGGGTGAGGATTTTTCATTTCAGGCTATGCTATTTATGAATTCTTTTGAATATAACTATTACTGGCTACAAGATAAATTCAAGAATGTGGTCCTCACACATGTATAACCCCTTCGTTCTCCAACCACACACATGCCTCTAATCAAAGTCAGCCGTCAAAAGAATGTGCAAGTGAACATGACATTACATTGCTATGGGAATAACAAGTTTAGCTACATAAAATAATATTGATATTATTGATCCCCAGTCAAACATAACAATTGAATCTTATGAGGTTGTGGAGACCACAATGCAAACATTTGTAGCATACAAAAATAATCATGTATTTTTTTAAATCTAATCTTTAAAACTGAAGAAACATATTGGTTCAAAGTCTAAACGCTGTGGTTGCAAGGATCTATCACTCTTTGCTATATTACTCCCAGTAACGATGAACACTAACCACTACAACTCCCAGAATTCTGAACACAGACCAAAATAACTCTCACCCAATCAGCACACATTAAGACGTTCCTCGTCACCGAACTTTTGATAACACCTGTTTTCTATTTCCACTGTGTATTTAAACCTGCCTTTGACTGTGAAACCTCCTTGACAGTGAAGTACTGCTGCTGCTCCATAGAACATACTAATTACGACTCTCTTTTTGCCTTATCCTCTTGGATTTGACAGTCTGATTTTTTTTTTGAACTACTGTTTTGTTTTCTATTACTTAGACTGTCCTTTCATTCAGGCTTGGTAAATGGCTCTGTTCAGACTTTAGTCCTGGCTTGTTTCATAGCTGTGTTCCTGGATTGCCCTACTAACAATAAAACTGTCACTATCTTTATCTGAAAGTGTCTGGCTTGTCATTATGGGCTCCCATAGGCTTCCATTATAGACTATGTTTCTTTATTCTCAGCACAAACACAGCATAATTGTCAGTGGTAGTTTACGGTTAAAATTAATGGGAAAGAACCTGTGACTCAAAACACTAATAATGGAAGTCACATTTTCTCTACAATTGCTTTCATTATTTGTGTGTTTTGAGTGCATTAAATTGCTTCATTCTAAGCACAGGGAAATTGATCTTAATTACTGTCTGTGGTAACTGACTATACAGATGTGGTAGATCAAAATTTGGTTGAATGATACAGGAATGTTTCTCTAATATGCAGCTAAAGCGTAACTTTCACAATAGGTCTATATTTACTAAAGGCTGCTTGTACCCCACTTACAACATGGGGAAAGCTGTAGCTCCTGATTAACGCATCTTTGTTCCTGTTGCTAGACCATAAGAGGAAAGGTCACCGGTTTGAAAAGCGCACGACTGCACCCAGCCGCCTCCCCTCCGCCTTCTCTCTATGCTAACGACGAGAGAAACGTTGCATCCCGGAGGGCCCGCAGCGAGCATGTGGGGTGCTACACCAGTAATCATGTAGTCGCCACCACAGTCTTGGCCTGTGTAATTAACAACTCTGCAGAGGCTACAATTAATGTAATCTAGGCAGCAATATGTCTTCTACTTCGAATTGAACAGGTGTTGCTAGTGTTGGCTCTAACCACACTGCTAACCAGCAGAGGTATGCTACACTCTATAGCACGAAAGACATGGTCCAGTGAATAAGTAAACAATGTCAATTAGCTGCTTTTTTTGTCTAAAGCTTGAAGCCTCCTGAGTCAGGACGCCTGGAATAACCTATGAGTAGGAACCTTGTTAAAGGCAGAAGCAGGGATGGTACTGGCCCTGTTACTGGAGGAAGCCCATAAGGTTCTTTGTGCTACCACTATTCAACAGTTGTTTACCTTAACATCAATTCCCAAGCAACCTGGGGAAACGAGAAGATCTACTACATCAACACAGTTATAAAGGTTATATGATATGGTGGACTTTAGTATTCCTGAATGAAGCACACATGCACTCTGGATATGGTTCTCCTGAATTCTAGAGTATTCTGGCCTGAATCCAGATTGCACCTTGCTGAAAGTACTTTCAACTTTTGCTCAGTCACACAGTCCAGCACAGAGATGTCACAAGTGTGTCTGATGGAAATATTAACTTCCACAAAGCCATGCCTCCAGAGGTGGTGCCTTGCATACCCTTCAGCCTGAACATCTGCTAGCTCTGCTGCTGTACCACGCTCCCCTACAGCTCAGTCCCACTAAGAGATTTAACGTGATATCCTTGGCTGCACATACGGACAGCCATTTCCTGAGTATGAGATAACTCAGTGCATATCTATAAATCGATTGGGAATAGGTTACAGTAGATCACTGTCTACAGTAGCTCATGAGCAGAAGATTGGTTAACAGGCCTGGTGCGGCTCCAGAATGGTAGTAGTTTAACTGTCGAGAAGCAGTAAGAGGAAATAAACACAGGGCCTGATTTCAGCAGAAACCCCTAGGCCTGCTGTTGGTGATAGCCTGTCAGCTAGGGAGAAGGGCACCAGGGAGGAAGATGATGACATCTGCTGTTGGGATCAGTCTGAACACGGCGAATCCTGATCTACGGTTACCCTGATCACAGTAAACTCGGTAATCGCTTCTACAGGACTGGTGAAAGTGAGAAAGCAGATGGAATGTCAACCACATGTATGTTGAAACTGACTAGACTGCCATCTCACATTTTACTTTCCACCACACATTGGATAACCTTAATGTGTAGCCAGTAACCCAGTGGTGGTGTATGTGTTGACTGAGTGTAGCCTTACCTGTCGTAGATCCAGTGTGATGGTGACCCAGTGGAACTGACGTCCGTTCTTAATGCTCGGACTCTGCCACCATTGATTGGTGCCATCAATAGCATTGGTGATGGGATGCCGCTCTGTTAAATGAACCTTGCTTTAATTTGTGAGCAGAGCTTGCTTTAAGTAATGTGATAAACAGCATGTTTGACATCCCTTTCAAAGTAGTTCAGTTAATCAATGTCAGATATGAGGTATTATATTGCTTAACTAGGATGGTCTTGAGACAAAGCTGTAAATCAGGCAGTGAATCTCAGGCAAGGCCAATGACAGGGGCTCTGTCAGCAGCTGTAACTTGGATGTCTGGAAACGCAGCTGGAGATGACTGAGGGCAAATGATCGGAGCAAGCGCGGGAAGCTGTACCTTTGGGATTAGTGCTGTTGGCATCGCATGTCCGGCACTGGGGGTTACGGATGCGTCTGCCAGGCACGTGCTCCACCAGCTTACAGTACATCTCCGGAGCAGGGCTGCCACATGTGGCGTTGGTGCTGATCTCGGCATTGCTGGCCAGGTTCAGAATTGCAGGAAAAAGACCTAAAGTATCAAAGGAGGAGATAGATGACTGTGGGCTTACAAGCACTTTAAAGATATAATTAAATATTAAAATGATAAAATTGCAGATCCAAAAAGTCTGGAGTAAATTAATGTGTAAAAAAAAACCTGAAACTTGGTTTGAAATCTATATTGCACATCATGCTGTCTTTATATATAATAACAACCACTAAACAATGGCTTCAGGAGAAAAGAACCAAGGATTGAAGCTTGACCTGTTACTTTATAGTGCAGTAATCTTCAATGGAAGCAGTTTTCTCTCAGCATCAGAAAGCACATGTTCCAATCTTCCCCTTCTAATGTTCTGCTCTCCCCCTCCTCCCACCTTCCATAGACTCTCTCTTTGAAGTGTGACCCCCAGCATCTACCCACGCGTCTGCATGCAGCCATTGATGGCCCAGATTATTACATGTTGGACAATTGACAATGGCAGCTATCTATTCATGCAAGTAGGCCTCCTTTGGTGACTGGAGTCCCCTTTTTTGGGTTCAGACTGCTCATTACTGCAAGCCAGTTTAAGCAAACAACAACTCTCACATTGGCACTGCTTCCACTCACCAATGTGCATTTGAAGCAGGATTTTAGAGTTCAACCACACTGGCATAAGGGGAAATACGGAAAATTAATACCTCAGAGCTTAAGGAAATGGTGAGCTGTTTAACAGCAGTTTTTATTTTTCCTTTGAAGTAAATGGGTGCTAACATGAGTGAGAGGGCATGTAGCACTCACTTCTAGTAAGATGTAGACACAACCAGTTTCCAAAGTCAGAGTTTTTATCCATGGAGCATCTTTCAGGCACTTTTAAGCTAAACTAAACCCAATCAAAGGGATGGTCTGTTATCCACTATGAACTTTGGCTAGCAAGATAACTGAAGAACTGAACAGAGAAAGAGCTGAAGTCCTTCAGACTTGGACACTGGAGAGCTTCGGAAACGCCCAGGCGGGATTTTGAAACCTGAAACCAGTGCTGCAGAGCAGACTTCAATAGGCCCACGGATGAAGAGGCAGAGGAATAAAGGTGCTAATTGCACAGCACATCTGGCTTGTTCTACTTTGCATGTCACAGACGGGGGTCGGCCACTGGGTTTTCTTTCTCTCTAAATATCCACACCCCGACTGAAGACATTATTGAAGGCTTGCACTCAGCAAAGGTTCATTTAGTGCCTTGTTTTAGTTAGGTCTGTAGTAATGTGGAATTTATAATACATCAAAAATAAGAATTTATATGTGTAACTTCTAAACAATGTCAGCACTAAAATTTAACCATAAAATGGACAAAATGACCATGACGTTTTGAAAACTATGATGCTTGGTTGGCTCAATGAATAACTTTTCATGAAAACCATAGTTAATACTGTTGTAACTGCAGACTCTAAAAGAGTGCATTGGATTCAGGTTTGTTCTTCCTTGTGAATTTTAAGAGGTTGCTGAGGACAATTCCAGCAAGTACTTGATTTTCAGAGGCTACATACCACAGTTCCATCAGAATGCAGTAAAATTAGGCAGAATTTTCTCAGTAATATTCTAGCAAAGCTGCAAAACATACAAGCTAATTGTGTTACTGAGAGAAAAAAAAACGTAATTCCATTTTCACAAACCCCAATGAAAAAGAATTGACAAACGCATTTAACTCGGCGATATACAAAGAGGCGAGTGTCGAGCTCTCGGGCCTTATGACTGTGCCTCTGGAAGAAACCTGAGGTACAGCTTAGTGTGTTTGGACAACAGCATCCCCACGACCGACTGCTCAAGACCAGAGCGCCGCTGAAAGGCTAACTCATCACACTGGCTCAGGATGAAAGTGACTAAATCTGCTGAGCTTTCAGTCATCTCTGGAATGTCACTTAAAACATAAAAGTGCTCTTCAACAGCTCAATACTTGATAAGATCTACGGTCATAAGGTAAAACGGCAATGATAAAGAAGCCTGTGAACAGCCTGAGACAACACAGCATACGCATGTGCAAACTACTGGAAAACCCTTACCTAAGTGACTTTAGGGACCTCCATTTACTAACTTTCATTCATGTGTCCTGTCAATGTTATAATATGTCCTGTGCATATTGAGTTGAAAGCATGTTTAGATGTAATCATTTGGAACAAAGGCCCAGCACTTAAGTATGATTCAATCAGTACAGGCTGGTGTTAAAACTATCACTAGAGATCAAGCATGAACCAGGGTAAAGCCATTAGAGATTGCAACCTAAACAACATTTTCAGAAGGTCAGGCAAGGCAATCATACCATCTTTTGCTACTTTTCAAATCAAATATATAATATATCCTCATGATGCAGCATGTCCTTATAAGTGGACATTTTGGAACATGGCTTCACTGTGGTCTGACTCTCAGGACAGCAGACAAAATAGGCCCTTGGGAATATAAGAGATATGCGTAGCTTCATTTGAAGGTGCTGTTTAAGTTAACGGTATTTTAAGGATTTAACAGAATACCGGCATTCTCACTGATCACACCTGATAGGAGGTGCTCCGCTGAATCTCGGTTGTTGAGGGGAAGAGAAACCGAGATATGGAATATGACTAAAATCCTAATATGTCTCAGTGTTAGTCCATATATGTCAACTTTAGCTAGAGAGAAATCTGATTAATGGGAAAGTGCTGATGGACATAGTCTGATTTAAAGCTAGTCTCAGAAAGATGAGTTCCTTGTTAAGAGAGCACAAAGCAGACTACACGCTTTATGTTGTCCAGACGTAATTTAAATGCACTGCGCTGCTTAATGGTTACCGCACTACTGACATAAAAAAAAACGAAGAGGCGTGTTTTTTATATTTTAAACTCAAAAGATGTGGGTTCGCTTCTATTGTGTCTGTAATAACGTGTACTCTGCATTTATTCATGCCATGAAATCAGCACGACAAAAGTGTTTGATCACAAGATAACCTGGCCTTGAGGCTGTAAGATGCGACACGTTTGCATGTTGGTGCCGCTGTTCTTAGCATTAAGCGTCAGCCATTGTAATTCAACAGAGTTCTGGAATTTCTCTCATGGAAATGTAAGGGCATCTTTATTCAGAAACAGGGTCTTGTAACATATTTGCCAGCTTTAATTGGTACAGTACAATTTGCTTTCGGGCCATTACAAATAGAAAGAATCAATGGCTACATAAAATACTTTCCCCCCAGCCCATTAATTTTCTGAATGAACGATGCGGCTCTCGCTTTGATCTAAAGGCTGGTCTGTATTACCCATTTCATGAAAAAAATTGTTGCGTGGTCATTAGTCACATGCGTTACGCGGTCATTTTAAACATATTTTAGTTATTATCTATTTTTATTGTAGATATATACTTGTAATTTTCCCATGCCCAATTTATAGGTATTCAACTGTTTCAAAACAGCAACAAAAACAGCTCTAAAACATTACCACATACTTGCCTTTCGCAAACTGGAAACATATTGTTGTAGTATGGATACTAAGGGAAAGTGCAGAGACAAAAGACAAAGAATTATTTCCAGCTCACCTCTCTGCTGGCACTCCGCTGAGGATGCCCATAGAAGCAACACTGCGAGGACGACCCTCATCTCTCCTAATACATCGGCACGTGGAATATGCCCTGAATAAGAACTTTCTGTCCTCTATAGCAGCTTTCTAGAATTTTGCTACTCCAATTAAAACTAATACTCGCTCTCGGTTTTTCCCCGTGTTACTTGGTGTCTCCACTTTACTCTTCGCGGACTGTCTCGCGCTCCCTCCCTCTCTCTCCGATCATGCAGCGGTAACTTTTGTCTCAACTTTTCATTGTCCCGTTACAAAGTCCTTGGATGGAATGTACCAAACCGTGAGAAGCAGGAATGCGGTGCAGTAGCCCGTCCCGAAAATGGATTCATCCACTAATGAACCTGCGGCCCAGCGGTGCGCAGCCCATCATTCAGTAACTTACGATATTATATACAGTGCTGTACATTTAACTATGAATTTATGTTATTTTTGCCGCCGCTGTTTATTTAACTAACATTCTACTGCATAAGCTGAGTAAACCCTTAATACTTTGTTTTACTGAATAACATTTTCATTATTTTATACGGTTTTTGTTTGTGTTTAAAGCATATTTTCACCTATGAAATGGTAATTCATTCAAACACTAAAATCGACAAGAACGTTGACGCGACGGGTGAAACGTGACTCCTGTGTCAACTTTCGGCTTCGATGAGTCTGTTCGACTGAGTGGCCCGTCACCTCACTATGTTGTCTGTTAGAATTACATTTTTTCTTGGACATATTGTAACTTTGTGGCAAAATGTCTTTGTTTCAGTCTATTCTCTATCTGAGAATGTATCCAATTCATGTGGATCCGGCATCATGTAATTGTGGAACTAGATCTATTTGAATTTCACCACTCATGAAAAAGTAACAGGTTTAGCAAAATCCTTAGTGTTCTAGCACCAAGTATTCGTCCTCTACGTATTTCTTTACAAAGTTCTACGTATTTCTTTGCAACTTGGAAAAAAGAAATGTAGTCTTGTCCGCCAGTGCCCTCTTGTGGGATTTTAGTATATTACTGTAGGGTTCCCATCACCTTGATGTTTTCCCTGTAAAGTTTGTAAAGTCTCGCGTGTTACATTCTTTCTTTCATGCACGTATTTTGATATTAGTAGGCCTAATATAAATAGCTTCTTAAATTATGTGCAACATCAAATGTGGCCATTTCATGTTAATATATGCAGTACTCAAATGAACACAGTTTTTATCACACTGCAGTATTACAGAAGTATAATCCTGGAAGCTGGTGTCCGATGCGCAGGCAATGAGGAAAGATCAAGGAAGCCAAGACAAGGCCAGCATGAACAGACAGGCACATGGGTAATGGTGGTTGGTGAATAGTGTGGAGGAACCTTAAAAAAAACCACAAAACCATGAAGCTGCTTCCATGATGGAAGAACACTTGATACAATTGTGTTTGTGCTGGGTCAAAGGCTAATGTAAACAAGCCTGGCTGTATCATTACTTCCTTCCCTTTTCTCTCTAATACGTAGCATCTCTCCTAATTTGCCGCAGGACAACCCATCTTCTCATCTTTTTTTTTTTTAAGCTGTCCTCATTTCATTCCATGTTGAACTGTGCGTAAAATCCCAAAACACTAATGGAAGAGATGGAATTGAACACTGAGCCTCCATTAGCCGCAGAAGCAGCTGAAGCCCATTTACGGATGCTCAAGGTTGGCACTGCTCATCCTGTGCTTGGAGCAGCCATGCCCACCTGGCAGCACGCACGGGCTATTTGGATGCCCGGGGCAACAGCGGACCCAGCCTCCAGCTGCTGCTCCACCACTAACAGAGCCAGGCATGAGGGTGCCTGTGGAAATAAACAGGATGGAAAGAGTGATGATTCACAGCTAATCAAAGCCCAGTGTGCCACGTGAGGGAAATGATGTGAAGTGATGCGAAAGTCTAGGTGACACACAAGAAAGAGTAGTTAGTGGAATGAACAGTATGGCTGGATGAGGGCGCTGGATAAGACGTGGGTGGATGTGTGTGTGCGTGCAGGAATAGCTATAGATAGACATATGGTCTATTTGCTGCGTTGAGATGCAACTTCATTATTTAATTTCTAGAAAATAAACACCAGGAATTCTGCCTAATTATAGCTTACTAATTACAGAGTCTATCTTATGTCTAGTCACATTATTCAAGTAAGAAATGAAACACTGCTTTCAGGATTGGAGCTTGGCTGAGTATCTCAGTTTAAAACAGTGTTTCCCAACCCAGTCCTTGGGGCAGACTGGACAGTTCCATGTTTTTGCTCCAACCTAATGTGCGGAACCATGTGGAGTGCCTCAACGACTGGGTAGGGAAACACTGATTGAAACTATGCGCTCTTATTACTTGATAGTATATTTGTGCTACAATTTTGCTTGCTATCCATGAGGTCATTATTGCATTTACAGTTATTTGAATATATGGGATAAGCACATGATCCACTTTCTCATCCAATATTGGAAGAAGCATTTGAAAAATGAAGTGGAGCTAGAAGATATTGGAAGATGCGATGAGCGCTCTGAGGATGTGATGAACAGTCTGAAGCAGGGCTTCTGAAGCAGCATTTATCTCATGTACTCATAGGCACACAGTTACAGTGCAAATTGAATCAACATTCAAAATGGCTTCAGATTATATTCAGGTACAAGAACTAACTAAAATCAATCTAAAAAAAAAATGTCCAAAAATGGAAATAGGTTATGGAATCTGTTGCTTTCCTCTATGGGTGCTTCTTTTTTATTTTTGCTGCTTAAATTCCTAGACATCCTTACCATGCTTCTCGGATGGGAAATAGACAGGGCTGCCATAGCCGTCTAAGTGTGTAGGTGTGTGGGTATAAAGGGCTAGCAGCTAGCGCATTAGCGCCCTGGCAGTGCGACAGCGCCGGCAGGTCTGTGCGCCCGCTGCTCCGCTCCGCTCCAGGTGCGATCTTGTTAGGCTGTGTAGCAGTGCTTCATCATGCGCCCGGGCTCCTGTCAAACGACTGATTGCTTTTTATTCCCAGCTGCTGTTTCAGCAGCCTCAAACTTGATTTGGGTACTCTGTAACTGCGTTAGCCGTCCGCCACGGCAATTCCTCCGCTCCCTCCCGCTCCTATTCAAGAGCCATTACAAATAGCATCTTTATCCAGTGTAATAGTCTGTGTACCGATATCCTCCCGTCTATTTATCATGCCGCTCTGCTTCAGTTCCAGATTATTTTTCTGTTTACTCAGAGCGTTCCATTTTCCTCCTGCAGTTGTGGAGACAACCCAATGAAGAAATTACAGTTCAGATATTAAATAGTCTCTGTGGAACACAGATACAGTACACAACGGACCTATCGGAGTTTTAAGTAGATTAAACTAAGTAAAATCTGTTTTTTCTCCTATATTCACGGGCAACTGGTGAAAGCAGTGTTTAATTTTCTCACTTGAACATGTGACTAGACTATGATAGACTATGTAGTTATAATGAGGCAGAATTCCTGATGTTTATTTTCTATAAATTAAATAATGAAGCTGCATTTTTTACAGATTCCTTTGTCTCCTATGTTTTACTTCAGTTTAACTCAAGAGAAAGGTGTCCAGTACAAATTGTCTATCACCATTTGACACAGTGGATTAGAATTCCTTTATGATAATATTTCCCTTAACTCACACAGGCAACTTTGATATCAGTGAATACCTTTAAACACGATTCCAGCTCATGGTTCCACCTCAAATCTGTTAGAGATCCTTCCTGGATGTTACACAGTTTGCCTACAGGATAAATTGTTCAGGTGTGATCAGTATGTGCCTTAACCATGTCATAAACATCTGGACTCCAACACATATAACAAAGCCTTTTCATGGATTTCGGTACTGTTTTTAACACTATCATTCAAGAGCTGCAGCATGTTGCTAATTCTTAGCTTGCTTTACCCCATTTCCAAACACACACACCTTAGGAACATCCGATTTTTTGACTCATAGGAGGCAGTAGGCCTATTTGTGGTGGCCCCCCTGACTTTGTGGACACCAGAGAACTTGCACTGGTGTTCTTCAAGGCTCTGTGTTTCACCACTGTTCCCTGAAGACGTCTAGTAACACCCCGACCACGGTCATGGGAGCTTATTTTTTCTGATCAGCTCTCGATGCTCAACATCTCTAAGACCCATTTCTTTTATACTAGTATTTCGAGACCCCTCACTACCTCCGTTAGTGTCTGCTTCCCCTCGTTTTCTCCATAGTACCAGATTGCAGTGTGTTGCTCACTCTCCTGAGAGAATCACTGTCTCCAAGCTCCTCTTTCTCCTGTCCAGAACAGGAAGATCACTGACAGATGCCTCCCCTACTCCTCACAATAAACAGAAGTTAAACCTATCATACCTTTTGAGATTCAAGGCCATTGTTGCCCACACAACACACCACCTTTTCTTCCCTGAAGCCTTCTATGGGCTCCCAACTTCATCTTTTCCACTTATACATCCACTTCTCTTGAATTCTTTATAAACTGCAAAGTATAAATGAATAAACGTATGTTCGGTGTGTATAGCACCTCTCGCTTACTCAAGGACACTTTATCTTACAACTTACCAGACACACACTGGTGAGAAGCAGCAGTAATCTGAGAATGAATTGGCTGTAGTTTAGAATGGATCTGAATAACAATTAAAATGCTTTTCATTAGTATGCTGATAACTGCATTATTGCTATTCCAATTTGTTCATTATGCTCAGGATACATTCACTGGTTAAAGGTTTTATTGTAACCTGCAAAATCTGTATTTTCCTTGCTGCATCTACAATTGCCCTAGAGTTGTATAATCATTATAGTTAACATACATTTATATTTAGATTATAGATAAATGCTGCTGAACAATAGTACCACTGTGGTACTGATTTATTTAACTGTAGTATACTGTACTATTTTCCACCGCCTGTACTTCATGTCCACTAACTCTTGTGCATGGGTAATGTTTCACAGTTTGCATGTCTTGCAGTAATCTGCCTAGCAACTCACCTTTGGTCTGAAGTATGGTTAAATGAGTCTTGGTGAAAGTATGTTCTGTTTGAATGTTCTGTTTGTAAATTGGTTGATGGATATCTGTGTGCTGTAGGCTTTTTTATACATTGTGTGTTAACACACACCGTGTTGCCAAACTCCTGGAGTGTTTAACATGCTTGGCAATAAAGTATTTCTGATTCTGAAACGTGTTTTATCTCACTCAAGCATCTCTTCCATGAAGTCATTTACTAAACCCGGGAGAAAATAGTGTCACCGGTTTTGACACCAGCTCGGTAAATCTTGGCTTAGCCCCAACCCGTATCCCACTAGGGCCAGAGAGTGTGACAGGAAGTGTGACCATTATGGGATAAAGAGGGTTAGCATTAAAGGATGCAGTTCAGTTTGTGATCTACCAAACATTTTCAATCCATTATGTTGCTGATAGTATAAAATGCTTTTTACAATTCCTGGCTAGGTTTGGTTTATTAGACATTCGATGCTCATCCAGCCAACGACCACACATTAACGGCCCAGCGACAGTGAGGTGGGTCTGTGTCAGGCCGCCTGCCAGCTGGGGCTTCACAGACATTAATGCCTTAGTATCAGTGGATGCTGGACTTATTTATGTGCAGGGCAGAGGAATGAACTACTCAAATGTTCAGAGTTTATTTTTACACTGGCCTGATTCGAGGAGGTGGAGCCATGGTTAAGGCCACATGGAAGCCATAGCCTTCTAGGTCAAATTGTCAGGTAACTCACATTACCAGCTCAGCCCCAGTCACTAAAGGGTCCTGGGCATGCTGCTTTAGAAGTTCAGCCCCAGTCACTAAAGGGTCCTGGGCATGCTGCTTTAGAAGTTCAGCCTCAGTCACTAAAGGGTCCTGGGCATGCTGCTTTAGAAGTTCGAGGCAGAGCTTGAACTCCAGTGTGTGGTAAACAAAAACAGCTCTGTCTTATTTAAGAAAATGAGATAACAGGAAGCCCAGTTACTGCATGTTCCGCATCAGGCAAAAGTGCAGAAAACTCAGGATTTTCATCCCTAGAGAATAAAGAGGGAGCATATGATTAACAAAACAACAATGATTAAAATAAAGACTGATGACATTTGTAATATATAAAAGTGATGAAATTCAAACTGTAGTATTTGGTAATAGAAATTCATAAAATTTAGACTTTTGGTTTTGCAAACGTGCACCTGCTGGTTCTAGTTTGCAGCAGTATGCTTTACACACTGAATATTGCGTAGGCTATTTCCATGAATGTCTGCTCGAGATACTCTATATGTCACAGTTCAGGAGTCAAAGTTCACATAACTCAGGTTTACCATGGACTTGAGCGGACATATATGATGGCTGTGTATCCAAAGTGAGTTCTAAAATTCCCATGGGCCATAATTGGACTCATCTGATTAGCCCTCCTTTCCACAAGTGGACAACACTGCTGATTTACCTCAAACACCAGACTGAGGTGACTCATCAATCTGAACTCATCTGGTGCATGATATTGTGATGGTTGTATGTAGTGCACTCCTTATGTATGTAAACAGCAACACAATTATCGTACTGGCTCAAAAATAACACTAGCTAACAAGAATTTTTTTTGTTGTCCACTACACAGATCTGTTTCTTTTTCCACTCTGGATCAAAATCAGTTTTTAGAATTTATATTTCATGCATTGTTGCTTTCTTGCAGTATTTTCATGTAGTATCATGTACAATATGGAATGATGAGTATGGTATCAAGGAAAGTGGAGTTTTCAATTAGCCCAAAGCTTGAAATCTATTTTTTTGCTTCTAATTGACCCTATTTGGTGTAAAGAGGAAAAAGCCGTCACATTTCATCTCCACAGATGGCTGTACAAACCGAAATCTAGGTTAGTTATCAACGACTGGGCTTGTTGAAGTGACAGGGGCAGCTGAAGAGACAGGCATTGAAATGTGGCAAGAGTTGTTCCAGCAATGTTGTCTGACACTGGGATATGCTTCAGAACCTTCCTCTCTCTCTTGTCTGTCAGCAGCTCTCCAGAGGGCCCTGGACAAACACACATGTCTTTATAGCAATGTGTGTTTGCAGCTTACCCAGCCGTTTCCAACCAGTTACGCAAGACGTTTCAAACCTTAGAATGTCCTCTGTGCGTCTCCAGACCTCCAGTGTGCCACTGAGAGCCGAGAGTCTCCTCCCTCCAAAAGAGACTGTGATCAAGGAAGATGTTTGTTTACGTGTCGTTTAGGTGCTCGTAGGAACTGC
The DNA here is from genome assembly GCA_028565775.1 of Sternarchorhynchus goeldii. NCBI lineage: Eukaryota > Metazoa > Chordata > Actinopteri > Gymnotiformes > Apteronotidae > Sternarchorhynchus > Sternarchorhynchus goeldii. The sequence continues at coordinate 13,481,623 of JAOXYF010000008.1, forward strand.
GCAGAGGCACAGTGCTAGATATGGGAGGAAAGCCGTCGATAGAACTTGGAGACGGGGAGGTAAGACAACAAAGAAGAAAGAGTGTGAGCAGAGCTCTTGAGCAGAGCCTGACATCAGCTGACAGGATTCGCAAGCACGCTGTCACGCACTTCGGTTACAGGGTGCTGAGCTTGACCCGCCGCGGCATGGTTGACCCTCCTGAGGAACTATGGGAGATGACGGAACTGCAGAAGCTCAATCTGTCTCTGAACTGCTTGCTGTCACTGTCTTCGTCAGTAGGCATCCTTCAGAACCTTGTGGTGCTCAACTTGTGGGGCAACCAGCTCACCGCTCTGCCCCCCGAGATTGGGCAGCTGCGGAACCTGAAGGTGCTCTTTGCTTATTGCAACCACTTAATCGAGGTCCCAGAGGAACTCGGCTGCTGTACCAAACTGGAGGTCCTGAGTCTAGCAAACAACCAGCTCACGTACCTCCCGGACAGTCTGTCTGCACTCACGGGCCTTCGCAAGCTCAACCTGAGCCACAACCAGATTGTGCACCTCCCAGTGTGTGTCTACACCATGAAGAGCCTGGTCTTCTTGCACGTGGCCTACAACAGGCTGGAGAACATCGCTGAGCAGATCCATGCCCTGGCTGATTTGAAGATCCTCATCATGGAAGGGAACTACATTCACTGTCTGCCAAGGATGCTCTGCTGCATGACCAAGCTGGAGCTCCTCAATGTAGACTATAATGAAATTCAGAATGTTCCAGATGAAATGCACCAACTGAACAGACTGGGGAAACTTGCGTGCCACCCTCTGGATAAAGGACTCCATATTATGCACAACCCTCTATTGAAGCCCATTAAAGAGGTGCTGGATGGAGGTCTCCACTCTCTTTACAACTACCTCAAGGCCAACTAAAATGTGGAGAGTATAAGTATATAAGAGATGGCAACCTTTGTGACAGCGCTGCTGACTGCTGTCTGAGAACACTCAGGTTGCTTAAAAGTCAGGTTATGGGAACTAACATAGTTTCACATTGCCTTTTCAAAAGGAGTAAATTAGGATTAGAGCAAAAGAGACAGATGAATTCATTAAAATGGAGCAGACTCAATTGGCAGAAATATCAGAAACAAAAAAAATGTAAGCAATAAATACAATGCTCCCTGCACAGAGGAAGGGTATTTAAAACCCAGCGAAGAGGTGAGAAGTATGTACGTGTCTGTAGGATTCGTTATTAAGCTATAAAAAGTTCCCTGTGAATAACCTAATGTTGCTGATATTGTGGTCTTTTCATTCAGCACAGCAGTACTGGGACTTAAGGGCACGTTTATGACTCCCGGGAGCATGTTAAACAAAAGGCACTGGCTTGTGTGGTTGGGCTAAACAAGCACTGGATTCCTTCTGCTGTTGTTGGGTTAGAAGTTGTTTGGAACTGTCTGTGAGCCTGCTGACACTGGTCAAGTTGACCTGTGTTTTTCACATGGATATCTCTTCTTCCTTTTTTTTAAAGATCCAGCAGGACAAGAGCCACAATTATAAGCACCCTTCACTTTTTTCTACTGAACATGTCTTAGAGAGCCAAGCAGAGACATTTCCATTACTTCAAATGAAAGGTCAGTCATTACCACTGACGATCCAACTGAAAAGTACAAGCCCTCTTAGATGAAAGGCAACAGATTTATTTTGTCCAAAGTTAGATACTGTACAACTGTAGAAAGAGGAACAGAAAGCAGGAGACCTTCAACAGTTGTCATAAAATGGTCTACATTAGAAATCTAAATGTACTTTTTAACTTAAGCTACAGCAGATACACTTGATACACGTGTTAAAGTAACATTTATTAAATGTTTAATAAATCAGTCTTAATTATTATATAGTATAATTATTATAATTATATAGTTATATAGAACATCCATTAAACAAAATGTATTTATAAACACATACTTTATTTATAAACAGATACATTATTCATAAACACATACTTTAAAATATGAATCAGTTAACAACCACTGAATGTCATTAAAGAATTTGGATTAGATATTTATCTGCTTTCTGTGGTACACAAACAGTTAGCTACAGTGCTGTATTTACCTGCTTTCTGTGGTACACAAACAGTAAGATACAGTGCTGTGTTTATCTGCTTTCTGGGTACACAAACAGTAAACTACAGTGCTGTATTTATCTGCTTTCTATGGTACGTAAATAGTAAGCTACAGTGCTGTATTTGTCTGCTTTCTGTAGAACACAAACAGTAAACTACAGTGCTGTATTTATCTGCGTTCTGTAGAACACAAACAGTAAGCTACAGTGCTGTATTTATCTGCTTTCTGTAGAACACAAATAGTAAGCTACAGTGCTGTATTTGTCTGCTTTCTGTGGTACACAAACAGTAAGACAGTGCTGTATTTCAGTATTTTTATTTCATTTTCTTTTGTCTTGACAATGTTAACTAGCTAAAATCATCACTCTATTCAGTTTCAGCTAGAAACCTGAATCTCTCACAGATGTGATGCTGCCTGTACACATGCATCTTTTTGAAACACCTTACTGAAACTACAAGAAAACAAGTTTTTAGCTTTTAAGAAAATAACCAGTACAACCTAAAGTGCTGCTTTTGCCTAAATGCAACATAAATATTTAAAGTGGATTAGTTTTAAGTTTAAAGATTTATTTATATCAACATTGATATTTTACTTATAATTTTACATTTTTAGACTGAAAACCTATTTTTATTAGCAATGGCTGTTATTTGACAATGTCTTCAAAAGAAATAGAAAAAGAAATTGAAAGAAATAATGTAATGTTTATTACATTCATAACATTCCTTCCTATGCATTTAGTCCCAGTTTGTTCTTGATTCTTAGATGAAGTGCCATCTATAAAGAAAGAGAATCTGTTTTTGCACAATGCTTGGTAAAATCTGTTAATATTATAATATATTCTACCAATAAAGGTTAGATGTATTATCTTGTCATTGTACATAAGAGAGTAAATGTATAATTGTTGGTTGTAATCATCAAATGTGTTTTAACTGTGTGTCTTTTTTCCCCACTCTGTACATTTTTCAGATGTCTAAACTTTAACGCATCCAAGCCATGTCCGTAATGTCAATGTCCTTGTTTTTACATTGATGACTTTCACAAGCTGTGGGTTCACATCGGTTCTATAGGGTCTAGTGATCCATTTCCATCTAATGTTTCGGTCTCGTTATGTTCTTCTGGCAAAAGCCAGCTCATGGAGCTCAGCTCACTCAGTCTCCACTGAGACAGCTGGACCCACTGGGTTTCTCTGCTCTGGGTTTCTCTTCTCCTCATCAATAGAACTGATGTTCTGCGCATTATCTAACCCCTGCTGTCACTGGCATTCTGATTGGATGTGAATTGATGGATGTGAACAAAGCAGGAAATGTTTGCTTGTGTTTTTTTGTTCTTTTTTTCCACCTGATTAAATGAATAATGGATGTTAATCATCTTCCTGGTACTTAGGAAAAGTTGCAGTTGTGTTGGTCTGGTTCTAATTCAACAATTTTGAACAATAAACTTAATATGCTTACATCTGAGTAACACGGTGAGAAAGAGTGACCTCTGGTGCTCAGTACAACACCAGGGCATTTCCATGGAACCATTCATCTGACAGTCTTGTAACAGTACATATCTGGAAATAAACAACAGAACCTTGACTGTTTTTTGGCAAACAGTATACTACACTATATCTTGTATAATCAATACTTACTGATGCAGCATATCAAACGTTCAACCGATATATCTTATTTACACTTTGGCTAAATATCATGGTTTGTTTACACTCTGGCTCAACATAATCACTGACTTCATGGAGCACTGTGATGCTGTACAGAAAGAACAGTTAATCGATATCCTGAAACTGAAATGAACTGATTACCTAACATGGAATCATACCAAGACTGCACATGAGATGTATTGGTATAAACAGAAAGTAATAAAGGGAAACAAAAGAACATCATCTGTCTCTTTTCCTTTCTCTCTCACTGTCTCTCTCCCTTGCTCTGTTTGTGATAAAAGGTGCTGTACCTAGACCAGTTTACTGTAGGCTAACAATGTTTTTGATTGCCTTTCCTATAAAGGTAGGACATTTTGCCATGAAAAAGTATGGAAATACACACACACACACACACACACACAGAAAGAGCAAAGAGAGGCAGATGCCCAAACTGAGCAGGTGTCTGAATGACCGCATCATCTAAGCTGAACATCAGAGTAATAAACTACTAATAGCACTAGTATCATGTTATACTCATATCAGTTCAGGACCCCACATTCAGGAGTACTAACCACCCACGTACTCAGTGAGACTGCAGCCAACTCCTCATCCAGCAGTAATCACCTCTCCTTGGAAACATGTCGAGATCCATCATGACTCTGTGTGTTGTCTGAATGATAATCTCACATACTACCAGCACTTCAGTTGCTCCCCCCCCCCCCCCCCAGCTCCACAGAAGCCTGGTGTGAATGGGAGCTTCAAGCCTGAACAGATCCGTCCGTCCCCCTAAAGCCCCTCTCCGCCTGCGTCTGTGCTGCCTGGGGCGAGTACTACCATCCCCTTATCAGACAAACGGCTCAGGGTTTCAGGGATGAGTGCAGGTAACTGTTCTCCTGTGCCATCTTATGTTGGCTATTACTCAAAGGTCTAGTTTGAGATGTGAAACAGGTGCAGCCTCGAAAATCGACACTTTCACAATATACAAAACTTATCTCTGAAGTGAAAGAGAAACCCTTTTGTGTGATTGAACACATGTAGACACAGAAAATTTTGAGTATCAACACAGACACACAACCATAAACACGGTGCCTGAACTGATCCTGAGCCTGAATCTCATAGCACCTCCCAAACCGGTTTACCAGTGCTAGTCAACAGCAGTGACGTCACCTCTTCTGGCAGTCTGAGGATATTGTTTCTTCTTAAGAATGCACTTATCTCAACATGCTCTGAAAGAACAGAGCATTCTTCTCTCTCTCTCTCTCTCTTTTGGTCTCTCTTGGTTTCTCTCTCTCTCTCTCACACACACACACACACTCACACACACACACACACGTTTCCGTTTTCCTTGGATGCTGATTAAACCACTTCATCTCTGTCAATTCCATTCTTCCTTTCAGAACAGGCCCAGTCCCTTTATCTTCTGCTCTTCCGTGTATGTGTCCTTCTCAAAATCACCTGGAACATTCTACATTTTCTCTCTTACTGCAGTGGCACATCTGAACTCAGCATTACTTATTACTTTGAGGAGGTTAAGAGAGACACTCCTTTGCTCTTTTTAGAGGTAGAAATCACTGAAAACCTCATCAAATCTCTCATACGTAGGAATAAAGCTGCTGGTTGGGCAGTGGCAGCTCAGTGATCATGGCACTCGACTAGCAATCAGAAGATTGCTGGTTCTCGTTGCTGCTGTTGGGCCCCTTGGCAAGGCCCAACACGTTCCATATAGGATGTTGCTAATTTTCCATCACATTGAACATATTCAATTGCTCAAGATGTATCCAGTCACTCTGGATAAAGGTGTCAGCCAAGTTAATTTTAAAAAATCATTACAAGTCAATGTATTTATAATTGCTGGAATTATTAATCTCTAAGATCCTGGAATCTGTCGGTCCTATATCGAAGATCAAAAATTGGATGACAATGTGAAGCTAATGTTTTTAATATCTTGAATAACATTAGCAGACAGCTGTAACAGTTTTTAGAGAAGTTGTAGCAGTCTTTAGTGCCTCTGCAAAGCTAAATCGTCTGAGTTGGGGACCTTGAGTTCTGGGACATGCAGCAAAGCAAAGTGTTCATGTCACACAGAAAAGCAGCGTCACTTCATAACTCCCAGCGGACCCCCTTGTTCTGTCTCGCTTACTGACGGAAGCACTGGAAGCAGTCATACTATGGTTGGGTCATGTGTTCTAGTTTGAAAAACTCTTTAGTATTTATCTCCATTAATGTCCATGATGAAATACAAATTACTTATAAACTTACAAAATGCCAACAGGGCTGATACAGTACGCAAATGTCTAGGCCTCACACAAAACCAGAGGGTACAAATACACTCTGTAGTTGATACGTCTGCAAGAGTTTGACTCTAACATGAACTCTGCCCTCTAGTGGTTGGAGACTTGTCTGCATAACAGATGGCAAAGACTTTGTCAAGTATGGTCATAGGGCCTAGGGTGCATTTACAATGATTTTCTATGTGTTATGGAAGAATGTCATAAGTACCCAATAATCATTTTTATGATCCAAGTTATTTTGATTAAGTTTTATGATTAAGTTATTTGTTGTGGAATCCCTAGTATCTCTTTGTAATTTTATCTCTAAAGGAAATGGTCAATGGAAACCCTATATTTTTCAAATATCTAAAAATACTAACCACTTTTCATAAAGTGATCTTCTCACAGTTCTTTGGACCAAAAATACAATGTCAATTTTTATTAGGGCAAAAATTCTCTACATATAAAATGTAAATGAGGAGGAGAGTTGTTCTGCTTTCGTCCATGGCTCACAGTGTATTTTGCAAGTGCAACACACGTAAGTGCAAATCAGGTTCATTTCATGCTGGGAGCAATTTTCATATTTCTCAGTAGTACTTATTATTGAACTCTTTAGTGAACAATAAGCAATACAGATATGCTGCAAACGGAACACCATGTACGACGAAGATATTTTGTGTAAATGTCTTTTTTACAACAACAACAAGAACAGGTAGGTTGATATTCAGTGACTTTATAGATTTCACACTTACAGTGTGCTCCAGTGTTCTTTACCTTTTGGTTGGCTTGTTCCATCCTAAAATAATCATCCAGCCAACTGTGTGGAAATTTGTGTCAGTTACAAAGAGGGGGAAAGTGGGAGTTGGAGTTTAGGCAACTCTCATATATAGTAGATAGCTTCATTCTCTGACATTTAACTTCATACTCTGTTTGTTTGTTTCTCCATCTACACCAAGTGGAAGGTGAGTGGGACAGTGGGTTAATGCATGGTCAAGGAAAGATCTGGATTCACTGGAGTGCCAGAGTACCAGCATACTGCAGTGTAGACACAGTAACCTTTCCAGCAGTCAATACATAACTTGTCTGGACAATGCTTTGCCACTGAGAGACATTGATTTCCCAGCAACTCCCTCTCATTGGTGAGCTTTTATGCCTTAAATTCACATGTTGAAACTCAGTAATAAAATCTTGTCATAAATCAAGCTCAAAATAAAGGCATCTGAGCTCCATTGCTACTTAGACACAAGAAAAAAAACAAGATAATTTTGAGGGCACTGGGGATACGTAACATGAAAGAAAGGCACGTGATGTTCAGCAAAGATTAAAGCTGTGTTGAATACAATTGTTTCATATTTTAAAATTAGTTACCAAATGGCCCTACTTAATCAGATGGTGTTCTCATCTGGTTATGGTCTTGAACACAACATTAGTCCATCTTTTTTAAATGAACATAGCTTCAAATCAAAAATGGCCCGCCATTTTCAAAAGAAAAAATGTCCACTGGGAAATAGGAGGCACATTCTCCTATGAATTCACTCATTAAAAGATGAGTCCTTGTTCATGCCTTTGGACAACCCTTCGTTCAGTACACAGATTCATAACAACCAAACATTAATGAACAGATCAAGTTGTTTTGCTAGTATATGATAGCCTTGAGTAATGAGGCTGCTGAAATCAGTGACTGAATAATTGAAAACACTTTCCTGCATATCCACAAGGTAGATCTGTTGCAGCATATGTTTCCCAAATATGTCAAAGTGATGTATTACAAAATATATATTTTTTATTTCACATGGTGTTAATGATGATGATGATGATGATGATGGTGATGGACCGGCGACCCAATAAATGGACCTAATCATTTTATCTCAAACGATGCTTTTACTCATGTTGCACTAGGCCCTTCTTACATCCATCTGAAGCACCACAGGGAGTCAACCTGCTTAATTATAAGGAAAAAAATTGCACCAGAAGCCCAGGCATAATGACCACAGTAATCTCCAATCAGGTGAAACCAACTCTCTGTTCTAAGAGGATGGCCTGATTAACATACTCGCTGTCCAAATCTCTTGTCATCCTACCAGGTTCTATATTGAGCGCTGACCCCCCAAAAAAGAGCTGGTAAGGTAAATGATCATCTACATAACTTTAGGCAAACTGGGTTTTTTTTCTCTCTCCAGTTTGCTTGTGTATCAAAGAAACTTTGTGTTTATGGCTTCTGCTCAAAAAAAACAAATGATGAAAAAAGTGCTTCAGAAGAGTGGAATGTAGCACAGTTCTGGGCTGATGATAGTACATTTTGAACTTATTACTAATTGTAATGGCCTTCAGTAGTTTCACTTCGCAGGAGACATTGTACTTAATGTAATGTGTATATACAGCAAATCTACTTCAAATCTAAGAGAATGTTTACAAGGTTTTAAAACTATTGAAAAGTCTGATTACTAGTCTTTATACGAAATGTCAGGTTTCTATCTTAACATGGCTGTGATGTTGGCTGAATTTAGAAATGTTTTTTTAGTCATTTACTGTGAGCTCTGTATACTGTAATCACTGGCATCAATGTCTACAAGCCCCCACCCCTCCTAATGTGCTAGAATGTCTCATTTGATATGGGTTACATACCAAGAACTAAATATAACACATTTAATATAGTATCACTCAGAGACTGCATGTCACTAAATGAAGCATTGTTTAACCACATCAGACCGTGTCTCTCTTAAAAAGCAAACAATAAAAAACACTAAAATCACGTGTGACTAAAATCACATTTTCCCTTTGTTTCATCTCTGCAATAAAATGTATTGAAAACCCTACTGTAACTTTAATTACACTAACTGTGAAAGCTAAGATAAACCAAATTAATGTCTTTTTCATACAGGCTATGGCTTTAGTTCTAGCCGAGCACCCATCCTCCACCATTTAAGGCAATGAATAAAGATTTGTCTCCAAAACACTTATATCTCCTCCTCCTTTCCCTCCTTCCTTGATTTTCTTTGGAATCTGATGTTACTACCACTGCCATATATTATCTGGAAATCAAATGAATTGTACAAATAAAACACAGTAATGATATTTACACTGACCTCCACAGACATTCATACACATGGCCATAATCATTTAAACTGACCTCCACTGGAGACCACAAGATTGTGACTTTAAGTTCTGCAAAGATCATCAAGGCACAAACCCATAAGCCTCATCATTTCATGTAAATACTATAGATAGAAGTATTAGACAAATACATCACTAAGGGAAACCTGTATTTAAAACTATTTCAAATATAATATCCTAAATGGTTTTCTGCTGAAGCTGTAGTAAAGATCTTACATTATTTCCCAGCAATAAATGTAAATGTAAAGACAGCGTTTGATTCTATTGATTTATTTGAGTTGTATCCTGATTTATGCATGTGATCAGTCAGTATCATATTGTTAACCCGAGTCATTTTAAAACTCGTTTCATTATATATATATCTGGCTGCTTTACATTTAATTCATTAATTCTGAGAACAATTAAAAACTACCTGCCCTTTCGTGCATAATATAAAATAAACCCAGCACTATAATACATGTATAAAACAAAGACAATAATATAATGAACATAATCATCTTTTAAACCTGTAAACCTGGCAATACATCCATTTTGAGCAATGCACCTAACCACAACAGTGTTGCCTGCAAAGGGGCTGGAATCTGGACAAAGCACGTTCTGCTATAGTGAAGGTGCTTCTAAGTTGTTTTCTTGCTTCTTTTCCGCCTCTGAATAGCATAACGGCACATATCGTCTGATTACTGTGGTTAAGAAAAGTTCAGCCTCAGAGATCAGCTTTAGTTGGACTGAGGTAGGTGCGTTAAGAAAAGTGTGGAGAGCTGAGCAAGCCTGTAAATAAGCCTCACATTTTCAGCTTGCACAAATGATAAAGGACCTCTGTCCAAAACGCCCGTTCTCTGGAAATCTTGTGTAATGCAACGTAATTTTCTCTCCCTCTCATATGTTTGAATAATAATCTAGATAGCCTCCCACGGTTACTCAAAAAGGAATAGATGTTAACAAAATTCTTTGATCAAAACCGTTTTCCCTGTGTCGTTATCCAATCGATTTAGTGTGGATGTAATATTTAGACGAATTATACACAAATTAGCTTTGAAGCTAACAGAGATAATCAGTTGGTCTCACTAATGTCACTTAGGATAGACTGTTACCAACTATATAATTAGAAATGGAAAATGCTAAATTGTATAATTGTCGGGAAGATGACATCTTTAAACAAATCATGGTATCACGGTTTCTCTATGAAATGTCTTTCCAAAGATGCGATTCTGATTCCTTGTTCTTGGTCTGAAAGTCTGTCAGCAATTATGGCGTTTCAGAATACTCCACCCATTAAACATATTCGCCCCTCCTTCATTTAACAGCGGACTAATGTCGTTCAGATCCGACATATGAGACGTAGAAAAAGTTCGCTTTGGTGGAACGTTAGTCCAACTCTGATCTACGTATACAGCCAGCGTGTAGTGGAATATAGGCATGAGTGCGCATATCGGAGTACAACTGCCTAAATACCGCCACTAATGCCAAAAATAACACAGCAACGTAGATTACTCGTAGTGCGCGGCTCCTAAGTTGTGAAGAAGCTTTGCATCGGTTCTGCTAAAAATTCACAGACCACACAATACCCTCTCTTACGGAGAGCGCGCAGTTCCCAGTCTTTTTTTCATGCCCGGTGACGTCAACACCTCTTGGCTGTGTAGAAGTCACTACGACTGTGGAGCCGCTAGAAGGATCCACAATTAACCAAGTGGGGTGAGAGAGGGAAAGAGAAACAGAGAAGACTTCAGTTCCACTGCGTAACTGTAAAAACGGGAATAATTGCACTGTATCTGCGGAACACTAGTATTGGTTTTACCCTGGAGCTGGGGGTAGCGTCCGCTATACTCCCGCAATGGATAGAGTTTTAACTTGTCTCCTTGCTGTGGTCAGTTTACTGGTTTCAGTTCGAGGACAAGTATTCAGAGGTAAGCCCTGCTATTATTTCTAAAAAATATATTGCGGCTTTCTAAAATATATTCCGTTGATTAATGGATTTCTTCGGTAGTCTGAAGTTGTCGCCCGTCTCTTTACCTGCGTAACTGACTCGCCGAACTTTAGCAGCTCAATAGCCGATGTTCTCCTTTGTATTACAGCCCTACGGTGCACTAAACCAAATAACTCAGAAAAGTAACTTTTCCTAAATTTTGCTATTGCGTAGTAATAATTCTAAGAGGTCGTTTATCTAGCTGGTAACATTTTGCTGAGTTACGTTGTAGTTCTCTTGACACTCGTCTAAAGAGTCCACCACTATCTGAACTTTTGGTCAGATTAGGCGTATTGACCAAATGCAACATCTTGAAGCTATGTCCCTGTAAAAGGATTCTTCCCGATTTCGGTTTGTGTACGTATTTGCACTTCTTGAGGGGTAAAGACTGAAAAAATCTGCTCAGATGAATGGTCGATCGAATACATTCTGATAGACCACATCTAGTTTGAAAGTAAAAGCGCATACGCTTGATGCTTTTATTGGTTTTCCCCATTAATTTCTTTTTCTCTAACTTTTAAACATTCCCCTATGAATTCTAGTGCCCAGCAGTTGACTAATCCCCGACTAACTCCAAACACTCCCAATATGCAGTTTTAGTAGCGGTGTGTTTGAAGTGCTCCAATAGCAGGGAAGCCTAATCTTATCTGACTATGCCGTTACTTTTATAGACTACTATGATCTGTATTTAACCTCCAACCAGAAACAGATGTGTAATGTTTAGCGCTACAGTTTGTTATTATCTACGACTATAAGAATCTACGGAAAAGAAAGTTGCATGTATGTGTAGCACTTTTGAAATGACTGCAACATAACTGTGGCAGCGTGCCAAAGTTGAGGGCCGGGCAGCTGTAGCAAATCTGGGTGCGATTTATACGGATGGATATAGGACACTGGCGTTCTCCTGCGTTTAGTGCTGCCGCGCGACCTTGTTGTCTCCTACATTTAGTCCAAATGCGAAGTGTCTTTTACATTTCTGTGTCTTCTGACATAGACTATAGTCAGACGTATGGTCAGGAGAATGGGTTTAAATTGATCACAGGGAATGGTTCACTGGTTTTAAGACTCTTTAACAAGAAAAAAGCCGTTTGCTCAGATTTTAGTCTGACATTTGCATGTTTTTTTCTAACTCTGTTGTGAAATATGATTTCTGGAACTCTTACCGAAAAGTAATGAACAAAAGAGTAAAACAATTTGTATTAAAATTCGGCAAATTTGTGTTTGTGGGCCTACTGATGTTTGCGTCTTTTTTGGAAGGCTGTTGAAATGAACGGTTTGTCTAGGAACCAGGACTCCTCAAACTTACATAGCTTAAAAGGCCAAAACTACGATCACTATTTTCTTCTCAAAACAAGAAGGAACCTATTTCTCCGTGTATTAATAATCTTCTTACAATAAACAGCTGAAATTCTGTTTCTGATTTGTTTTGGTTTTGAGCAAATACTCTGCTATCGTAGGCGGTATTGTCGTTTCCCCTTTAGTTTCGGGTTGATCCACACTCGTGCCTGCTTTGGTCACGGTAGTGGCCTGATGGTGGCAGTATCGCACGTGCTTACCTGCGACAACGCCGAGTTTTATGCGCGAGGCCTGTGGTCCACAGTTTTTGATTAACTTTTTCCACGCTTGTTATCGTTTTATTAACTGACGGGACAGTGATATTATTATGGACTTTGTTTAAAGCTAACCCTTTCCTTTCCTCAGCAGCACGGAGTCGTTCTAAATAAGCCTATTGTGGGCTGCAGTTTACAGCGGCATTTCGCGCACGCGTTCCTGCTTATTATGAGTTTATAAAATGGAATTAACTGAGGCCAGATATTTTCAGGGCATACGCTGAACATACTCTCAGATTCCACATTCTGAGCTTTTTGTCGACCAGTATCATATCCTCAGATCCCTTTAACCCCGGTGCCTGAAGAGCATTTTGTTATTTGGACTGGGGACGTGAAAGGATATCCTCTGTGATTTTCCCAACTGTGACACGCTTCGCGCATTCTTCCGTGGATTCATTGACACGTTTGTCGTTGCAGCTGCGCTACAGGCGGCTAACACATTGTCTTTTACCCCCATTGTTCACTTTAAACTCCGTTGTTGATACAGTGCCTTTTCACTCATGAGCTCTGGGGGAAAAACTTGGACCAGTTTAGCTGCTGTTATTACTGGCTTTAAACTTCCAGTACTCCAGAGGGTAGTTAAAAGCATTTTTATTTCCTGCTTTATGTGGACTAATTACTTAAAATAAAGGAGAAAAGGCAGTCTTACTAAACATGTAGCCATTACTTCACATTGTATCGAATTTGGATTTAAAACCTAAATTTAGATTTTACACTTAAACTATACTTTTGCTGTCTTGTGTTATCAGGCTGCCCCAGGTTTCTGTGTATTCGGTTTTACCCTTTAAGAAATGGCACTGTCAAGCCAGATGTCAAATTGCTTTAATTGTACAATATAATAACCCAAGTTTATCTTTTCCAGTCAACGGAGAAGGAAATTGAATCTTGCTTATTGGCAAGTCGGCCAGTTTATAACAGCTAATGTAATGACAGTGTTAAAATGAGGCATTTACTGAGAGTATTGACATTGTGGCTCCTTCTCTTTTTTTATAGTTGTCTCAGTCTCTGTTCCTGGTACAGTGTATGGTGTGTACTGTGGAGTTTATGGAGATGTATTTTGTATAGTGTACTGTACACTACAGAGGTCATGGAGATGACCTAGTTTGCGAGAGGTCCGACATGCACATTTTTAGCATCCTATTGCAGCATTCCATTGGTCTGGTATTTACAGTGGCTGAGCTCTGTAACCCCTCTGAGGATGACCTCCTGGCCCTGCTCAAACACATACAGTCATCTAGAGGTACACACACACACACACACACACACACACACACACACACACACACACACACACACACACACACACACACACACACACATCTATCTCCACATATCCCTGTATTTTTATATTAGCAGGGATTATCTAATTTAACACCTTGCCTTTAACATCAGTATTGAAAAGGAAATTGTTTCACTGTATGAGGCTGTAAAATAAACAGCATTTTTGTGGGGGAAAAGGCAAGGCATTTTCCCCATGGTGGCAGAATTTTTGAGGTTTCCTAACACTGTGTGAACATTTGCTAAATAAAATAAAGTACACACAGAGTCTGTCTCTCTCTCTCTCTCTCTTTCTCTCTCTCTCACACACACACACACACAGTTCCCCAATGTTTTTTTTAATAGCTTATTGGAGGTCTAGGACAGCGTGGTGCCCCCATATCTGTAGCTAGCAGCGTGGGGATCGCAATTACCCATCAGGACCGTGACTTTGCGAGAGATGCTGAGCAAACATGGCTGCACTAATTAAAGTGGGCCTCGTCCTCGAGCGGGCCAAAAGGACCATAAAAGCTAATGAATCAGCCGGCTGGCCTAGGTGCTGCCTACGGAGGAACGCCGGGTTGCCAGGTGGTCTGTTAGAGCTGCGTACCATACCATCACGCTTCATAAATGACTGCAAATAAACCACAAAGGCGATTAGGCTCCCATAATAGGCTAAGCACTGTTATGCTCCTGTGCTCTTCAGCTGTTTATGTGAGTGCAAATCCTTACTAGGTGACTGTGTCAGTGCTGGAAAACACAGCTAATTAATCCACCAACGCTGCCCTAGTTTTCGAGGATGTCGAAGCTGTTTTATTAGTTCAAATAGCTTGGGTCATCAAAGTGAACAGCGCTTGTGTCACGGGGGCTGACGACTTTGTTTCACTGAGGGAACCAGGTGGCGCATGCTGATGGAGGCTCTCCCAGGCCTCTGAGCACATCACCACGGGCAAATCTCTCCATTAGTGTCAGCCTGCTCCTCTGCTGCTTGGAGAACTTAGTTTGGCTCTTAGTCTGGCTCTCCACTGAAGTATTAAAAATTTGGAGGCCTGGTTTACCTCAACCACATTGCTCTTTTTTCGTGGTTGCCCGACCGTGGTTGTGACCAGAGCCATTGTTTCTTAAAAGGAAGCTGGGAATGGGGTCCAGCGGTCACACATAGAAAGAGGGTTTGGGCAGGAATTTAGCCTGCCTCAGCACAGTGGGTCTGCTCAGTGCAAAGGCTAAAAAAAGCAGAATACAGGAACAATACTTGTCTCTGTGGCCACCTAAGACGAGTCCTTAAACACAGCCTTGCCATGGTTCTGTCTCATATTCAGCCACATTTTTAATTAGTGCCAAGCATCAGTGCCCAGTATTAATCCCTGAGATTTATTTACATCTCTACTAAACAGGGGAGGTGTATTATTTTCTCTCAACGCAGGGACCATGTAGTGCCAAATTGTTTTTTTAATGACGTGTTAATTATTTTCCTCACGCACATTTGCACATGCTTGTGGCATTTATTTGCAAATTAAGTTGTAGGGACCTTTTCAGAATGTTTCTTTATTAGTCATTTTAATTGAAGACAATAGGGAAAGGAGGGTATATGGACATGGTCTTTGGCCCAGCCATGATTAACTGCTTCATGTTTACAAATGGAGCTGACAGTTTACTATCACCATTCAGACTTTGCAACACCCCATTAATTTGAATGTGGCATCCCACACCTTTCCATATGTCAATGAGACTGGAACGAGATTGTGAGTGCACTTGTGTATTTTTGAACCAGACTGTTTTTACTGAGAGGCGATATTGAACCTGTCTGCTTAGCAAAACCTCCTCTCTTAGAGCCCAAATGGTGGAACAGGAAAAAGTATCCTCAGCTTGTGCAGTCACCCTGACCACCTGAAAACTCAGCAAGATCCAAAATGGAGGCCTTTTCAAGTCAGATAAAGGTACTTCTTGTACTGGAGTCTCCTGCCACTCCAGGGACCCTATTCCTGTTTGGGAGGCACTGATAAGAATATGCCGATAATCCCTGCCAATTTTATTCATATCTAATTCCTGCACATGATGCTTTAGATTTATTGCATTTAAACATAACGAAGCCTAACAGAATATAAATAGGCTCATCATCTCTGATGATAACGTTATGTTTTCCTGGTAGTTTGCGACTGATACTGATGTAGTGCTGATCTAGTATATTGCCTTGCCTCTCTGCCTTCACTACAATTCTCCATGCTATTGTACTCAAAGAAACTCGACTGTGGAGTCCATTCAGCTGTGGGTCTCCACATTGTTCCCACTGTTCTTCGTCTCCATTTCCTACTTCATAGTTGTTCCACTGCACTGTTAGATGACACTTCACAGTCTGCAAATACAGACAATGAAAAGAGCTTTGCAGTGCAGCAACTTCTAAGTCCAGCAGTGAAACTTGCTTAGTAGTTATGATATATTTTATGGCACCCTTAAAGATGCTCTGGATTTTTATTCCACCCACTGCAGCACTGGGCAGCTGGAAGGAGATAAGTCTTCTAGGTTTAAGTAATCCAAGAGTTGTGCTCTAAGATCAGCTCCACTGACTCTGTTATTCTTAAGCTACTGTGAGATAATAACCTAGACTGATCCCACTCTCACGTGAGTTTAGCCCCAGTCAAGATCTTTTGGAAATAAGATTTCTTTTTTTGGGGGGGGGGGGTCGCATTACCACTTCTCATTGTGCACTGGATAAACAGAGCAGGATAAACTCAGGTTGGAACAGCAACATACAGAAATAGAGCTTAATATTCATGGATATTATATATATAGAGATTTTTTTGTGATATAAGCCTGGTATATATATACAGTATGTATATATACTGTATATATATAGCAGGTTTGCTCAAACCTGGTGTGATAAGGTCACTGGGAGATGTTGGTATTTCATGATGGTTTCCTGGAGAGCAGAGTAGCAGAAAACAAAACACTCAAGGAGGTGAAGTGTTTAATACATTTTAAGCATATGTTGTATTTAAAAGAAAGAATACGTTTAATCAGAATACAAAGCTAAAAATGCAACACAACTTTTTTGTACATATTTGAAACATTTGGATATCATGCATTACACACACTTTAGCACCTAGTAGGACATCACTCTTGCCTGAAATTGATTTTATCATTTCAGATCCTGTAAGGTAATAGTACAAAAATTGCTAAATTAGTTAAATAAGCGTTCAAAGGAATGTCTGTAAATATTTAATTGGGTATTATACTGTATTTCTTCATTAGCATCGTTTTAATTATTTTAACTGTCCTAGGAGCCTGTCCAAGAGGATCAGTGTGTGTGCATTAGACTAGAGCAGATAAAAGCAAGGGCTTTGGGCACCACAGGCACTAATGTGCTGTAGTGCTTAGGGAACAGCAGGTTGCCAGAGGGCCCTGGTGCTGTTGTACCCTTGGGAAATGTACTTAACCCATATTGCTATAGTAAATATTCATATTACGCCTAATATGTGGCTTATATGCAATATGCAAATCATGAGCACAGTTAACCTGACAGTTAGGGAATCCTCATTGGACAGGATATGGCAAACTGTAGATTATTTGGAGAAATGCTCCACTTTCTTTTGCCATTGACATTTGTGTGATGTTGCCAGGTTTAGCATGTGGTGTGTTTATTTGTGGTGTTACATGGATCTGTTTCAGGGTTTTGGGTCACTGGTACTACACTAGTACTCAGCCTCCTTTCAGACCATGCAGGATTTATAGATATACTAAGGACCCCGGGGCTTGGCCAACTCCTCTAGACCCCATATTTCATCTGCTCTTGATTGATGAAGCCTAGTATGTATGTCATCCATTCAAACAAGAGAGAAAGACTGAACCAGAGAGAGGAAGAGGGGGGCATTTGTAAGAAACATGACTGGAGTCTCTTGCGACATGGGCAAAGTTAAGTGAGGTTAAGAACACTCTTAAAATGAGAGCAGTCGAGGTTTTCAGGGGCTAAACCTGTTATCAGGACGAGGGCCCTTACTGAGGCATGCTGCTTTCTTTAGCCTGACTTTCCCATTGGTGTGCTAAATCTTGGAAGTTGGTAGAATGCTTACATAAGGTAGATATCAGTGGTAATAGCAAATGAAAGCATCTGAACTTGTATACCTGACATCTGTATCTTCCTTCAAGCATCTGAATAAATGCAACCCTGTTTACAGAAAATACTGTATAATGAGGGGACTGGACTGGTTTCTCAGATTTGGGTGCTGAATTGCCAACGATGGCCACATAATCAAACATAAGTCTACGTTGCAACTTTCTAAGCATCTGTCTGTTCTTCTGGGCCCAAGACAACTAAAAGTTTTCCCAAGCTAAAGTATGTACACTTGGACTTGGAGGCAGTGAAGTGGAGACATACTTTCACTGTAGCAGTCATCTTGCTTCGAGTCATTGTATTTGTACTGTGTGAACACAAAATGTTATGGAGTGCTTTCCCAAGGGTTGGAGGGTTAGTCTTGCAGACCCTCTGAGCTGAAGACGGCTGCCGTGGTAACAGCAGGACCACCAGCAACATAGCTCCAAAAGATTCAGTGAGAAGTCAACACCATGAAGTAAGCCCTTCGAGAAGATAAACAAGGCGAATCTCCAGTGTCAGACTCAGTTGATGCCAAATTGGGCAAATCCATCTTCTGTGTAGCTCACTGAAGAAGGAAGCCCTTCTGTGTGGTGCAACTTGTCCCTCTTTCAGTATTTTCTTCCAGTATCCCGAATCCCATAACAGAGCACAGAAAATGGGAACATATCTCGCTAAAACCATTGGCTGCGAGGGTTTCTTTGCTCATCAGCTCAACATGACTTTGTATAGGAGGATAAATGCTAGGGGGTGTGGTCACACTGAGATCCAGGGGGTGTGGTCACACTGAGATGGACCACTGGCACCGTGAACATTTCTTTAAGTCTCTAAACGTATGCCTTGTCCCAGGTTTGGTTGGCTATTAGTAGTTCAGCACTGTTTTGTAGTTTACAGTCTGACACAGACAAGCAGGCAGGTCAGGAGAGGCTTGCCTAGAAATCTTGATAAGGGGAAGATGGATATTAAGAGGATAGGGACGAGTGAGGAGGACAGACACTGTAAGGCATACAGAGAGACAGACACTAGGAGAGGCAGACAGGGAGGAAAAATGACAGGCAGGCAAACATGCCATTGGAGTCACAGAGCCCCAGGCTTGTCCAGGGGCACTACATTAACAGGGACAGGCCCAGGAGCTGCCTCTCAGCCTTGTACCCCTTCAGCCCAGCAGCAACACAGCAGCTCCTGCTGAACTTGCCCAGAATCCCCTCCATCTCTCTCTCTCTCTCTCTCTCTCTATATAGTAGGAATTTGAAGAGCTTTTTTTCCCCCCCTTCTCATTTGGGTTGG
>JAOXYF010000008.1:13509931-13548939 GCA_028565775.1 Sternarchorhynchus goeldii
CAGGGCTGGTAGAGAGAGTGAGTGAGGGAGAGAGCAGGGCTGGTAGAGAGAGTGAGTGAGGGAGAGAGCAGGGCTGGTAGAGAGAGTGAGTGAGGGAGAGAGCAGGGCTGGGAGGGAAGACAGATGAAGGCAGGGAGGAGGCGAGGTTAGGCATGGCTGGCGTGGCCTGCGGCGGCTTGTCTCCTGAGGTGGTGCATCTCCGTGACGATGACAGATTGGGGGTGACAACAGCACTCGGGGTGGGGTGGGGTAGGGTGGGGTGTACCCTTCAAGTGGGCATCTCTGCCATTTAACGGCCCCTTCACGCAGCTGACATTTATATTTTCCTCCTGCCACCCCGCTGTCCACATGCAGCAGTGCTCCTCACGCTCTACACTGTGTGAAGGCATCAGAGCTGACCAGGTTCTGCTCTGATAACCTTCTCAGACCAACAAGAGGACACAGACGAAGGACAACAGTGCAGTGACACATTAAAAGTGATTGCTGTAAGTTCTATATTGCCAATTTTTAGCTAGTTAAAATATTTGAAGCTGGTTTACGATGAGAAAGATGGTGGTGAACATGTCAGCGTGATGCAAATCCATGGTCCTCAGACATTAGGGCTAGTTAGCAGAGAGGGAATTATAGGAGCAGCTGTCTTCCAGCAGAAATAAAAAGGGAGTATTTGAAGCACGTTACAGGGAAATGTTTTGACAGTCCGGTTTCCGTATGTTTCTATTAAAACGATATGTTTTCCTCAGCGAAGCTTGACGCGGTCGAGCCCCGGACGCACGGCTACCTGAGTGCTCGTGGATCCCGCGGAACATTCTTTACCGTGACCTCAGACAGCGAAACAGATCGTCCCCCGCCTCGGGGAGGACCCCGGGGTGCCAGCCCACTCACACGCCCGCCCTTTACCCAGCCTCTAATCTGCTCCGCTGGAGCACCAGCCAAATGTCAGCCGCTCTCCGATCGCTCCCCAGGCAGAGGGGGGCAGGCGGGCCGCTCCCCTCCCCCCTGACCCCCCCGCGGCAGAACAGAGGCACGGGCCTCTGAGGTGAGCGTGAGAGGAAGCGGGGGAGGCCAGGGGGAGGAGTGGGGGCGTGGCCTCCGTGGTCACGGCGACTCTAGCCCCTCCCAGCTCGCCGGCGAGCAGCTGCATGCCACACCTATGAATTATTCATACCAGCCCAGAGGCAATAAATCAGCCAGGCAAGAAATAACAAAATTAGCTTCCAATTAGTGTTTGTTTATGGCGATCATATTTTTCTCCTTCATCTAATGCTGAATAAAAAAGCTGGAAAGGGAGAGCGCGAGAGAAATGGGCCAAATATGAACTCTGTGTCTCTTTTGCCCTTGAAAGAAGATCAGATCAGAGGAAGGGGAATTTAGGAAAACGTGTGTCCGAGTTTGCATTTGTGTGTGTGGATGTGTTGCAATTCATGTTCTGTATGAGTGTGTTTAGTGAGACACAGATCAAAACTCTGCTGTGTAGCAGAGATGTTCTCAGACACACCACACCCATGGAGCTTTGGATGGCTGGATCGCTGGGTGAATACGTCAGTGAGCAGATGAGTGGCTATTTAAGTAGTTTTGGGGCGAGTATTTGGCCAGTATTTATTGAAACTTTGGGACTCAGGCAGTGGGTTTTCACTCCCTGCACGCTAACCTTTCCAGGACTTAAACCTGTGGCTACAAAACAGAAAAACAATTTGATGAAGCATTTACTAAACATATAATACCAGCAGAGCAATGAAATGAAACACACACACACACACACACACACACACACACAAACAAAAGGCACTTTTACTGGGTTACTTTTTATGTAAGAGGAGTTGTCAGGCAGTGTGTATGTGTGTGTGTGTGTGTGTGTGTGTGTGTGTGTGTGTGTGTGTGTTCGACAGTGCAATCATTGGAGGAGGTAGCAGGAAGGAATTTTGGATCTCTTTCCTGAACTTTGTTCCCTTTCAATGTTCCTTTTATAGAAATCACTGTAGAGGGCAAGCAAGGGGGAGAAGGAGAGGGTGGTGTGTGTGGAGAGACCGAGCAGGCAGAGGGTGGTGTGTGTGGAGAGACTGAGCAGGCAGAGGGTGGTGTGTGTGGAGAGACTGAGCAGGCAGAGGGTGGTGTGTGTGGAGAGACTGAGCAGGCGTTAGTGTAATGTGAAGCCCTGCACATAGCAGCCTAGAGACAGGTCCTAGGGAAAGGAAGGAAAATGGTGAGCAAAGGCCTGAGAAAGAGAGAGGGAGAGATAGAGGTATAGGCGAGGTCTCCCTGACACACACTGCGGTTGGTGGTCCCTTTCTCTGAGCTGTGTGACTGTCAGACACTGGTTCTGTCTCCAGAGCAACGCTAGATGAGACGGTCCTGTCAGGGCTTGCTGGATATGCTACAGGACACAATACCGTCAGCAAATGGGGGGTCTCTCACACTTCAGAGCACGTTCCTGTGAGTCTCCCCTCTCCTGCCCCTGACCCCATCTGGTTTTCTCCTCTGTTGTGGGGCGTCTTGAGTGCCTGCTGCCTGGCTGTCTGTCGGGACAGAGAGAGACAGAGAGAGACAGAGAGAGACAGAGGGACAAAGAGAAACAGAGAGAAAGAGGGACAAAGAGAGAGAGGGAGAGATGGAAGAATACAGATTCAGAGAGAGGGAGAGACGGAGAGAGAGAGACAGGGAAAGGGAGAGAGGCAGAGAGAGAGAGACAGGGAGAAGAAGAGAGACAGGGAGAGAGAGAGACAGGGAGAGAGAGACGGGGAGAAGGAGAGAGAGACAGGGAGAAGGAGAGAGCACAGAGCATGAACAGGGTTCCCCGTCTCACCATCACTCCATAGTCACGCTGCTTGCGTCTGCCTCTCCCCCAGGATGGAGACGGGCCCGGTGGCTTTCACCAGCCAGTGGCGTGTCCCCCTCCATCCGCTGTCATCACTGACACTCTCCAGCCGTCGCTACCGTTGCACGGCTCCTAATTAGAGGAGAGCCTTATGGCTGCTCAGCTCTGAACTAACGCAATTATTTTTCCCCTACGCCCATATTTATGCGCATTAGTTTCTGGAGGTTCCCAGCAGGAGTACCTTCAGGGCCGGCAGACAAAGAATGTAGTTTGTGGTGATTACGGAGATTTAATTGCTTGACCTCCAGTCACGGACTGTCAACAAACCCACCGTGGAACACAGGGGACGTGTAGATTTAGTTGGGTTAGATAGCCTGTACACCCAGTGACCTTGTGTTTGATGAGTCTGGCTGCTTGTTTTTGTCTGTGTTTTCAAATATTTAGCAGTAACTTTTCTACAGGAAGTTCACTTTCCTTCCCGTTTTTATTGTCTGCGAGGGATCTGGTGATGTTCAGACTTATATGGTAATGCAGCACACAGTGATTGCCTGGCATTATAGGGAAAGAGATGATTTTCCTGCAGTCCTGACCTCTGGCTGGCGCCGCAGATGGCAAAATGAGAGCCCAAACCGTAAGACATATTTATGCTCTCCCTTTAAGTCGATCTGGTTTTAGTAAAATGTAATCCAGCTGGGGAGAGATTTAATCAGCAAACATGTATCTTACATATTCATGTGCGCGTGGATTGTCTTAAGCGACCCCGTTTACCAGAAGCTTCCTCATTTTCATTTCTTTTGCTGTGGTCTTAAATTTGTTTCCACGTAAATCACAGCTGCACGCCTTGTCCATTACATTGTCATCCATTTATTCCCTGGATTTCCCAGGACTTCATTACCCAGTCCTGTTCCAACTTTTACTTTTAATGTCATTCGCCTGATGCTTCAGCACCAGTTGTTTATTGAGGTTTTTTTTTTGTTCCGTCTCTTTTTTTGGAGGGGAGGGAGTGGGGGGTTCGTGGTGAAAAATGAGGTCCCACTGTCATGGTATTTTTCCACCTCACCGCACCAGGCTTTTCCTGTTCCTGACCCCCCCCCCCGGTACAGAGTATCTGCAGGATGCAGGGAGCGCGGCCACCGTAGGAAGGGGGTGGTCCCCGTGTGCTGAGTGACGCTGTAGGAATAATGACCAGAAGTGACCTAACACCCCCAGCCAGAGCTGTAGGATCTGCACCACGGGTCTGGGTTTGGGAGCAGGGCAGCACCTGGATCTCCTCGCTGCCTGGGCAGCCATCTTGGCTGCGCGGCTGAACCTGTGCATCGGCGTGTGTGTCTGTTTTGGCAGAGAGTGGGAGAGAAGCGGCTGCTCTTCCCGCTTGTGTGGGCGTGTGAAATCTGGCTGGGAACCTCCTGATCCTCAGAGCACAGAGAGGACAGGGAGGAGATGAGAGATCGCGCTCAAATCCCCCGCGAGTGAGGGAATGTGAGGAGGCAGCACTTTGGCCCAGCAGTGCTCTGTCTGTCTGCTGTTGCGAGGGCTACCCATGTTGGCCAAAGGGCGTGGTGCTTTAGTCCCAGAAAGGATCTCCTGCAAAATGAGTAAATGGGAGCTTTTGAAGACACATACACACATACACACACACACACACACACAAACACGTGTAGACACACAGACACATACACACACAAATAAACAGACTGCAGTTTATACTACCATTGATATGATTTAAAATTGAGCCTTTGTGTCACCTGATACAGGTTTATCACACCTGATACAGGTTTATCACACCTGATACAGGCTTTGCTCTATGCCTGTATCATGACTGTGGATTGATTGTAATGAGTGTACAGGCTCCCTGAGAATAAGAAATGTGTTAGTAACTAAACATGAATGTTTTTGACCATCCAACAAAAATGTTTCTGTTCACTGATGTTTCTGTTTGTGTTTCTTTGGATTCTGCATTTTGCCAAAAAGCTACATTGAAATAATAGAATTTTCGAAAAGCAACGTGATTTCTTGATGGCGTGGAAGAGTCGTGATTCGCTGGCTTTTTAGGTTGCAGAAGACGTCTTTACGGTGGTGCCGGTTTCAGCTGGACGAACAGTGGGTCTTTCATGGCACTGCTTGAACCAGCGTTTGCACTGAATTTGCAATTCAGTCACATGAGGCTTGGGTGGGGAAAATTCAAGCTTCGAAAGGTTTACTGTTGTTGATTTGAAGGTCAGAATTTCCTAAATGCAGAGCATTTGAAAAAAAACCTTCAGCTGGACACAGTAGGTAAATGCCGTGTCTCCACACAGCCACGCGTGTCTGTAGTCTCACCACATACTGTGACCAAAAGCATGAGAATTCATGGGTGGGGGTGTGGGTGGGGGCTACTGAAGAATCACTCTCACACAGAAGCGACTCCTCTCTGGAATGCCCATGTCAGTGGGGGGCTGAGCGTTCTGAGGGCACAGTAGAGTGGCCTCTCACACTCTCTCTTCATTCTCACTCACTTTCTTAATCTTCATTTAACTTGTCGATTTGGCTTGTGTAATAAAGAAGAAGGTCATTTCAGGAGCCACTGTACCTTAGCCAGTACCACCAGGAGGTATCACTGAGACACACCACGAAATAGCACTGCAACTACTCACTCACTTTAGCCTTTCCAGTCGTGAAGTGCACACTATCAGTCAGTAGGAGATGCTTTTCGTTCGAGGCAGTCATTCCCAGTCAGCATCGTTTGTGAGTAGTCTTAAACTGTTTACAGAACAACCAAGAGATTATTCTTGGCCTGGGGGTCCATTCCAGCACTCACTCACTCTCACACACACACACACACACACACACACACACACACACTGCAGTGTGAAGGAAGAGGGGCATGCTGTATGGGAGTTAAGGAGTTCTTTGTGAGAAGAGGAAGAAGGAGACTGGTTGGGCTAAAAGATCTGACACACTGATAAGAAGCCTCTATACACACACTGAGAAGCTGAAACTGTTTTTGTGTTTTGAGTTTCATGCTGCCCACTGTCTTAGGTTTACTAGGACACTGTGGGAAGGTTGGAAAAAGTGCAAAAATTGTGACTTGTGTGATTCTCCAGACTGACCAACACATCAGCCCTTTGTCTAGCAGGATGATACAACATACTGGGATGACTTCCTAAACAACCAGCACACAGGACAAGGACTTTTATTTTCATGTTGTATGGTAAAATAATATTAATGTTTTTGTACTTTAAACTGATCCTTTTGTTTGACCCTGTAATTTGGACCTTGTGAATCGTGCTAAAAGATCAGAGCAATGAAATTTGTCATTAATACAATTAATAAAAAAGAAATACTGACACATCTCTTGTGTGCTAATCTATTTTGCCCAAGCTAATAACTTGATGAGGCTTAATCCTGTAATTATGAGACTATGGAAATTGACGTTGAGCCCATTAAAAAGATATGTATGCAATATCCAACGCACGATTCAGTCAAGGTTTGCTCCAAAAGGATTTACCCACAGCAACACCCCGTGCTGGGAGTGGGAGCTAAGCATAATTACCCATTTGGATAAAACAGGCTGCCTGGCTGTGTGAATGACACTAAACTTCACCAATCTAACAATTTACAAGACAGCTCTCCAGCCATAATGATATTTCACAGAAAGCTGCTTTCCTTCCATAAATCCGAAGTTCTAATCCCCAAGGATGACCAAGATGGTGCCTGCAGCTTTAGACCCTTGATTGAGCACCGAAGACAGTGAGCAGAAATCTATTAAAAATGCATCCCAGTAAAAGGCAGATGGTCATTCTGAGTTCATCGAAGAAAGAAGGTCTGTCAGTGCATCCCTTAGACTCATCAGATGAAAATGGGTCAAGGAACTGCCTTGCGGTTACAGGCTGAAGCTGTTCTATTATGCTCAGTTAATACATTTTGTGAATGTTCACAGATTAATGTTCAAAGATTTTGTTCCATTTTTGAATTTATGTAAAAGTGAACAGCTTTTCAAGGGCCTTGTTGTAGATCGTAGTTCCACCTGTTTCATAATGACTGCCCTTCTCTTGCTTTTTGTTTTTTAAATCAGGGAACTGTATCCTTTTTACAGTATTGGCAGAATGATGCGTACCCTGCTTTGTTTCTGCCAGTTCGGCCGAGGACTGCAAGGTTACTGTAGTCAGTGTATTCATTCCTCCAGCAAACTAAATACTGTAGTCTGTGTATTTACTAATGCACCAAACTAAAGCTCGGGACTCTAAATGAAATACATGCATCCTTTTGTTTATGGATTTCTTTAGTTCAACTCCATTTCTTTTTCTTCGCATCTGTGGGATTGGTGAGTCACATCTAGGCCTTGTGGAGAGTTTGTGATAGTAAATAGCTTTAAAAGGCTCGTTAAATCCAGAATTATGTTGACTTATTGAGTACAAACTGAGGTGTCCACAGATCTTAGAGCTTCCTGTGTAACAGCACAAGAACATACTGAAGTTCAGCAGTCACTGAGTGTGATGTGCAATGAAAAACACGACAGACGAAAAAAAAATAACTTTGTAGCTGTGTGTTAGTCATGGTTTAGATAGGTTCATGTAAATCTATACGCTGCTCAGCTAGTTGTCTTTCAAAAAGTATAGACAACATTTATTGATGTATGTGTATTTTTCAGAAAATAATATTACCATATAAACCTAATTGAATTTGCTATATGTTAAGCAAATATAAAACAAATTTATAACATTTCTCTTAAATGAAAATTATAAAGGTCTGTGGTATTTATTTTTGACATTTCTGAAGAAGAAAGGTCAGATTTTAAAATTTTTTGGAAAAATGATTGAAATAACAAGCGTTCTTGACAGTGTGAAAAGTCTGAAAGCTTTAGGTTCAGACAAATTAGGCTTAGCATACCAAGATGTAACTAAAAAGATTGCACATCAGCAGCTCAACCACCCACCCCCCCCTTTTTTTTTTAACTTGGTACGCTCTGCCATCTCTTTGACTTGTGTGGGTTTTGCTGTGATGGAAGGACTCATTGCCTCCAGGTGGGAGGGAGGAGATTTCAGCTTTTATTCTCCAGGCAGAGAAGGTGGGTCAGCAAGGTGTCATCCCAGTCCCCACTTCCACATCGCACGCCGAGCGCTCCTCTTATTCGGAACGCCGTGGCCCCGGCAGCCTGCGGCTAATCGAATGGGAATGGGCCGGGAATAAATCATCTCGGGAGCCCCACGATATTGAGCCATCGCCGCCGAGTGAATCAGTCCAGACAAAAATAACAATCCATCATGCTCCTGGCTGGCAGAGCCAGTGGGAGCCCGGGGCAGCGGGACGCCCAGCCTCCTCGGTGCTGCGTCTCGATTTGTTTGGGTCTGTGTGTTGCACTCTGTAACAGACAAAGGGCCTCGGCACCTGAGGAGCGCAGCAGATGGCATCTGGCATGCGACTGTGTGCGTGTGCGAGCCGGCAGGCCTCCGTCCCCCTGTGCCTTACACACAGAGGTGCTTTCACCACCGGTTGTGACAGTTTACGGGCCGCGTGGTGCGGATGGGCCCTATTCGGCCGTATGCGTAATGAAGGCCTTACTGGGGCTTGACCAGGAATCACTGCGCTGCTGATAAAAGGGCTCGAAACAGGCAGACCAGGATAATGTGGGCAAATGCCTTATTATTGTCCAAAACCGCAAGCCATGGCTGACACTAATGACAAGGGCATCGCAGCATAAAAAGGCAAACTAATACAAGCAAGGCCATGAAGTCGTTAGAAGCAAATCAGGGAGTATATATGTAAGACTTAATGAGCCAATCGCCAAGGGTGGAGCCGGAGTTGCACCAATCAAGAACAGAGAAGACAGAGCAGTGTCTCATATGTTGAAACCATGCCACGTTAAAAATGTTCATCTTCATTATAGTAATCTTCAATAAAAGATAAAGCAATACAGAAGAACCCAAAGCCAGAGTTACCCAAATGTGCAGATGTAGTTGCAGTATTTGTGAATCACAATAGATTGGCCTTTTCCCTGCAAACAAGCAGTGAAACCATAGCAACTAGCAGGATCCTTGCTGGGGCTCAGTGGATACAAAATAAGGAAACAAGGGAATAAAATAAATGGGTGAATAACTTGAATTCTTACTTTAGTCCAATTGAAGGACAAGTGTGCCACTTTGCAAGCCGTTTGCTTTATATTTGGACTACCCTAATTTCAGATGGATTAAAGCACAATGTGTGCTCTGTGTTTTGAATAGTACATTTGTGAAGATTTCCAGGCTATTTTCTCATTTTTCCAAGCACATACACGTGCGCCCATTCTTACTCAAGAGTAGTGAAAACATGAGGGTCCAAGACTGGAGCCCTGCACTCTCACCCTCGAAACATTAACCCCATTATAATGTCAGTGAACTGCAGCAGGCATTATGGTCTGTGAAAACCAGAAGAGGGAAGTTTTGTTCAAGAACATCACTTATAGTAGTGCAGGGAAAATGAGCTATGGATTGAGATTAGAATTTGTATTTAATTTCTACACAAAATGCTCAGTATTTGGGTTCCATTTTCATCTGATTCCAAAGAAGCAGTTGGGAAGGAGTTGGTGGTTACAGGTTACTGTTGAGAACTTCACTGTGGTGCTTTAGCACTAATTGGTGTTGGTCATATTCCTGAAGGACCTGTGTTCAGATATGTCTAGTCAGTAAATCAGTGTGCTTAATCTCATGGGTCTGTTCTTATGTGTATGATGCAGATGCGCAGGAATGCTCTGGATCACCTCATCTCCATCTCATTCCACAGCCTCTCCCTCATGTCTGACTTGATTGCAACATAACAGACCATTGCAAACAGATCGCTGCCTCTTTCCAAAGCCCCTGTCTGTGCAGTGGAATGGACGCTGTGTGAAGCTCCAGGCGTGGAGCCCACTGATCGCCTTCACACAGACACTCTGAGCCACAGGCCATATCAAAGAGCCCAGCAGGCTGGCTGGCAGCACACAGCTGCACTGGTGGAAGCAGCCACCCACTAGGCAACCATACTAACAGCTAGTAATGCACACTGGAGTCCCGAGCAGGCAGGATGGACTCTGTTGAAAGGTGGTTGGGGAGAGAGCAGAGTTCACTCTACTCATCCAGTCTGTCACAGATTTGGGGCTCTGCTGGAAGCACTGCAAAAGACACCACGTGAATATATGCAGAGACAAGCTCCCAAGAGTGTCTATATAGAAACGAATTATAAAACATATATTAAAAAAAATTTGTTGAGAAGCTCAATCAAGTCATTTTATTTGTATAACAATTTTTTTTACAAGTCTTCCTTCAGTACTACAATTCCCTTTAGCCTTATAATAGTGTTAGAGTCCAAGACAAGCCTTAAGTGGGGTGTGGAAGAGGCTCTTAAATGTAGTTAGCTGCATTTAATGTGTAGAACCATGCCCACCCTGTGTGGCTCACGGAACACTTGCTACGTGGAACCTTCTGGAAAAGAGTCCCTGGTGCTCACAGCATCACCTCAGCTGGGGACCTGCTTGATGACACACTGCCTCAACACGCCTCCCATATTCACCGTTCACGTAGATGGTGTCGTTCTGTGCCTAATCTAATTAGTCACTGTCCCAGGCCAGATGCTGACTGCCACACAGCTGAGCCTCAGTATGCTCATCATGCCACTCGCATGTGGCCTAACGCCCACCCGGACCAGGACTCGGGCGTGCCCTAATCACCTGGCGTCGGGTGGTACAAGTGAAGATGGATCTGGTGTGATTGATGAGTGGAAATTCTTCACGGGTGCAGTGGAAACAGGGGCGGGGGAATACGATGGCTCTGTATTAATGGCCGCTCTCGCCCGTCATTGTTTAGCAGCGGGAGGGAATGAAAGACACTTCTCTGTCCCTCGGGGGCCCATCAGCAGGGCCTGGGAGACCATCTGGATCGACTGGACGTTTCTTCAACTGTAGGGCCTACTTGTCATACGTCAGGACTTCTCAAACTGTCTGACAACTGTCAGATTGTCGTAGTAATATATGAGGTGACACTCAATTTTACAGATTTTTGCCATATGGCTTTTGTCTGATGATGCCAAGTATACTTTGTTTAAGAGTTTGCTTATGAAAATGATTGAGGTTTTCTTTTTTACTTCGGTAGGATAGCATTCATACTTAGAACGCTCGACATTTGAGCCTAATATCCAGCTGTGGTGGTGATCACAATGGCAGATGCAGGGTTGAACTGAGGTAGACTACTTTTGTTACCTTCCTTTTACCCTTATTTTAATTATTATCAAAGCCTCCGATTAGTGATCGACTTTCTGTGGCATTCAGCTCAACCGTAACCCGTTTCCACCACATTCTCAACCGTAGCCCATTACCTCCACGTTCTCAACCGTAGCCCGTTACCTCCATGTTGTAAACCATAGCCCGTTACCTCCACAGTCTCAACCGTAGCCCGTTACCACCACGTTCTCAACCATAACCCGTTACCACCACGTTCTCAATCACAGAACGTTACCACCAGGTAACCGTAACCTGGTTACTACTAACTCCTTCCCTGCTTCTTCCCTTGCATCCTATGAGAGGGAAAGCCCTGCTCTAGTGCTGTAGTGCTCCCCTTGTCCCCTCTGAATGTGCTGGGGTCATATAGTGTATGTCACACTTCATGGGGGTAAGAGTGCTTATAATCAGCAGAATCAGCACACTGATATCCATTCAGTACATGTTAGCCATGCAGTGGGAGCACAGCTCATCAGACAGGAATTCAATCCAATGGATTGAGCAGATTGCAATCAAACGCTTGGCCTTCCGTTCATAAAGTGAACATTTCTTGGCAGTCAGTGGCTCGATAGTAGTTTAATATGATTAATTAAGAATCCTACAAGGGTCACCAGGCCTCAATGTATGGTGGATCACAACTCACACTAATGCAGTGTAGGTTTTCACTTATATTGATAGATACATAATTGACTCATGAATAGCCGTGCTCTTTTGTCGATGGTGCAACGATTAGCTTTAGCTCACAGAGAGCGAGCGGCGATCGGCCGAGGTTTGGGTGGGGCGACATTTAAGTGCGAGTTTGATGGATTCAGTGCATGGACTCTATTGATTTTGTATGGCTGGTCCCTTAGGCTTGGCTAGTGAACGGTATTAAGTAACATCCTGTTTAAAGTGCAGTCTGTTGACCACAGCAACACTGTGTAAATTGAAAACTTTATGGTGTAACTAACAAACAAAACTCTGTTTTGGCGTTTTATTTCAATCACCTTTTACCGTTTCCTTTCTTTACTGTTTATTTTAGCTACAAATATTTAATCACAGCACTGAAAACTTTAAAATAATGAATTGTTTCTATTAGAAAAGGATTTCCTCCACAAATAATTTTATAATCAGCAAACATATGTAGCATGTGAGATGTAGGTGTTGGTCTTAAAAGGAAATAACACAGTATAGACTTAAGGTTGGTCTATAGACTGAAGGTTGTTCAATTCTTGCCATGATTCTGTGTTGAAACTAAACTATGTTGAAACTCTTCCAGATTATTTGAGGATTATAATAAGCCTCAACCTGAAGGCTTTGTGTAAACTGAGGCTTTTACTTTTGATAATCAGTTTACTCAATGTCTGTTAATTTAGTGCCATTATTTTATAGTTTACTTGTAGGTCTGTCAGTAGGGTATATGGGTATAGTCTTTAATTGTCTGTCCTCAGATCATGACCCGAGGATCTCACCGCTCTCACAGTGTCATTACTGATCTCACAGTTTGGTGTCATCACTGATCTTATATAATTTAGTTATCACTGATCTCACACAATTCAGTGTCATCACTGATCTCCGACCATTCCGTGTCCCACACAATAGCTCCTTGTCAAGACCTTTGAGAGGGTAACCGTGTGTGTTAGAGTAATGCCTCCACAAAACGTCACAGGCCAGTGGATCCCCATGACTGAAGGTGAGAAACAAAGCCTCCAAGCACCCTGAATATATGATGCTTTCTCTCAGCTGATTGATAGAAAAAGTATTTGATGATTTGCCTCAAAACATATACTGTAGCCCCAGTTGGGCCTTAATGTCTTGCTCTGATGCTAAAGCACATAATAGTGAGGTGTAAAAGTGAAGTGGTGCACCACGTCTTGTTTGTTTGAGGCAGAATTACAACTTTATTTAGTGAGTGGAAGCAGAGGAGTGTGAGGGCACTTTATCGCTGAGACTCAGGAGTCATAAATATATCAATACCAAGATTGAGAGATCTAATTCCCTTCTGGGTGTTTGCGTGTTTTCTCATTTCCTGAGTCGAGCCGTTATCTGTGGCGCAGTGTGTGCTGGCTCACCCAAGCATGCCTAGCATTCCGCTTAACTGATACAGATTAGGCCTGGCACTCTGCTTCTGGCCGAGGGATTTGTTTTCCCATCCAAAGCAAGATTGGTGGCGAGCTGCACCGATGAGACTGACCCAAGACTTTACCACTTCTATAGCGGCCCGGTATCTGATGCTCAGGAAGAAAGCAGGGTGAGAGACTTGCAAGGAGACGCGTAGGTGTTGATAAATTGGTCGAATGAGCATTAGATGAGGGAACGGGTTGTCACTTGTATGGCCAGCCTTACCTGCAGAGGAAAGGGGGCCTGACACTGGGTCAACTTACCCAAGATTGGCTCCGTCTCTTCTGTCCCTGCAGAAGACAAGCAGCTCATAAAAGAGCAGCCTGGCTGGCCACGAAAACCTGGGAGACAGACCAGCGCAACAGAAGCTCCCTTACTGTGGGGCTACAGAATGCCATGTAATTGCTGGGTTGGTAGGAAAGGAGGTTATCAACCATCTCTATTGCATTACCTAATACAGCAGGACTTGTTAGTGGTGTCAGTGCTGTGGGAGAACAATACCTCCAAGGTGGAAAACACAGTAAATCGACTAAATAATCCAAAGGCTTGGTGTTGGACCAGAATGTATGGTCTTTAGCTTTGTATGTCCCAGCAGTTTTAGTTTTGCTTCGGAGCAGTGCAGTTGTAAATATAATTTACCCCCAGTACTGCTTAACTCTGATACGCTTGTCCATAAGATGGCTTAAAATCCCAGGCCGTTGTCTCTACTGTGCAGTTCAGCTACAAAGAGTTCAAACCTGAGAATAAAATGTTGAGGTGGGAAAGAAAGTAGGAAAAGGTCCACAAACATAAGCTTTAACATATTTATGTGTACAACCCTAACAGTGCTTTGTCCCTCCCGGGAGACGTCCACGTACCCTAGTGACAAGTGCAACAATAAAGGCTTTTAAGAAGGTCTTGAAAATGTGTGGAAGAAACAAGCGCGTAGGTGAGCAGGAGAAATATCGACTGGGGCCACTGGCTGGTTGCCATAAAAAAGATGGATGGATTTTTAAAAATGCACAGTGCGTGCAGACCATGAAGACAGTGCTTCTCTCTTCACACTGGATTCATCTGAAATATTTACTGCATGCATTTTGTAGGGGTCTTAGTATTGCCTTTGTTTTGCAGACTGTAATTTTTTTTTTCATTGCTTGAGATAGAATACAGATGACAGGGTAGAGCGTATTGATTGGTGCTGTGCTGAAAGGAGCAAGTGCCGGGGAGACTCATGCACCCTTTCATGTGAAACCCCAGTGGCTCCGAATGGGAGCTCAGTCTCTCTCCCAGACATCAGCTAAAGCAGCTGCCCATAGTGTTTAGATTTAGAGCTCGCCAAGACATGGGCCCTTAGAAACCAGAGCAGCAGAGGCTTTTAAAGTGTGTGAGTGTGTGTGTGTGTGTGTGTGTGTGTGCGCATTCGCGTGTGCACGTCTGTTTCTCTCGGCCCGATAAGATGAGACTATTTCTGTTCTTTCGTGCGCTGCCTGAATGACCACTTCAGCTAAATTCAGGACTAGTTGAATAAAACTGTCCAGCGAAGGTGTGCTGGAGGTGACGAGGTGGCCCAGACCCGCCTGCCACCTCCACCCCCTGGTGTGGAGTTTGGTAAACAAGCCCTGCATGTCTGCGAGGGAAGGAGTGACAGGACACCAGGTTTTTCATGTCAAAGTGAATTACGCAAATGCAGCAGAAAGCTGGACACGGTGAAGATAACACGATTCCACTCCCTGAGATCTGGTCTCTCTGCATCTAAACTGCTTTCTGACAGGAAGCACAAGGACTGGTCCTCTAATAAGATTTTTGCCAAATGCAGCTTTACTCTTATTTAAACCAGAATGAACAGAACAGTAAACAGAATATTTTTATATGGATGCGGATTAAAACATTCTTTTTCTCCGTCATCATTTTATCTCAGTAGTTTCTTTTTGATGTTAAGAAAGCACTTGTGGATTCCTCGGTGGGGTAGGGGTGGGTGGAGTGGCTGCATGGTACTGGGGTAGAGGGGTAGTGTGGTGGTGGGTGGTAGTTTGACTGCACGCTTCATGTGCCTATAGAACAGCAGGGCTCTGGCACCCTCCCGGCTCAGCAGAGAGTGCAGCCATAGTTATCCACCCCTCGTGGAGGTGTAATCTTTACCCTGGAGCTGCCAGAGATGTTGGAATGATCCTGCGGCACACGCAGAGGGTCCTCCGATCAACCCGTGTGGGGTGTCACTGTGCTGTTCCTCTCCAGGGAGAAGAATCAAGTGTGTGGAGGGTAAAAAGTCTTTTTTCAAGTATAACAGAGATAAACACGGATTGTTTCCACAACATTATACCTAAATGTCCTGAACTATCTTTACAGTATTTTTAGTGTTGGATAGTGATGTAAGAGCAGTGTTTGAGCAGTGCCTGATTCATTTTGAGCAGTAGTGTAGCATACACTTCATCTTAAGACCTAACTCCTAACAATACAGCACATGGAGTGTGAGTGTGTGCTGGACTATAAGAGTTTGATACGACCCAAGTGAAGAGAGGGTGAGTGAAAGTGAGAGACAACATGTGTGACCTGGACTGTGTGTGCGATCCCTTTGTGTGAGTCTGGTGTCTCTTCACGCCGTGTTTTTTCACTCTGTGGATTTAATAGGCACCACACAGGTCACAGCAAATTGATTTGATCAGAGCAGCATGGAGGCGCAGGGAGGCGCAGGGAGGCGCAGGGAGGCCCAGGGAGATAAAGCAAAAAAGCTGTTACTGCCGTGCTCATTTCAGAGACACACGCGCCCTTGCTACACACACACACACACACACGCGCACACGCACACACACACATACGCACACACTTTTTACAAATGACAGCCATTCAACCAGAATGGGGAAATCAGGGAGTTTTATGTTTCAAAGAACCTGGAATGCACTGGTATGTGCAGGTGGTTGGGAGTGATTGTTCAGAGGATGCTAGGATTAAATAATTAGTCGCCTATTTGTTTCAGGAATGTGTAAGGATGAGGAGTGTTAGTATATGCCCACATCAACACAGGCTCTGCTCTTTGTCCTTATTCCACACTCACACACACACACACACACACACACACACACAGACAGAATACAACATTTCCTTAATATCATCCAGTAATTGCCTCTGTTTGAGAGGTAAGCATTACGATATCAAATATGTCACTTCCACGAGACCTCCTCCCACCTACTGAGTCGGTTTTACTATGTGGTATATGTACAGCAACCAGTCAAAAAATAAAATATTCACAGTGTTTTGATACATGTCACTGGTGTAGGTGGTGTAGGTGGTGTAGCCCACTGTGCCTTCAAATTACTGATAGAATAGTGAAACTGAGGCTTGTTTTTTGTTAGTTTGCATCCAGCCTTTCCATGCGTCTCTTGTAAAAAGCAAATCCACTACAGGTGTTTTTTTTCTTTTTTTTAACAGATGGACAACCATGACCCTACACAGTAGTGTTTTATTCTCATATTTCCAGTTCATTAATTTTGATTAAGTGTAGTAGAGCAGGACAAATGGAAAATGCCATGGCTGCAGCTCTTTGAGGCTTTGTGTCTCACTGTTGTCGTGGATCCATAAAGACATCAGAACTCCTGAGAACCCTCATGAACCTGAACAAGTGACCACAGAGTTACACATCCCTTTGAAGGAACTGTGGATGAGGAACCAAAACATATTTCACCACAGTTCCACAGCTTCCTGAGTTCTTTAAAGGCCGTTAGCCTTGCAGACTAGCTGGGGTGCTTTAGCGAGCAAAGACCACAAAGCTACAGGGAACAAACATTCCTTCCATGTTCAGTAGGTTACCAGAGTCCAGAGAACCTCAGCCTTAGAAAAAGTCTTTTAAGAATGTACCCAGTGAAAAACATCATGGGTACATCACGGTAATCCGACCATATGACCTAATGTGATTTGCTAAAGGATAAGAACTGATATTTGCTCAAGAAGTAGCTGATCCTGGAAAATGTTCTGTCTTTCTCTCACTTTGGGGGAAAAACACTCAGCGCTGTCACCAAAAAAAAAAAAAAATATGTAGATGTTAGAGAGTAGCTGTGTTTTGGCTGTGGCAGCCTTGTGGGTGATGTAGCTGTGTTTTGGCTGTGGCAGCCTTGTGGGTGATGACAGCTTTCTCCCCAAACAAGTGCTTGAATTACATGCATCTCACCATGATTACATTCAAACTTTGACAAGGTGTCAAAGCCTATGGGACCTCTGAGCATATTTATCTGTGCTATTCTCAAGAAATTGTAGCATTAAGCAGAAGGAGGAGGATAAACCAGATGCGCTGGAGCGCTCCTGGATATATTCAGAGCAAAGGTGGAAAAAAGGATTTATTTTTGTATTTCATGAAGATATGACTGCATGGAAAATTTGGTGCCTTCCAGGGAGAAATGTTGATGCTGCTGCTTCAAATCCTCTGTCCAATTCGCAGAATGTCACGCTGAGTTTGGAACAATATTTGAGCAGAGTCCTCTCGGGCGGTAAAGCAAACCACGTCTCATTGCACCTCACCGCCGTGCCCCTCACAACATGTTCATGAGATGAAAATGTGATCGAGGCGAGAGCCAGGCGTAACCAGTGCTCTTTTTTTCTTCTGCTTTTAATGCGAAAGGCGCTGAGTGCAGCATTACAGGCTGATCCACGCATCAAAACGGCCAATTATATGGCTGTATTCATAGTTCTCTGATAAAACTCAAATTGACATCGGTCCGTCGTCAGGCACCAAAGACAAACCTCAAAGGACAAAGTGATTACACCTCTGCTCGTATTTTTAGGCTCCTTTATGAGAGGGGGCTGTGCGGGGCTGTGAAGGGCTGTGCGTCAGATCGGTGCACTGTGGCGTTCTGACTGACAGAGACGAAGTTAGGCCAGTAAGCAGTGATTATACTCCATGGTGAGAACCTGCGGAGAGGGAATTAGATTAATTGGTGCTTATGTGGCATTAATACTCCACAGTGACAGGGCCCCTGTGTTTGAACGCTGGTGAACCTCTTCCTGCTGACAGAGATTGATGATGACTCTCCCATTAGAAGCGAGCGCACTCGCTCCGTGGAGCTCTGCTTCCAGCCAATCAACACTCGCTCTCTGTCTCCTCTCCTCGCTGTAGGCGACTGCAACTTCGAGACGCCCTACGCAGAGTGCGGCTACAGCCAAGGCAAAGATGACGACTTCGACTGGGAGCAGGTGAACACGAAGCAGAAGCCTTCGGCAGAGCCCTGGCTACCAGCAGGTCAGTCTACACTTACAATCACCGTTGCCACTGTAACAACTTTCAGAAACTCTTTTCGGGTGTAATTCTCAAGTGTGGACAAAAAAGAATTCTAGCTCACCTTTCCCACCGAGGGACGTTCGGTGCCTGTGGCCTTTGGCCCCTGATTACCACGTTAGTCCCTGCCACATCTTCCTGGTAGCAGCTGGAGGATCCGTGGGGGGGGCTGGGGGGTGTTGAGGCTCATGCCCGGCTGCTTCTCCTCCCAGCCCAGTGGCTTGGCGCCGTTGTTCTGCTGTGTTAGGTGTGTTATTCGTTAGCAGTGTGAGGGGTGGGGGCTGCTTTTGTGGTTCTGACTGCCACTGTCCTGAACCGACCCCCCCCCCCCACTGGTTGGAGGTCATGGCTTCTCCACACGTCAGTACTTAATGAATACCATAACCATATCATAGAAATTTGTTCTAAGTTAATGATTTAGGCCCATATGTGAATCATTGAAAACAAAAATGAAACTCTTCCTGTTTTCTCCAACTGCTTTCACTATAAAGCATTAAGTCCAGTCAACAGTTAAATCTTAATTGTCCCTCGGGTAAAAGGGTTTACGAATCACCACACAATGGCGTGGAACACACTGGCATGCGTTACTCATTTCTCCAGCTCACGGCCCCGATTCACTGCAGTCACATGACTGATCAGTGACCTGCTTTGTCACACCCTAATAAACTCGGCCCTCAGAGGGGGCAGAAGCGCTGCCTCTTGAATCCCATGCCTAAACGCGTGCAGGTGGCAGCTCCGGTGGCAGCTCCGGTGGTAATGCCACGGCTGTGGCTGCAGAATTAATTGCCAGGCCTTGTTTAATTTCATCTCGCCTCCGTGGGCACGTACCGCTGGCTCACAGAGAAATTACCTGACAGCACAGAGGGGGGAGGAGTAGGAGGAGAGGAGCTTAAAAAAGGGCGAAGTGTTTACCTTTGCGCCGAAATTGATTTATGTTTGGCTGGCAGGAGGTTGGGGAAGGTTAACCCCCTACCCAGCGCTGAGGTGGTGACCTACACGCCCCACGCTGCTCCGCGCATTTAATCGACTCCCGACCAAAAGGATCTGCATCCGAATGTGACGCAGCTTTTCCCAGCGTGACGCTCCCTGATCAGCTGAACCGGGCACAATTAGCCATGCTGCCATTCCTCCTCACGTTTCCTCTGGCTCAGTATCTCCTGCTCGGGAGGCGCAGAATGGAGGCTCCTTCTTTATTCCAGGGATTCAGTGACCATGACAGTCCTTACTGCTGCTCCCCACTCGCTCTCACCACCAAACGCCATGGCAACGTAATGAAAGTGGTTTTTGGTGGTAATCAATACCTCAAGCTCATATAAGCGTAACAAGTTGGTCTGAAATAGTTCATCCCACCAATATATATGACAGGCCTTATCTATTTAATTCTATTGCACTGCTGGAAGGGTCAGGCCTCTGCTATGATATATTGGTCTTTTTCATTTGGTGGGTGTCAGGCAGGGCTACAAGAACTAGCTCTGTATAAGTTCCACTATCCCAAACAGTCCTGCTTCACACGCTTTCAACCAGAAATGGCATCAGGAGGCATGGCTGCCTCTCCCTTCTCCATTAAGGCTCCCTCCTCGAAGAGAGGATGGGGCATTCTGGGTTTCTTTCATTTCTCATTAGTTTCTTGATGTTTCATGCCCCCTGGCCACAGTATAAATCAAATGACCCTGCTTGGGAATGTGGGCCGCAGACCATGGGGGAGAAACAGAGCAAGACGCCCAGTGCTCTGATATGTGCCCTGGTTTTCCTGAACCCTCTAACCTTTCCCTATTAAAGGGGTGGCAGGCTTAAGCAGCACGTGCTCCTCTGCTTCAGCGAGCCACCATGGAGAGCTGTCCTTCAGCTCCGCCCTCTCTGAACCGAAAAGCGCAGGGGGCTTCTGGCGGCCAGCGAACCCGAGATCATAGCCCTGTCTCTTTTTGATGAGGTCACTTCGTTGGGTCTCTCAAGGGGGCCGGACTGAGCTGCTCTGGGTGTGGTCTTAGGATCAGGTTACCACGGTGGTGTTGAGACTGACACATGAGAGCATTTTCAGACTATTCGCCCAACAGGTTGGGGCTACTGCAATTGCTAGTCTTGCTTCCTGTGGAGCCCCTGCAAGCCCTGCCATGCTAGCAGAAGGTGCTAAAAGTCCCATAAATCCTCAACACTTTTTTTCTGTCTATTAAACAGTACAAGTTGGCACAGAGGTGTTTGTATAAAGCCTGTAATGTTATCAGGGTTGTTGGAAAGTATATGGGTTTAAGAGTCTGTATTGTCCAGGGGAGACTAACACGATTTCAGTCCATTAGTGCTTTTATATTGATGAATAAACTCCAATAAAAACCTACGTTCTATCTTCACTAAAACGTCTGAGTGCAGAAGCTACACGTTTATTAGGATATTGGTTTTGTGCCTCACATCCAATAGGAAACTATTAAACAGTGCAGTTCAGGTCTAGGTTCATGAGCGGTTCACGAGCACACAGACTGCAAAGTGGCTGGAAAGTGCTCCTGTTTACCACACTCCAGTCTGACGCGCCCGTCTGTGTTACGCTCGGGTCTGACACGCTCCAGTCTGATGCGCCCGTCTGTGTTACGCTCGGGTCTGATGCGCTCATCCTACCGTTCCCCCTGCAGTCCTCATACATCCACTGTAGATAAACGCCATCTCACCAAGTCACAAACCTTTGGTTCAGCAAACGTTTATCAGTACAGTGAGCATGTATATTCCCCCATCACCTATTAGTCTAGCATTCCTAAGCCTGGAGAGAGGAAGTGCTTTGGCTAAAGAGCCCACCAGAGCATACTTGGACATGCACTTTTACATGTACTGCTGGTATACCTTGACATAACTCTGCTTGTGGAAAGTAATACAGGAGTGCCGAATTCTACCTCAAGTGAAAAAGTCCCTGATGTGGCTGGTGCACTGTTCTGTCCTTACATAACATTTTGAAAGCCTATATTTCAGCTAGCCTAAAAGCCGTGCTGGCTAGGTAAGCTACGCTAGCTGTGGCCCTGTAAGATACGCTAGCAGTGGCCCTGTAAGCTACGTTAGCTATAGCCCTATAAGATACACTAACTATGACCCTATAAGATACGCTAGCTATGGCCCTGTAAGCTACGCTAGCTGTGGCCCTGTAAGCTACGCTAGCTATGACCCTATAAGATACGCTAGCTGTGGCCCTGTAAGCTACGCTAGCTGTGGCCTTGTAAAATACGCTATGACCCTGTTCTTAGATCCAGTGCTCCATCACAGGATTCCTGCTATTTCATACTTGTTTTACTCTTGACTTTTGGATAAGGCCATTATTAACAGTCATGGGGAAATTTAGCCAATCATTAAAAATGTAACACTATTAAGTGTAAATAATTATAGATAGGATATGCATAATCGCACTGAACACCTAAAATCAAATCAGCAAGGCAGGTGTACCAGGATACGCAGTGCGCTTCATTTTGAGGTATTCAGACTACTTCACACGTTAAATAACGCATTTAGCAGTTCAGATAATGAGGGAACGGTTGTAACTGAATTAAATCCTACTAGTTTGATGTGACATGCATTTTACAACCACACACATACGATTTGACCCCCTCACACTACACTATCTGTATCATAGCAACAAGTCATAGCAACATTAGATAAAAGTGACATTGACCTCCCCACCTGCTCATTCCAGACAGCATGAGGCCACGGCTGACCCAGGGAGCACCGTGTTCTTTACCTAAGCTCTCCCTCCAGCACTCTCACTGCCTGCTTTGATTCTTTTAAAGCAAACCCCAGTTACTGGCACCACCGCTCTAGTTGTAAAAAGCATGTTACCTTAGTTACAGAAAAAACACTAATCCTTATTTAATGCCTCTTCCCTGAGATGACAGAGAGAAAAAGGGCTTTTCAGTAAAGGCACTGTCTGATTGCGTAAGAAATAAGAGTCAGGGCTGTGGGAGGAATGTCAAGAAACATACACCATACACGAATGTCAGAACGCAGCAGTCCCCATTCTTTCCGGATGCGTTTGGGGTTATTCGTTTTGATTATAGCCCTGCTTTTAGTTGTGTCATCAGTATCAGGATTCACAGTGCAGGAGCGCCGTGCTAAATGAGGACATGCAAATGTGCCATTCTGACAAAAGCTGAAGTGCTCCCTAATGACACATTCAAGGTCGTATCACTTTAAACCAAATATTAATGTCCCACATGGATTAATATACAGTTTTCTTCCCCTGAGAAATCCTGAACACATATTGACACAATTACCTAGAAATACAACGCTGAAATTAAGCTTGACATAAATATTAAGCCCGAATCGCTGAACTGCTCTATAGGATGTGGGTAGGAGTGTGGATGCAAAATCCCTCGGCCACAGCGAGACGGCTGAGGCTGCTCGGCGCTCGCGCACGAGACGATTGATTCCTAAACGCTTCTTATAGCTTATGGCAAAACGCGGCAACACGTCAGAGCCGATCTCTGATACCCAGGCGGAAGACGCAGGGCACACGCGCTTATTACCGACTCCACTACGGCGTGTTATCGTGGCAAGCGCAGCTGTTCGTGAGTAAATAAAGCAGAAGTTGCAGTTGGCCAGGCCACCACAGTGGACCTTTTATGTGGGCCGCACGATAACGCTGGTCCAGAGCTGCGCTTTGTATCGTCGACCTTTGCAAACTCCATGCAGAGCTGGTCACACGCAGACACTCTGAAACTCGCTCAGCAAGAAGGGAACAGCACAGAACTGCTCGGAGGAGAACAGCACAGAACCTCTCGGAGGAGAACAGCGCAGGACCGCTCGGAGGAGAACAGCACAGGACCGCTTGGAGGAGAACAGCACAGGACCGCTCGGAGGAGTACAGCACAGAACCTCTCGGAAGGCCAGCGTCAATGATGTCAGATATTTAAATAGATTCATTTGCTCGCTGATATATGTACACACAAATGGACAACATCAAAATGCAGCTCTCTCTCTCTCTCTCTCTCTCTCTCTCTGTCTCTCTCTCTCTCTCTCTCTCTCTATAGAGAGAGACACAGCTGCATTTTGATGTTGTCCATTTGTGTGTCATGTTTGCCTTTTAGTCTGCAAATGAAACCATGCCAGTTTCCCTGGAAGGCCGCTAGTAAAGACAGGCTCATTCAAAGGCATGTAGCAGTTTCCTGGTTCCTCCACACTTGGTAAAAATGCTGACAGCCATTTTTTAGGTCATAATAAAATGAAAAGACATCATTTCCACTTACAAAACAAAAGCAAATATCCATATACACATTATCAGCAAGGTCCTCACTCGCACAGCGCTTAAATTATTGTAGTAAGCAGGATTTCAAGACTCAAAAATTCCCAAAGATCTTATCAGCAGTTCACAGTTACTCAGAGGGTTCCTTATCTAATCTGGTTTGCCTCTCCTTAGTGACTGGCAGCACACACACCTGACATGAGTCACCTCTGACCCGCTGTTGCAGCAGGGGTAATCAGATAAGCCCAAACATTTGTCACAGGCTCTCTCTTCCTCTCTGTCCACTTATCTCTCAAGCTATCTCTCTGGGAGTTCTTCTGGGTGTCTTTGTTCTTCTGGGAGTCCCTGCATCTAGTTCCTGACTCACCCCAGATGGACTGGGTGGGGTGGCTAATTGCTTGTACAATGTTGGTCAAGGCAGTAACTTGGCTTTTGGCAAGTTTTCATGTAGAGGAGGGAAAAGGAGATGGAAGGGTGTGGGAGGTGAGAGGCCCGGAACATTCCCCCCCAAGAGAGATGACATGATACCCCACACAGGGGCTGTGAGGAGTAATTGGGAGCAGTGAGTGAATAAAGATGACTTTATTACATTACAGCAGGTCATGGCACAGTGCATGCAGAGCATTCAAAGAAGCTGATTCGCACCACACACACACACACACATCTGCAAAAGAACACACTGCTGGTTATTCCCCTCCTGTGATTAAAGACCTCCCTTTCAGGAGCCATATAACTGACATCTGCCATGCTAATGCTGCCATTTATGCTTTTATTACATTAGCTCAGGTCGAGGAGGAGAGACGTCGTAACAGCTCCTGAATACAGACAAGCTCACCGTTCAGTATCAGATGTACTATGACTGAGGGTCAAAGCACTGATTTCAGACCAGCATATAGCACATTTTCATTCTGATGGGAAAAAGCAACCTGAGAAAATTCATACTGCCTTTGGTCTGTATATGGGCTCTGTGATGAGAGATGGAAGAGAAGACTTTACACCAACCAGGATGAATGCATTGTGTAGAAGTGCACAATACCATCAGCTGTAGATCCTGTGCAATCTGTAAATGACTGAGTTGGAGCTACTCGTCTACTGTCCCCTTGAGAGTTATTATTGCAAACCAAATGACTAACTGAAATGGAACACTCTGATATCATAGAGCCCACAAAAGCCTTACATAATGTTATAATACCTCATTGTGTATGATCTGCTGTAACCTGCTCCTTAATGGTTGGATAGACAAGTGACAGTGGCTTTGTTTGTACCTCTGCCCTTTTTTTTTATTTTTTACTGTTCCTGGGTCAGTTCAGCCCTGAGTGGTGGTAAATGGTTTGAACTGGCTAGGAAAGCTGTTGAACTATCACTGTGACAAGGGCACTAGCTACCCACCTTACAACCTGTGCCTCGCTGAGGTCATAGAGATGGGTACAAATGCCATGGTGACTGTGCAGCTGAATCCACTGATTTTCACCTGAAACAGAAGAATGCAGTTCTGCCTTGTTAGTACAATTGTACATTTGTTGCTTTTGTGTGAAACCAAAGTGGGAGTTTGTTGACTTGAGTTGGTGGATAACTACATGGAACATTCAGGCTATAAGTAAACTTTTTCTAATTTGATCAAGTGAGCATAGCTAATCGTGTTTTTACTCCATGATATCGTCTTATTGGAATTATATTAAGCCATCTATCCTGGGGATACTGGACCCGAACACTGTATCATTGCCTCTTGTGTGCAACATTAAAAACCTATTTGCGCGGCCGTTTTGCCGGATGCTGGGAACCTCGGGTTAATTTCCCGTGTCGAGGCCTGTTATCAGCCAGGCCGCATGACTGCGAACCCTGCATCACGTCGGCTGCTTTGAAAACTGCCTGTCGGTCAGGGGGGAGCAGATTAATT
Organism: Sternarchorhynchus goeldii; assembly: GCA_028565775.1. Taxonomy (NCBI): domain Eukaryota; kingdom Metazoa; phylum Chordata; class Actinopteri; order Gymnotiformes; family Apteronotidae; genus Sternarchorhynchus; species Sternarchorhynchus goeldii. Next base: position 13,535,398 of record JAOXYF010000008.1, read on the forward strand.
CGCACTGATGCCACAGGCCCAGCCTTTTGATTACAGAGCCACCTATCAGCGCACACATGGCAGTAATTAAAACCCATCCCGCTAATTCCATGCACACAAACACTGATAGTGCAACGGGCGCCCTGTGGGGACCCTGGCACCCCTGGCCAAGCCTGTCTGTCTGCGCTGCATTTGTTACCCATGACGCCATTTCTCCCCCCTCGCGCATGTCGCTAACCAAGCACACCCTATCTCGACTCCTTGTGTTTCGCTGGATGAAAGTCGCCCTGCGCGCACGAGCCGCTCCAAATCAGTAGGGCTAGCGAGTTCTGCGAAAGCGCGAGCTAGCGGCACGGCTAACAGCGTAGTGGCTCGGCTAGCGGCGTAGCGAGTGGAAAAACAACAGTGCCGTACAGCAGACGGTAAAGTCAGCAATTTGTGCATGATGGGATATACACAGAAACCTCTTCCCCCATAAGGAGGCGGCCTGTAATTCGGGTTCAGGGAGAGAGGATTGGTGTTTTGATTTGATCTGGGACTTGGGGTGAGCAGTGTCGTCAGAGGGGAGTGGGCTTTTCAGATGGGCTGGGATAATAACGGGGGATGGAGGCGGAGCGCACACTCAAGCGATTCAGCTCAGGTGACAGTTTGGTGAAATTCTGTTTTATCGGTTTTGTAAATAAAATACAAAATGTAAAAAATAGGTTCTGTATAGATGGAGAATTGAACAAGTTCTCAAAATTAGACTACACAAAAAGCAGCTTCTCAACTGTGCTAAATCTATGACAGCATCTGGAATATGAAGGTTCTCCTGACAATACACTAAACAACATGCATCATCAGAGCTGTTCATAAAGCTGAAAGGCGTCTCCATGGCAATGATGAAGCAAAGACACCCAGGAGAGAAGACACACCCCTAATTCATGTCTCCAAAATATTTTGGAAGGCTTTTTCTGTCTCTAGGTCTTTCTCTATCTCTCCAAAATCAGACTATAAAATGCCCCAGAGCACAAAGGACAGGGAGGAATTGCATGATGATGAACAGTGACACCATTTTCTTCCCCTTCAGATATCCTTATTTGAGTTTGTAAGAGGGTAAACTGGTACTGAAAGGAATCTTTTTAGACACAGAATCTTAGACTAAGTGTAAATCTCATAGATGCTACACATTTAGAATCTGTAATTTCATCATTCTGTCAGTGATGATGCTGTTATCGATGGTAACTGTGCCAAGTTACATAAACTGGTAGTTATCATTTTCAGACCTTCTGTGTCTAGTGACTGTGAAGAGAATTTCAAAATTGAGTTAAATCGATACTATTGCCACATTTGTGTGTGTGTGCGTGCAGTGTGCTTGTGTGTGTATTTGTACTTGTGTGTGTGTGCAGCATGTGCTTGGTCTCATGCAGTCAGGACCTGTGAGGCAGGGTAAATTTGTCTGATTTTCTAGTTTGCGCATCCAGTTCAAGCACCTCTGATGGGGAAGTGGAGCTTGCCAGCAGTAGGCTGTTCAATTTTACCGGCTTTTTGGCTCTGGGAGAATTAAAGCTCAAAGTAAAGCCCTGCATGGGTGCGAGTAAACATCTGTGCTCCCAGGGCCCTACTGCCATTTCACCCCACCCCTGCCCTACCCCATCTCCTCCTGCTACCCCTCCCCCACCTTCATCCCCTCGTGCTACCCCTCCACCCACCTTCATCCCCTCCTGCCACCCCTACCCTTATACCACCTCCATCCGTTTGTTTTTCAGTCTATTAATTACAAGACCTGGTTATGGTATTTTTGTTATGGTGGAGGTCCCTCGGTCCTGAGTAGCAAGCAGGCTGCCGTATGTCCTGCTGTGTGAGCTGGGGGTGGCAAAGCGACTGTGTCAGCGTGAAGAGCAGAGAGGCACGCCTGACGGCTCCAGCCATGCGCCCAGGACTCACGCACTCTCTCATTCACCACCTCCCACAATCACCTGCAGTCGCTCAGCCAGGACCAAGAGCACACCTTCCTCAGTATAATGTTTTAGCAAGACAAAAAAAAAATTAAAGTCACCAGGGCCCTATTAAACCAGGGCTCTCCAGGAATAGTGTGTGTGTGTGTGTGTGTGTGTGTGTGTGTGTGTGTGTGTGTGTGTGTGTGTGTGTGAAAGAGTGCGAGATTCATGGAAGTTGTTAAATGACTTTCAGTTACACGTGAAGATAGAGAGTGCAGAATTTGTTTTATAAGTGACAGATATGAAGTGCAGATTTTTTTGATGGTTTTATATACGTGTATTTCTGTATATCTTTCCTGGTGAACTGTGTAGGACTTTCTCTGTAATCATTTCTTATATTCATATATTAGGAGCAAAAGTAATTGGATAATTGTTTTCATCTTGGCCAGATGTGCATCTCTGCATCTTTAGTTCATGCATCATGTACAGAGGGCAAAGGGCTTCTGCAATGCTCCTTTTTCAGGGTAGGTGTCCATCTGCAGCCAGTGTCTGTTGTCATTTAACCTGAAGTCAAACACAGTGGCAACCAGCACTGGAGCGGGTCATCACGGCCAAAGAGGCTGTGGACTGAACCAGACGCACGGCTAAATCAACGCTTCAGCACAGAAGAAAAACCTTTGAACACATGATTAACCCTATCCAGAATGAAGGCATAAATGTGTCAAGTTCTACCAAATGCACCAGCATGACCGAGGCAGAGGGTTTTTACCACAAGACCTTTATGGAAAAAGAGTGTGAATTGTACAGTGTACAGAAGTGTGTTCAGACCCAATATTTCTAAATGCACTAGACAGCACATTGTGTCATAACAAGACAATAAGTTCACATTTAAATTCACTACTGTTCCAACAGTAGATTATTAGAGAGCAATGGTAATGCACAGCATAAAGTTGGGGCTTCATTGAATATCAATGTCGTATGGTTATTATTCCAAGGTCTGCGTAATTACGCTTAAGCGAACAAAAGAAAACCCGGACTGATCTGAGCTTTGGAGTCTTTTTTCCCTTTGGTTTCTTTGATTTGGTGCACCACATATGTGAGAAGGATCAACCTGAAGCAATTATTTCTAGTCACTTTGAAGAGGACTGTGTTAACGCTAATGAGAGCAGCCTGTAAAAGGGAGGCTTTCATTAGACGGCAGTAAGGAGGTGCCGGTCCAGACGGGCCTGCCGTCACAGCTGGCCTCCGCACCGGCACACGCTCCCCTTACCTGCCGTGCCACAATTACCAGCCGTAATTCTGCATTTAGCACTTAATCAGACAGTGATGGATCACGGCCGAGAGGGTCTGGCGCTCGGCAGCGGGTGGAGGAGTCCGTCTGTCTCGTTGGAGGGTGGAGTCTCGTTACCGGCAGGCTGAAGGCGGATGAGCTCAAGGAGTAGCCGGCAGATGAAAGGAACGGGCGGACATGTGTCTCTCGCTTCCTCTCGTTCATTGGTTACACGTTCTCAGGTTGCAGAGTGCTTATGTGCGAATGCATGTTTGTGTGCGCAGCGTATGTGTGTGTATGTGCGTTTGTGCGTATGTGTCTGTGTGAGATCCTGCCGCCTGATCCACTTAGTGTCGGGGAGGTGCAGAGGAGACAGGAGAGAGGCTCAGGATTCATCAGAAATCAAATCTGAGCTGAGAGCTCCGTGTGGCGGAGGCTTCCTGGAGGTGAAGGCATTCTCGTAGGAGCAGCTGGAGGAGCAGGTAGAGGAGCAGATGGAGGAGGAGGTGGAGGAGTGAACAGAGGAGCGGATGGAAGAGCACGGGCCGTAGGGGTTCTGGGGAACGTCTGACGCTTTAGTGCTAAATGGAGTGTTTGCCTGTCAGTTCCGTAGCGAGTACAGAGGAAGGAGCCATGTCACGTAGAACCAATGAAAAATTCACCTGCAGCCATCAAGAAATACAAATAATGTTGACCAAAATAACAATATGAAGGGCAAGAAGCAGCTTTCGTGCTTCTGTCGCTGGGTGCGTACTGAGACTCTGCCCTCCCGCTGCCACAGCATGGAGTGGTGATACACGCGGGGCTGGCTGGGCAGGCTTTGCCTTGAGGCAGACTGGGTTGCACTGGTCCTCTCAGCAGCTCAGTAGCTGTTTACACTGGAAACAGGGGCAGAACGCCGGGATACAGCCGACACCACGGTTTATACCCCCAGGGCCGGAGGAGGGGAAGCGCCTGTTTCAGCTGTGGGGTTTTGTCCCCCACGTGGCGCCGCACCTCCAGTGTGCAGCGTGATCCGCCCTCACAGGAAGCAGATGGCACTTCCTGCAATCTTGGCAGCAGAAGTTCACACAGTCCACGGAAGCCATTTCACAAAGAATCTGGGAGGGTGGGGAGCCACCTGGGCAAGAAGAAACTTGTCAAACAAACAGCTGCGGGGAAAAAAACCCTCCAAATAGCAGAGAACTGACTCATACAGAAAACACAAGAGCCGGCGATGAGCTGTTCATACACAAAGGGCTGTAATACTCCCAGTTTTTTCTCTGCGCATGTCAAAGAGACGCAGACATTCCAGCGCTGGACCAGCAGCATCTTTTCCATTAGGTTCACATCTCAGGACTGACATCACGCTATACTCACTGTCAGGTGCCACTCTACCAGCACAGACTCCTGCACGAATTCGTCTTTTACAGAGCTCAAGTCAAATCAACTTTCTTGTCATGCCAGTCTTGTGCAGTAGGAAGAAACAGCATGCCTCTAGGATAATGGGCCAACGCACAGTAGCAGATAAGAGATGTGGCTATAGAACGACACATAATGCAAACAACACAACAGTGTAAGACAAGCAGAGCCTGCACAAGCACACCCAATGCACATGCCTTACACACACACACACACACATACACACACACATTTTTTCCCTCAGCTGAGCTTGCCGTCTTAAGCCCAAAACAATTTTAGTGATCCGCTTGTGTGTGTGTGTTTGTGTGTGTGACCATGTATGTGTCTTTGTGTGTGTGTGTGTGTGTGTGTGTGTGTGTGTGTGTGTGTGTGTGTGCATGTACGCATCCCCTGTTCATCCTCATTTGAAACTGCTCTCCCGTCTTCAGGCACACTAAGCATTTTGCCGATGTGCTGAAGGAGCAGGTTGTGCAGATAAAGAAGGACTATGTCCACATAAAGACAGGAGCCCCAGAAGCTCAGAGACCCAGGCCAAAGCTCTTCTTTCTCATTAACATTTGAAGAGGACTAAATGAGGCAGCAAAGAAAATCTCAGGAAGTGAAGCTATTGAGATGTTTCTACTTGCTGCACATTTAAGAACACGGTCATCTTCCCCCAGCGTGAGCTCCAGAGGCCTTATCACTGGATGAGACTTGGTGTGTGCGCGTGTGTGTGTGTGTGTGTGTGTGTGTGTGTGTGTGTGTGTGTGTGTGTGTGTGTGTGTTTGGGGGGTATGAGAGATGCAAAGAGGGAGAGATGGAGGGAGAGAATACAGGATGGCAGGAGTATGGTGAAAAACCAGCCCCTCAGTGGGAGAAAGGCACAGAGATTATTTAAAGTTTCAGCACTGCAGAATGGTCAGAAAAATGACAGTGGCTGTCATTATAACAAATTACTGGCTAAGTGTGGATGTTTTATTAGACCCTGGATCCAGCATACATATCCTCACTTAAAAGTACCGAGCCCAGGCTTCCTTTCATGGCCATAATGCTCTCCATCTCATGGTGATATGGGGATTAATGCTGCGTTAATGCTGTGTTAATGAAAGGAAAGGGAATGTGTGCTCTCCATCTGCAGTAGAGCCATATTACAAGATCAAAAGCAGAATGACTGAACTTCCTGGAAACACTCAGTTGTTACTGATGGTTTGATGAAATGTGTGGATGCCACACTTCCTGCCAGTGCTTAGTCCTTTGTCTGTGCATTGGGGGTTGATCAGGAAGGGCTTGATAGAGGTCATGACTAATCAAAACAGCTATTTCATTTAATGCAGAAAACCCCCTGCTTTGATTTCACTCTGTTTTAGATGATCTCTCCCTCTGCAAGTCGTGTTAATGCTCTTCACTTACGGCATCTACATTCTCCAGCTAACCGAAGCGTTCTGATAGGGTGCATCATAATGCCTCATCAGAAAAGCATCAAAAGACCCCTCAAGGTTTTTTCTTAATATGACCAAATGATCTGTCACACAGTGTAGTATGTTCTGTGGTTGAAAAAAAGCACAGGCTATTGCTTTGAAATTTCCCAAATGTTGATTTCCATCACTGAGAGATACGTGAATTAATTTTGATCTTTTTCAAACTGTTATTCTAATTCCATTTGTTACTCAATGCACACGCCAGCGTCCCGCTGACCCTGGGAAGATCTGCGGAGGACTGGGAACCTCTACTGCAGCACATTTACTGGGAAAAATCGTCTTTGAGTCATTAGGCTGCTCTTTATCTCTGCTCTTTGAATATGGCTTCCTGCTCTCTTAATGGGGCACACGCAGGAAGCGGGGCGAGACAATATCTCTGACGGCCTGTGTACACTCACCATGACCACCCTTTCCATCACCCTTCCTTCCATCAATAAAAGGCTTATTTTAAAAGCAGTCGTTCACCAGGGCCATTGTGTTGGTAAGTGGTGTTCCTCAGTGTGTAATGAGGTTAGCCTGTGTTTATTCATCAGCCAGGATCCTTGCCCTCCTGCTTTGTGCTGATGCGACAGAGGGGCTCTGAATGGTGCTTATGACAAAGAGAAGAAAAAACGCAAATAAGCAGGGCACGTTGCACGCCGGTCACGTGGAGGCACGTGGCACTGCGCTTCGAGGATAGGGAGTGCTTGGGAGAGAGCCTCGGGTCTGCCTTTGGGGCTGGTTCTGCCTTTGGGGCTTTGTTCGGTGGAGGGGTGCTGGCCCTCCGGTTAAGGCGTGGAGCCACAGCACCCCTGCAGTCCGACGCTCGGAACCCACGCCACAGGTGGCCTGAAAGACATGGAGGCCAGCCAGAGCTGGGAGCCATCCCTGAGTTCCATCAGGGCACTTCCATAAAGAGGGCTTAGAAAGGCGGCCAATCGGTTGCTCAGAGATGCAGCTGGTCTCCAAGAGTGGGCGGGACCCACTGTCATTGCCAAGCAAGATCTACTGGCTAACAGGCAAAGCCATGCAAATGTGACATGCGACCAGACGAATCACTGAGCAGATGACTGCTGGCTGGAATTTTCCCCAGTCAGTTAATCTTTTGAGCTTGATCAACCCAATTAGGGAGAGAGAAAAATGAATCGCTCAAGAACACCTGGTATCAAATAACCAGTCTACACTCAAATCGATGTTACTTGGAGTGTGTTTAAGATTGTTATGCTGATCCATCTCCTTTCTCAGGGAAAGTGAGGAATATTAGCTAGTCTGAGTCCATGTTTGTTTCCCTTTGAACTCGAGCCAGATATCAGTAAAGGTCAACAGAGAGGCTGTCCAACCTCCTCTGTGTGCGGTGTGGTTGGATTATCAAGGGTCAGGAGCAGAATTCTTCCTGTTTATATTTAGACGTGGGGTTTGTATTGAAATGAGCCATAAACTCAATTACACCTTCTAGTACACCACCCCTCCCGCACACCCGAGCCATCCGGACAGTTCTATCTCGTGCACGGCAGCAATTCGTCTTCAAGGCCTGACGCAAATCCCATTTTCAATAAGCCCAGCTTCAATTTACACAATACTTTGCATGTGAAGGTTAATCAATAAACGCAGGCCCAGCAAGGCCCTGGTCCATGTTCACTGAGGCCAGAGCTGCTTCTTCTCCACCATTAATCCCAACATGAGAAAATGGGAAAGAGAACACCCATCTAATTCCAAACAAATGCATTCATCTACATCCCCTTGGGGCACTGGGCCAAATTGGTTGTGTGTGTATGTGTGTGTGTGTGTGAGAGAGAGAGAGAGAGAGAGAGAGAGAGAGAGAGAGAGAGAGCGAACGTGCATGTGAGTGTGCAAGTTCATGTTCCTGATTGTACAGGACTGCTGCATTGTGTGCACATGTGTATGGGTGTGTGAGAGTGTGTTTTTTTGTTATGGCAGCTGCCAAATTGGAAACTGTGAAAAGCTATTGATTTAGTGCATTTTTGCAGCAGCAGTCCTGTGTTGTAGATGAAACGGGGTCTGTGAAACAGAGAGCTACGTGAATTGGCCAGCTATGGCTGCATGCTGCCCACATACACCACAGACCGAGCTTCACCTCTACCCGGACATGATTACAGAGGTCTCGGATGGCCACTGAAGGACCACATCTGTTGATCAGCTGAATGAAACAGGAGATTGGATTCTTCTGAATGCAGCTGATTTGGAGCCAGTGCCAGCAGACGTGATCTCCTGCTTTCCTCAAGCGCCGGCAGGCGACTCCTGCATGCGCTGATCCTGCATGCGCTGATCCTGTTCTAGAATGGGGGTCATTATGACCCTCAGCCAGTACACTAATGAAGAGTTCACTTCAGTAGCCATCTGTTCTTGACCAAATAAATATAATTAGTACAGATAACATTTGGAGAAAATACACCAACAAGATATTTAGAAATGAACATTTTGGGAAAAAATACCTTTACAGTCTCTCTTACTCACCCATTTTGTGACATGGGCTTGAATGCAAGTGAACATGTTTGTTATTATTCAGTAGTGGTGTGCTGTGTGTTATTCAGTAGTGGTGTGCTGTGTTATTCAGTAGTGGTGTGCTGTGTGTTATTCAGTAGTGGTGTGCTGTGTTATTCAGTAGTGGTGTGCTGTGTTATTCAGTAGTGGTGTGCTGATTGATGTTAAGATTTGTATTAAATCTTGTTTCGCTTTTATCTCATCTTGTGTTGGATTCTCATTTTATATATAATAGAGGTGTCAGCAAAAGTATTTTAGAGGGTTAAGTTCGTCAAGAATGAATTTCTGAAAAGTCATTATCAGAATGCATGAATTAAAAACGGTGTGTGAATTCCGAATGTTTCTCCTGAAGTTACATTTACGTTTTTACATTATCAGCCAGGAATAATATGTGATAAAAGCATATTATGAAGGACACAATCCCAGTGTTATTTGAGTAAGACGGGAGATTCATTTGCTTTGAGCTTCATTCCATGTTTGTTTTGCGGTTAGTCCTCTTGTTCTTCTGTCTGGGGTCTCTTGCAGGTGTGTTTTTAGAATGACACACTTACAGACTAGCATGTAAGTGCTAACATGCACTATTCACCAGCACCCCTTTATCCTGTTCATCATTCAGTTTCTGACCATAGTTTGAGTGCCAGGCTGTTCTCCACCCCTCATGGGTGGTGCTGGTGGCATGGATGTGATCCAGCTGCTTCACCAGGCCCTTTGGCCCAAAACAGACAACTCAGGAAAGGCTAGACGCGACTAAGACAAACTGGGAACAAATGGAATACGAACTCTCACCCGCAGGTCTACGAGCTGTTCCTAACAAAGTGGTTTGTTTGAAGGTAATAGATGTTCAGGACGTATAACCAGTGTGTGAGTCTTTCACCCCTTCATTCGCATTGGACTCTGGTGAGATATCCCTATTTCAGCACACTGCTTATTCATTGTTCTGATTCGTTCTCTCTCTTTCTCTCTGATGGAGAGTCATTGATCCATGCGCTAAGTGAAAGCCGGTGTCTCCTCCCAAGTAGAAAAATCTCATTACCGATCACGCTAGCTCGCCGAGAGGTGTTTACATGCAATAACAAGCCCGCTGGAATGGAACCAACAAGACAATCGGGTAATGTGGCCGACACTATCATCTCCCCTCGCCTCTCACGCACCCAGCATGCTTCCATGTATTTAACCTCTCGTGTCATGTATCTTGTTTAAGTGCACTAGCGGCCGGGACCTCGCATTTGCACATAATGCCTTTGCAAACATGCGTCACCGCCGCGTCTTCCATTAACCTGAAATTAAAGCCATTAATATCTACTTGATCCTGTTGCAGCTGCGAAGAGCCACATGGCACTTTGTTCAGAATCAGTTCTGAAAGCATACCGACTGTCGAAAACCACAGGGTCAGAAAGATGCTCCTTTATCTGTAGAAATCGCCAATGTGGACCCACTACCAGTATGTTATTATGTACATCCAGACTGATTTCAAACATCTCCAGCTTACTGCCTAATTCATTAATGCAGTAAGTCAATAGAATTCAACAGTAGAACAACAGAACTCAGTAATAGATGCTTAACTCCCAAACTAGATCTCCAAACCCTTAAGCTATAGCATTTTTCAGTGTATGAAATTGCTCTTATCTTCCATCTTGGAGTGAGCTGATTTTTTTAAAATGGACCACCATGTAGGTGCTGAGTGATTTGTACAATGACACTGAGTAAAATTGTGTGGGTTTATTGCAAAGTACATGTTTTTATTCTGCTTCTGGTCTGGTGCACATGTGGTGAAATGTGACTTTAAAAAAAAAAAGATCAGAATAGCACAAACCAATTAGTAAGCAGTATGTACAGGTTTAAAAAGTAGTGCCCTTTTTGGAAATGCACAAACAGCCCTTCACATGCTTTTAAAATCCGTTTGCTCTGTGAATGCTTTGAAAATGACTTGCCGCTCAGAAACTAGTAAATGCATGCAGTGGTGAAATGAGGGAGTGAGGGGTATGAAATCTGAGATGACCTTTGGCCTTTCATACAGGAGTGGGGGAGCCACACTCACCTAATGATGCATTTGCTGTAATGACACTAGTGAGGCCAAAGTTCATTTGGCTCGTTGCTTTTCCACTCACTGGTTCTCATCCTATTGAGAGCTTCAGCCTGAGCATCTATAATGGGTTTTCCCACCAGACCCGTCTCATAGCAGAGCAGAATAACAGGCTATGAGTGTTTGATAAGAATCACCAGTGAAAGACTGGTCAGTGTCTTCTTCAGCCGAGAGCAGGGGAAGCCGCGGTATTGGGTCGCTGTAATCACTTACGCTCAGGTACAAATCAAGAACATAAGAAACTCTTCTCCTCCCAGTAAAGGCACCTGGGATGCCTGTTGAGACTAAACAAGCAGTTCAGTGCTTCGGTTCTCCTTTAGTGTTCTTGTTGACTTTGTAAACGCCACTCGATGCTGTTTCAACGCCGCAAAGAAAACGCATGTCCTCCTCGGAAAGAGGCAGCGGGCCGTCCGCCCGGACGGCAGCATCCGCCCGGTAAGTGCCCCTCCGGAGCGTCCAAGCCCGTAGGAGACGCGCGTGGTCATGGAGAGACGGGGCCGTGAGGGCGTGCGCTCCGATGGCTCCTGTGGGGCCGGGGCAGTGCCAGCCTGGCGGCGTGTGCCCAGCTCCCTGTCATCGCGCCCAGCAGCCTCTAATTTCCAAGTTTGACAAAGAGAGCGCCACTCCCCGATATTAGCTCTCTCCTTCCCAGTCCTTCTCGCCACTCGTGTTTGACGATTTCGCTCTCAGCCAATTTCAACACTTTGGACTTTTTGACTTTGTGAGTGGCTGTCTTAATGCTCGCTCTCGTTAGCGAGGTCTTCTCCCCCGGCCCCCGGCCCCCGGCCTGGTCGGCTGTGGTGACTTGTCTCTAACAAATCACTGCCAGATTGTTCCCTTTATTTTAAGGGTAGAGGCAGAAATGGTTTTGTTAGTCTAATGAGGTGCAGAAATGGCAGGTGTGCTATACACAGCTGATGCCAATCCCATTATTTGCCACGCAGCCATAATTGCTTTTTCTTTCTCTTTTTTTTGGGCATTTCTACACACCCCATGTTGGTGGGAGACTCAGAAGGTACCCATAATGCAACGGAAAAGCTCCGCTTGCCCACCGCCAGTAAATCAGTGCAGCTGTATTAACACAGCTGTAAAACAATAAGAATCCAGGAACACGAGTACATCTGCTATTGTAATTACATTTACATAAGACAATTTTTACAGCTCGCCATGTCTAGCAAGCCGGATTTCTCATGGTTTAATACACCACATTATCGGTGGTGGTATGGCACACTGAAATGCTGCTTTAAGAACAGCAAGGAACAAGGTTGGAGACTGGACAGATGAGGAGACTATATAGAAGAGCTTTAATATATTTAAATTTATTCTGAAAGTCTAGTCTGATAAAAAAAAATGTCTCAGCTTCCCAAATACAGTGTGAATAAGTAAGGAAAGACTTTAATTTGGTGGCTGGACAGTTTGTGATAAGCAACTCATTACGGTTTGCATCAACGTAAAGGAACTTTTCAAAACAAAGTCAGTAAATTTGATCAAATTTGGATAAAAAAGCTGGTAATACTCTGAACTACCCGTTTAGTTTGCTTATCACACTCACTTTCCTGATAATACATTTTCCATCCCAAAGTGTTTATTAATATGTAAGATCTCAGAATGCTCCAGGAATGTGAAATATGTATAATATTGAATGAAAAAAGTTTCTCTTATTGCATGACAGTTAACAAGAGTGTTATCCTTCCTCCATGATATGGGACCTCCTACATGACAACCATCATGAAACATCTGAACATCAGAAGGTGGTGGATATGGACAACTGCTCTTCTTGGACTATGACCTGTGATCTGTTATCAATGAACCAGTGAATATAAATGTAGCTAATTTGGTCTATTAAATGTCATAGTCATGTTTTTTCCAAGACATGGCCCTACTTACGCTGCTAAGCTCTTCGGTGTGTGTTTGAGATATTTTTTCATGGTTTAGCTGAGCCATTAGTTTATGGAGGCGACCTTGACGTTCTCATACACATAAAAAATACATGTCTCTCATGAAGGTCAAATAGCTGATTTTGCACCTTTACTGCACATCTTTGTTCAGTTGAATATGAAAAATAAAGTAAGAATCAAAGGAGTCTTGAACATAGAGGTGGCAGGAAAAAAGAAAGGAATCGCTTGAAAAGTGATGTGTGGACTTTTTTGGGGGCATTTCAAACACAGAAGGAGGATGTGCCATTACGCAGTTCCTTTCTGTTCGCTCGTAAACACGTAGTCAAAGGAAACTGGAAGAAGAAGGCATTTCTCACTCATAGGAAACCATCACTTAAAAGGATTTGGACAGTGTCTCGACAAATACTGAACTAAAGAACTGGACACAATGATCAATGCAAGCTTGTGAAAACACATTAGGAAACAATTTGTATCAGAGGCATAAGCTTAAGTATTTTTCTTCAGCCACTGCAGATATAAATCCAGAAATGAATAATGAGAGTGTGTTTTTTTCTTCCAAGTGGAAGATCATTTTATTTCATTCGGATAATGATACTGGCAGACAGCTATGTATAACTGAAACCAGGTACCGTCTTTCAAACGACAGGGTTAAATGTTGGTTGATTTATTTGGTGGTTAAAAAGCTAGTACTCTACTCCAAGAATTGCCTAGATTTCCAATTTCATGTACATGTTTTAATCAGAACTTCAGAGACATTAATATTCAATAAAATTCTTATGTACAGGTTAAAGTGTAGAGAGCCAGTGCTCAAATCAAGAGTTTTCTCTCTCTTTAGCACTTTCTCTCTCTCTCTCTCTCTCTCTCTCTCTCTGAATCTTTCTCTTACTCTTTCTCTATTTCTGGATAATGTGTAATAAATAGACATATAGGGTCAGTAATTAAAGTGTAGTTAAATTAGTTCAGTGATATAAATCAAGTGGTGTGATTGATCATGTCGGCAGGTTTGTTTATAATGAATGATCTCAGCGGCGCCTGAGCTCCTCTTCTACAATCC
>JAOXYF010000008.1:13551256-13561439 GCA_028565775.1 Sternarchorhynchus goeldii
CACAGAACTACTGCCCCTACTCATAGAACTACTGGCCCTACTCACAGATCTACTGGCCCTACTCACAGATCTACTGCCCCTACTCACAGAACTACTGCCTACTGCCCCCACTCACAGGGGCCATTACAAACATGCCGAACTGAGCACTTAAAATGTGTGGAAAGGATGTCCGATGAGTCTCTCTCTCTCTCTCTCTCTCTCTCTCTCTCTCTCTCTCTCTCTCTCTCTCTCTCAGAGCTGTGTCAACACGCAGACCCAGAGTCAATAGCTGGGTTTCCAGGATGAGAAGCTGCTGTTAATGTTATGTAGAGGTTATTCATTAACCATTCTGAAGACACACTTCCTCTGTGTGCTATTTAACTTTCTTTTCATCATGGTGTTAGCCAAGCAAACTGTTCACACATTACAGATTTTTTTAAACAGCCCATGGTCTAGATCACTCACAGGCGTATATCAGTTTGCTCAGTGACTCAGTCTCAGATGTATCCCTGCAGTTAATGTGATTAGAAGAAAACCTTACCAAGACTGATATGACATAAATAACAGCACGGTCATATCACTCCTCGACCTAAAGATCTGAAATAAGGACAGGTTCGTTCAAGCCATGGGTGAAGTGGATACTGTGCTCACTTACTGTGCTCAGGAAGTGTTTCTTTCCAGGGCTGGCTAGGTCCTCCTGCAGAGATAAACCTCAGGACTGCACTGATCCTCCTCATTTGCTTATATACTAAGAAGGCATTTTGTGAACAGCACATTAACTGTATCTTTTGCCTGGGTGTTTATTTCAATAAAAGAGGCTGAATGTAGAAGGTTAACACTGATGTTGTTCCAGTGTTCATAGGGTCACTTTGATGTGGGAAGCTGGGGGAATGGCTCTGACAGATCCCGGGAATGACATCATCCATCTTAGTTTAGAAGAGCACAATCCTAGGATATATAGGATACACACACAGTGAATTTATTTCTTGCTGCCTTACTCACATCTGACCTTTGCTTTGTGTAGGTTCGGCCTTCATGATGGTAAACACTTCTGGAAGGTTCCCTGGACAGAAAGCCCAACTGGTTGTTCCACAGCTGAAAGAGAATGACACCCACTGCCTCATATTTCACTACTATGGAGCCAGTGGTGAGGGTTCGAGCCCTGGCCAGCTCAACATCTACGTGAAGGAAAACAGTAGCCCTCTGGGCTTCCCTGTGTGGAACGCTTCAGGACCTGCCTTCCATACATGGAGACAAGTTGAGTTGGCAGTCAGCATCTTCTGGCCGAACTTTTACCAGGTAAGAACTTTGAACTGTATAGTCCTAATGCCAGCATGCAACCACACTTTTGTATTCATTATTGGACATAGTAACTAGCACAGCTAGCATTAATTACTGAGCTCTGTACCAGGCATACGCACCACATATGGTGTCTGTCTGTATGTAGTTTTACAGGAATTTTGTTCTGCATAATCAAGTTAATTTTAATATTCATAATCGTAAGTGTTGTTATTCATTATCATTTAGTAAGAAACAGGTGAAGGATTTGAGGGTAGCAAAGACGACACGATCTGCAAATTTTGTGGAATGGATGCAGAACTTTGGTTTTTCAGAAATTCACAATAAAGGATCATCATTGACCTGAACAAAAGAGGGATTGATATAAATGACCCAGATTTTACCCCCAGCAACAGAAAAAAGCTTTTTTTGTCATTCGCCACAGCAGAGTGTCTTCCTGATTAGTTCCCTTCACCTAAGTGGTCGTTCACACTTGCCACAGCACAAAAGCTCAACACAAAGCCGCCCTGTTGGCTGATTTGACACCTGCCATGTTGGAGGAGCGTAGCCTGTTGATCCTCGTGGGTAATTGCATCTTAATTGAGAGAGAAAGTCCCAATTATGTTGTGCTAAAACGGACCCCCAGTGGTCCCGCAGACGACTCCGGGCTGCTCCTCCGGGCTGGGTTGAATGGAGGCAGTGCAGGAGCCGGCCTCCATGTCGCCATGGTCCAGTCAGGGCCCACTGTGCATCTGTACTGGCCTGAAAAGTCATTGTGTAAGGACTATGCACCTCAGGAGTGCTTTTTGCAACAGAAAGGATCTTTCAGGGGCTCGACTGGAGATGAACACAAGAAAAAGGAGGGAAAAAGAGAGCAAAAGCATCAAGTATTAGTCTGTACAACCAAGAAAGGAAAGGATACAGTGCTACAGTCTTCCAGGCCTTTTCAGTCTAATACATACCCAAGACAAGACCTGGTGTCCAGTGAGGATATGAGCTAAGATGATCCTTTTAAGATCTAGAACATGTCCAGTAGAGTGGCTGGCTGTGATGAATGTGAAGACCTTTCCTCTAGGGCTCTGGCATGCTCAGTTGGCTTTGAAAAAACTGATTCTTCAGTTGTTCTGGATGGTAATAGTTAGTGATGATGATTCAATATGAAGATTGGCCATTCTCATTGCCTCTGACCCACATAATGAAATCAAATATTATCAAGTTACCCTAGAGAGGGAAAACTGCAGAAAAATTGTCTGACTTTTCAGGAGCTTACAGATCGAGTTACACGCTAGTCCTTATGTACAGTAGGATTCAGAGGCATTGTACGTTGTTCTAGTAGGTGGGGAGAAAAAAACATTATTTTATTACTTTGAAATAAATCCTATTAATGTGTGTTTGCCTGTGATGGTCAGATTGTTGCCCAGCGACGACTCATTCGCTTAAGCAATGCTTTGAGGTCTTAATATGTGGAGGTAGAGGTTGGGGTGGCTGACCCTCCTCCCAGTAACAGTGGGAAGATGAGCTCATTTGCCATGACTGGAAGTCTCCAGTGGAAGGAGGAGTGCTAAATGCATCCTAAGGTCCTCAGAGAAATAACGACCAACTTCTGGTGATTTATGGTGGGTGGCAGGAGACACATCTCCATCTCTGCTTCCCCTCTACACCACAGCAAAGTATAATTGGTGAAGAATGCAATTGTGACTTCTTAATGTCGCAGTGATTAACAATAAAATCTGTAATCCGCATCACTGTAGCTAATTAGCAATGGAGAGGTAATTATGGGTTTTCTGTAATTGCACACTATCTTTAAGTGTTTGTCAAAATTAAACCACCTGGTACTCAGAAATTACTTTGTCTCTTATTTTGTAATTATGGGGTTTGTGTTTTTATCCTTCCTTGTCTTCCTTTCTTCGTATCTTCTGCTGTACAATGTGAGAACATCACAGGCTCTAATTGGTCTTTCGGTTTGGTTGCTTCTCAAAACTTTTAATCAATAATGGTGTGCAATTAGAGTATGACCCAGTACCCCCTGTTCTTCATTGATATTTTGTAATGCTCCCAAGTATGTTATTGTGCTTCCATTTATAGACCATGGATCACAATTACAGGTGAGAGGAAAAAGACCACTTAACCTGCACCTGATCAGTATGCTGGGAATGGGCTGGGCAGGAGAGGAAAGCTTACACCTCGTAGAACAATTATACATGTGCAGCTATCATATGCTGTTGTGTGTCAGTAATTCCACCCAGCAATAATGACTCCTGGGTTATACTGGATGCTACACAAGCTCTTTTGCACAAACCCTGCTCCAGATCTGTGCTCCAAGTGTCAACATTTTTGAACACGGTCTGGAAAAGTTTATGGTTGTTAGAACAAGAAATATTACATCTATATATTTTTGGTTTGTTTGTTTAGTAAAGACATTCCTGCAGATCAAGTTGTCTGTTTAATGATGGCTCCAATCAGCTCTGAATAAAGCCAAGGACGATACGGCTTGTCTGCTAACGTTTGCAAAGGGAGCGCTCGCTTCCCAGTGCCTCTCCTGCGTCACTGTAATATATGGCACCGACTGCTGCAATTGCATGAAATCAGTAAGGCTATATAGTGCCTGCTATGGAAACTTGGAGATATGTTGGTTGTAAACTTCCTAGGATTAAAGCATATTTTATGAAGCCTGTTTTGTAAGCCTCTGTGTTTAATCTGAATCATTTTTCATGAATTCTATAACATTATTGTTATTATTATTTTTTTTACTATTATTCTTTTATCATTATTGTATTGGTGGTATAAACATTTACCACCATCTTTTGAACATTAAATTAAAAATGGATTATAAAAGCAAAAGATGGCTCTGTAAGCAAGATGACTGCTTGCATATATAATGCCATAAAGCCATAACAACTACAGTGATTGAGCAAACATTCAGGTAGTGGAAGCAGTCCAGCACCAGATCCTGGGTCTCACTGGCTATATCTCCAGCCCCCTCGGGAGCATAGGATTTTCACAGTGTGGTGACAGACGTCAACACTACAGAATTAATCGCCCTTAGGCTCACTGTGACATTTAACATGGCCGAGACTGGCTTCTTATTTCCTTTAAATTAGCCCCTCATAAAGCCCTAATTAGTGGTCAGTCTGCTCTCAATTGTTCCTCAAAAGGAAGTGGAAAGAAATTCAATTTGAGCCCCTACGAATTGTCTAACAAAGGCATCTCGTTTAAACGATCTCGCCATGTCGTCTCGCACTAACGGGTCGTTTGGATGTTCGTTGTGCATTTGAGGGACACACAAGCTGGGATTGCTGTTGGAGTTTCAGCCCGATGGATCTCGTACTGTTTTAGCAATGAGGTCTGTTTTAAACAGAAGACTGATCAGTTTTGAAAAAGCATCACATACTAGTTTCCTTCCTTGAGCCTCTTTCATCATACACCATATCAAGGGCAAACTCTGATTAGTCACATTTCTAAGGTGTTTACAGCTTGTTCTTTGTCTTAGGCATTTAAGGAATGCGAATAGTCTCGTTAATATTCCAGAGCTGCAGTACGACATGGTGTCCACTCTGCTGTTCAAACACAGTGTGTGTAAACAACTTGCGTTGTATTTATAGGCTTAGGTTTCATTCCATACAAAGCTCTCCAGACCCACATTATCTTTATTTTTTTCTGTCCCACATTCAGAGACCATAACAGTTTATCTGGTGTCTCACGGTCACATTTCTTTCCCTTCTCGTATTTTGCTACCGAAGCACAATCACATCGGGATGTTCGACCTCGAAAACCAGTGAACCAATTCCCAACCTCCTTTTTGCCCTCCCGCAAGTTGGTTTTCCTACAGGGCATCACTTTCAAGAGTTTGAAAGAATGCGGGGGGTGAAGGGAGACGGACCGAGGGGAAGAAGGTGGGTTAGAGGAGCCGTTTCTCTCCTGCGTCCTGTTCGACGTAAACCACGTCCAGGGCAGGATGCCAGATATCTGAGCATGCAGGAAAGGCGCCTTTTGTGCTTTGAACAGTTGTTTCCTGTGTGATATGGTTAGAGGAATGCTCAGATCCCTACCCTGCCCTTCACCTCCTGCTTTCTGCCCCCATGGTGTGTGGTGCTGGTCAGTGAGAGTGGCCCTGCATAGAGTTCCGAGCTGCTAGACCCCTCCCAGGTGCTAACACCAGTAACCCAGACAACAATACAAAGAGTTCGTCATGGAAACCTGACTCTGCCCTCCCACAAGGCCTGTGGGGAATGTATTTCCGCACAACAGCAATATGTCATTGTCACATAGGAAACATAACTGTGCAGAGTATTTCTTCTGAAGAAAGGAAAAATCTTTGCCATTGGTTTGTTTTCCTGGAATTATGAGACTCTGAAGTGATGCCGGTGGCAAATGCATATGTTAGCAACAGTTCAGAATTAAAATGACTGTTCAGCTGTGCTAATGTGAGGATTGAATTGGAATGTACTAACTAGACCTGGATTTGAGAGCACAGAGGTTGGGAAAGAGATCCATAAAAGCTTGGGTTTTGATGAATCTATGGAAAGTACCGAGCTCCACACAGGGAAGCTTCCCTTGAGGATGTAGGAACACAGCAGGCTGCAGGGGCCCTTAAACCTAACCAGCTGTTCACTTTCTGCCTCATTCTGCAACTTATTCCAGCAAATGGTGAAGAAGCTTTAAGTGAAGTTCACGCCCTGAGCCTCTGTAGCAGTTCCATGACTCTGTATTAAACATGCTTTCCTCACGCACTGTATCAAGGGGATGAAAAGTGGATTAAAATGAGTGTGTCTAAAATCCTCACCACCCCACCCTTTTCTCTCTTTCTTTCTAGCTCATCTTTGAAGTTGTGACCTCAGGACAGCCAGGGTTGCTGGCGATCAAGGACATCTCGCTCCAGGGACATCAGTGCAGTATGTTCTGTCTCTTGCTCTGTTTCTCATGCACCTCTCTCTGCGGGAGACATGTTTACACATTTTTACACATTTCCATGGATAGAGCACACTACCAGTACACTGGTCCTGACAAAAAAAACAATCAAACAAACAAAAAAAACCCAGCAACAACAACAAAAATGAATATTAAACATATATACTTTTATATGTTTACATCTTTTGGTATGCATTCTGCTATTAATAAAGGTAACTAGCAAACTAGAATCTGTGATAACAGTGATAACAGATGGTAGCAATAAATCTCTAAAAATGTAGACTAGTCATTGACCACAAAAGTATAAATGTGTTTAACAGCCTTTTGACTTTGATTTTCATATATGACATTTGCACTTAATTTGACTTGTCATGCAGTATTCAGGCTGGAAACATGACCTGTTACTTGTTGTTATGTGTCAAGATATGTCACAACACATCCGTTTTCCTCATCCTCAGCTACCGGGTGGTTGTCTGTTATTTTTAGTTATGTGATCACCAGTCCATGATTCCACGGTAACAGCAGTGGTTTTTGGAGATCAGAACTGAAGCTGAAGCTGGCGCACATACGGAGGCCGTGTGCTGTTTCTTTCACGTCTCCTTCCCAGTGTCTCGTGTTTCACCTTCTGCCCTTCACCTGCTAATCCAGTTCTCCTGCCTGCCTTTTGACTCTCCACCCCTCCATCCTTCTCTCTCTCTCATGCTGTCGTGATCCGTCTCTTATTTCATCCATCATTCTGGAGTTCCTCCAGCTTTTGCCCTTGATTCTGTCAGATCTCCACCTCCTCTCCCACTCGCCCTGCCTCTGTTCTGTTTCAGACTCTTTTTCTCTAGCTTCCTGGTTTGTTTTTTTTGTTGTTGTTGTTGTTACCCCTCCTACATGCACTTCTGTGTTTTGCCACAACATAAATAAGGCATAAAGGATTTCATGTCAATGAAATGGAATGAACTGGATTAGGTGTGCAGGTGTTTTTATGATGGATTCCATTTGCACTGTCACAGATTCTCCTCTTTTTGAATACCTTATGCACATCATAGTAGTAACATTTTAAATTTAGAGCCTATATGCACAATGCTAATGAATTGCCAACAGGCTAATTTTGCCACTGATCTGTCAACATGAGTTACAGGATATAGATACTGGTTCCTGCTGTCAGACATTTCTCATACACAGCCACCTGAAATAAACCAGATGCTTATTAAGAACGTCAGTGTAACGCTGCTGATCTATGACCAGGTTTGCCATAGAGTTTAGGTGCAGAACACTGTTTTAAGGCCATGTTCTGCTTGAAGCCATCACTTCATTATTTTTGTGAGGTGTTTGGAACTAAAGTCTTCTGTACTGGAGAGGATGCCAATGAAATAATGAAGTTACACTTACATAGCACCTTTCTCAGAACCCAAGGACACTTTACAATCAACACACAGCTTTTGACATTCAGTCAACACACCATTGTGAAGCAGCAACCAATTGTGCACAGTGTACTCTCGACCGGGAACCACAGACCCCTGGGGGACGCCTTCAGGGCACCACCCAGTACAGAGCACCATCCACCGCTGGACATTCAGACACACAAACACACACACACACACACTCAGAGAACGACGCTTTTTAGGGTAGCTAATTTTTACCTGTCCTCCACGCTGTGGGAGTAAAACACACACAGGGGGAACATGGAAACTCCATCCAGATAGGAAAACAAACCCTAGACCCTAGCACTGAGAGACCAGCCTGTTAAACAGTGTGCTGTCCAATGAAGAGATGAAAGTGTATTGTTATACATAATGCTTTACACAACCCAAAACTGAAGAACCTCTGAGGAACATTTTTTGTTGCAGTATTAAGGGTGTAGCGTCATAAAGATACTTCATAACTAAATGATTCTAATCAGACAAGATTGTGTCTTTTTTCCTAAGCAGTACCAGACACATAATTTCATCATTTAGTGTTAAGAGAGCTGATTTTCATCATGCCCAATTTCAGTCAGGAACAATTTTGCAGATTATGAAGCATAAGCTGTAAGTAGGTGCAGCTATCATCCATCAGCAAAGTTGCAGTTGCTCAAGGCCCCATGGAAGCAGGTGTGGATGAGCAGAAGGAGAACCAGCAAGGCAGAAGTTTGTTCTGGAGACGGCTTTAATTGCCTACCATGGAGTCGTGCTGCGTTGCGCGTGTAAGGCTCAGATGTCAGAATCAAGGTCGCGACAACTTGCTACGTGTGGAGACGGGGGAACTAATTAAAAAAAAAAAAAACTTCTCCCCATAATTTGATTAGCATGGACTTTCATCCTTCTCTGCCAACCCACCTCCCATTATATATTGAGAGTGACCCAAATTCCTGCCTCACTTTGTTGTCAGTTCTGCAGTTCTTTGTTCTGTCAGTTCTTTGGTGTCAGTTCCCTTTATCAAGAATATGAATGTGAGAGAGGTTGTTTATATCTGCTCAGGGCAGGACCACTCTCTGAAAGCCTGAGTTCCAGTCTTCACCCTTTTGTCCTCTGCTACTGCGTCTGTAGCTCTTTCCCAGTACCCCTGAGTGGGAGCTGGAGCCGACAGGCAGGACTCTCTGGACCCTGCCGCCTCTCTGACACCTCTGTAATGCCCTGGTGGAAGACTGTGATGCAGCTGACGTGCAAAACACATAAGGACCATGTCATGATTGAATCCCCACATACATCATCATACAGCAATTACAAGTCAAGATCTGGCAACAACATTGTTGTTGTAGCTTTGCCTCTGTTCTCCAGCACATTGGATTTGAAATGAAAACATGACTGCATATCAACACAGGCCATAAATAATTGGCATAGGCATTTCTTGGCTAGATGTATGTCTTTGCTTCATTAGTTTATGCGCAAGAGAGCTTACAAAGAGTCTGGAACTGATTCCAGCTTCGGCCTCTGCATCTGGAGTCTGGCGCTGTTGTCTCTCAACATGAAGATCACAGAAGTATCAATGCCAGTACAGCAGGCCATCAAGAGGCTGAAAAATCAGAATAAATCAAGCAGAGAAAGAGACAGAATTTTAAGTGCACTGAAACATTCCTAAAATGGAATTACTGGCAAGTTTATAGAAATAGCAAAAGACATTGCGGAAGGTCACAGCAGATAAGAGAATGTACTTCCAACCATGAAGAAACGTTGTACAGGATACCTATATATACATGTTAGAGGCTGCCAAAAAGGATAGAAAGCACACCAATGACCTCAGAGGTGTGAACCACAACATGCCTGCTAGGCGTCAGAGAGTAAGGCCAGATTAAAGTTTGCTAAAAATGCCCCCAAAAGCCTGCAGCGTCTTGCACACAAATGAGATAAAGTGAGATGAGGTAATATGGAGATAAAGAGCATCTGTTTTCGCTCCAGAGCAGAGCATCACTTTAGCACGGGCACCCAGCACGCAGTCCTGAAGCAACACGGGCACCCGACCCGGGCACCCAGCACGCAGTCCTGAAGCAACACGGGCACCCGACACGGGCACCCAACACACAGTCCTGAAGCAACACGGGCACCCGACACGGGCACCCAACACGCAGTCCTGAAGCAACACGGGCATCCAGTACATTGTCCTGAAGCAGGACAGGCCTTCAGCACATAGTCCTGAAGCAGTTTCGCAGCCTTGCAGGATCAAACAGTGGACCAGTACAGACTGGCCAAGCCTGACATGAACCCTTCTGAGCACCCGGGTGAACCCACGTGAACGGCAAACGTCGCTAGCAGGAAGAACATGTGACTAGATTTCACGCAGTGCAATAGCATATGTAAATATTAAGTAAGGTGACATTCATGGTAGTAAACAGTAGAGTTAAACCCCACAGGCACGTCTCTGTTTAAATCTAACTGGATCACTAACTGGATGGAATATATAACTCATGTTCTTTAAATCATGCTGCATGTGATGTGAATATATACAAATATACTGCCAGAGAGCATGCTAATAGCTGTGTGTGTGTGTGTGTGTGTGTGTGTGTGTGTGTGTGTGTGTGTGTGTGGGTGTGTGTGTGTGTGTGTGTGTGTGT
>JAOXYF010000008.1:13566350-13578128 GCA_028565775.1 Sternarchorhynchus goeldii
GGCATGTAAAAAAGAAAAGAGAAAGAAAGAGAGAAAGTAAAAAGCGTGCACCAAGGTTCCCCCGGTGCTGTTAGGAGGTCTGACCTATGAACTTTAACAATAGAGGGCAAAGTCTGGTAGGCTATTATTTTCAGTTTATAAGTAATTATAGAGGTAGGAGTTAAGTGTTGTGTTTTTTTCTCAGGGACATTTATATGGTACAAGGTACCAGAGATAAAACTTGGTGTTTTAGATTATTTTATGAAAGTTTTGTTAGGTAAATGCTCTCCAGATTTTGGATTCCACCTTCTTCAGGGTTATGGTTTATTGACTTCAAAAGAAATTGATTTTGGCAAATGTGTTTTTGCAATCTCAAACATGATCAATATCAATACAGATGTGTCAAGGAACAGTCATAATGTGGTGACTTGTGGTTGGAAGAGGTATCACAACCTTTGTTTTCCCATTATTGCATGAGTCGGTGGTTAGGAGAGTACCAGATCAATGCACTCACACTCAGAGCTATTGAGAGGGCTGTCTCAGTCCTCCTTCCCAAAACTGCAACGACCACAATGACACGGGGATGCAACAGAGCAGCTGACACGTTGCCATCGGCGTACAATCCCTCTGCTTTGAAATCTGTCTCTCGGCCAGATTGAAATGTCACTTTATCTCGTGTACAGCCAGTGCTGAATGAATGTGGCGTGAAAGCTTGTTACTTCTGGAGACAATACCTTACTCCCCCCTCCACACACACACACACACACGCACACATACTCACACAGTGGGCGTCTACACCTGTGTCTGTTACGCTGAAAATTGAGATGTCAGGCAGGGCCACAGGGAATGGGCTTACAAGTGCAAGTGTGAGAGAGGGAGACATTTAAATTGCTGCATGTAATATTATACAGTAGCAGGGCCAGACAGAGAGGCTGGTGTTTTGACAGGGCTGGCAGGGAGTCCATGTCTTATACTGGAGACACAGATACATACTGGACCTCCACAGATGGTTTATTAGAGTCCCTTGTTTACGTTGTGCCAAGGTTAGAATGTAAGAACCAAACAAACTCTCCTTTAATTCAGGAGTGGTTTGTTTGAGGAGGTTTGCTATAACGACCCTACCTCTCTGCCCTCACTCAGCCGAGTTCGACCTGCTTTACGCATATGTTCTCCTGAAGCACAGCTCACCACTTTCCTTTGCGTGGTCATGATAGCCAACAGAAAGTCTGTCGAAGCTCTGCATTTCTGCTTACCCTGACAGTCTGCACAAAGGAGTTTCTCTTCCTTTACTCTACTACATGGCAGGCTTTACTACATCAGGAAGGAAGACAGCGAAAGAGCTACCGTTCCTGATCAACGCTCCTACGGAGCCTGGGAGACGGACGACCCGTTAGCCCGGTCGGAATTGACGGTCTCTCCGCAGCTCGAATCAATACCGGCTCGCACGCGTCCCGCGGAAGCAGCGGCCATGGCCCCGCCTGCGCGCGCTCTCCAGCGGGACGAGACGGAGACGTCATGCCAGAGCGAGACGATGCCGTTTTCATCTCTTCATTAGCGAGTGGCGTGCGGCGCAGTGCAGATCTCAGCTGGCCAAACCCCCAGGATGAAGGCCAGAGAGAGAGAGACGAGATGAGACAAGACACGAGACAAACAGTGACAAAACAGGTTTCCATTAGAAAGGCAACATCAGTCAAAAACATCACATAAGATCTAAAATGACACCCTTCCCTAGATATGGAAACAGAATATTCTTGCTTTGTTCAGTAGATCTTATGGTCTAATGGCCAGTAGTCAGACTACTGGTTTGATTTCTGTGTGTATGTGTGTGTGTGTGTGTGTGTGTGTGTGTGTGTGTGTGTGTATGTGTGTGTATTCATATGTGTGTGTGTTAAAATTAAACCCCACTAAAATGGGTCAACAGTGAAATGGAACAGGACCATAGGGGTGATGAGTGATGCAATTCAGATCCAAATCTAAACTGATGAAGGTCAGAAAATTAATTGGTTTAAGTCATTACCTCTGTGTAATCTGTCTCCTATCACCAGCTCATTCCAATAGGGGAAGAAAGGCTTTGTGTGGTGTGAACCTCACACACAGTCACTTAATTGCACCCACTTGGATTAAACCCTGATAGAAGAAGAGCCATTGCCAGGGATGTTTGCATCACTGCAGGAACATTTTCTGATACAGTGGTGCCATTCAGTGCTGTCAGGGACAAAAGCTTCCACACTCAGTGGCTGCATGCCAGGAGTATAAGACTGGAGCTAAGATAGTACCACAGTACAGTTCAGGCTGCCCATGATGATCAAGTTAAGCAGGAACAGTGCCGTAACTGTTCTCAGATCTGGAGCCGCTCTATTGCTCAACACTGTGCTTTCTAGAGCAGTCAGTTAAAAAACAAATGTTCTTTCCACCTCCCAGAGCCACCGATCCCTATCGCACCACCTCAGCTGACAGCTGTGGGAGCTACGTACCTGTGGATCCAGCTCAACGCCAACTCCATCAACGGCGATGGCCCCATCATCGAGAAGGAGGTGGAGTACCGCACCATGTCCGGCAGCCTGATAGACAATCAGCCTGTGGACAAGCCAAACCACAAGATCGGCCACCTGGACCCGGATACTGAGTATGAGATCAGCGTCCTTCTCACCAGACCCAACGAGGGAGGCACGGGCGCCCCGGGCCCCCCGCTGCGGGCCAGGACCAAATGCGCTGGTAAGTCTCTGAGCATTTACAAGGGGCCCACGGGCCCCGCACTGGCTCCCAGCAACCTTCAGTCATGGATAAAATTGGACCAATCCATGGGAGTGATGGCTGGGGAAAGGAAAACAAAAAATACCTTCTGTGAGGTTTAAATCAACAGGAGATAGACAGTGTCTCACCTGGAAGCTCATCCTGCTCTGTGTGGGTGGGTCGAGCATTCTTCCACACTACTCTGTCCGTATCTCGTGTTTACAGACATGATGGATGGAAGAATCATTGACTGCCCTTCTCTTTAAGTCATAAATCGTTAATGTAGGTGTTTCGAGGCAGTATATGCCATAACAGGCTATAACCCACGTCTGTAATTAGACAGACACCTCAGTGGGAAGGTTTCCTAGCGAAGATTCTGATGAGGCATGTTTTTTATAGGTCAGCCTTCTCCTATAATTTTGTTCTATAAAAAGTCGTCCCTGTGAAAACAGTCTAAATTACAACATGATTGTTACTGAGTACAACGGGGTACATACCATAGGAGACGTGCTTTTATGGAATAAATGAGTTTTATTCATTATCATTTTTTAATGACATTTGATTTCAAATCAAGCATGTGTGAAAACAGGAACTATGGCACTGAATATCTCCTGATTGTTTCAGTCAGCATATTCTAGTAAACCTCTCGTTCAGCTTAGTTTGGGGCTTTAGCTGTGGTTTGCCTTGAGGGAACCACAGTAGGTCTCATATCCATAAGACTTGTCCGAAACAACATTAGCAGTGAGCAATGGGCTGGCTAATGCAATGGGGTGGTTAAGTTCATTACAGGCGAATAAACACTAACATTGTTTACTTCCTCAGCCTTCTCCCCGTGCAGGAGAACCGCCAACCCCCAGCTTAACACATCGTCCGGTGGAAGTACCCCACCTGGAGGGGGGGAATGCATCTCCCCTAATAGCACAGAAACATTAGCGTTATTAAAGGGCTCGTCAAAGCAGCGGGCACATTAGCGACACGACGCAGGACCCCCCTGGGCTACAAACAAACGGTGTGCAATTATCACAGTAATTAAACAGGTGCAATGACTCTTCTTTTAAATGACTGCAGTGATTAGAACGATGGCAGGACTGCAGAAGGGGAGCTGCGTCGCTCCCACGCCAAGCTAATCGCTTTTCCATTAGCTTGTGCGCTAACCAACCATTAGCACATCATGTGTGTCATCAGCCAATGGGCAAAGAGACGCTCAGGGCATCGGAGTGGAATGGCAAAGTCGAGTTTACATAAATCACCATTTGATTACGCACTTGGCTGGCCAACTTATCTTTTAGCCATTCCAGATAATGCAGAGCGCTAAAGCCAGACAACACTAAATAGTTGAGGATTTTTTTTTGTAGTCACTATCAAATCAATAACAAGACATAGAACACACTCCGATATCTAGCAAGCGGAAGGTATGAAGTCATAGTTTCGGCTCCGGAAACAAACGGAGCCCTTTGAGAATGGCCTAATCTGAGGAGTCTCTTCAGAGATAGTGGAGAGGCCGAGGCGTGTAAGAGCCAGGCGATGCAGACAGATCCCTCAGATAGCACACAGGCACCGGAGAGCCCGTTCTGTTTAAAGAAGTGAGCAGCACCTTTCGAAAGGCAAACAAGCAGGAGCGTGCAGCCTGTGAGCACGTCAGGACCTGCAGTGCTAGACTCAGGCCTCTCTCATATGCTGTTAGCAAGGCACGCTCACACATACACACACACACACACACACACACACACACACTGCAGTCTTTGCACACCATCCCTCACAAGCAGGGCCCTCTCTGCTGACCAGGCTGGCCTCAGGTCAGAAGCGAATCACCAAACAACCCCACTACTAATCTGGCCGAGGTGTATGCGACTGAACTCCAACAGTAAGCATCTGTGTGCTCCATTACAGTTCCAGGTTATAGTCGAGATGAGATTACAGGCACTTTGAAACAATGAGATTATTTCTCGGATTAAATTCACATTTCAGTCAAATATGATGATGTTAGTGATGTGTGCTTGCTGTTCTAATAGAGAGTGAAGGGTGACGTGGGTTCCTGTTCTAATAGAGAGTGAAGGGTGACGTGGGTTCCTGTTCTAATAGAGAGTGAAGGGTGACGTGGGTTCCTGTTCTAATAGAGAGTGAAGGGTGACGTGGGTTCCTGTTGGCCTCCTGTGTTTAGATGATAGTGGGATGTTTATCTTCAGGTGCAATTCAGAGCGCAAATGATGATTTTTAGTGCAGCACTCCTGTATACTGGATACGCAGACGTCCGAATTTCCAGTATCAGATCTGAATCGCAGGTATGCTGTAGCGTCCCGGGCCGGGTGGGAGGAGCTCTGCTAACGGCTTCACGCTTGCTGGCTGGGGTTTAGTGGTCCGTAACAAGTCTGTGTCACTAATGACACAGGTGGCAGAGCATCTGAGAATACTTAGCAGATCAAGGTAAACATTGAAAAGGTTTTCTACAAACTCCGCAATGAATTAGGCTCTCTTTGTGTGTGTGTGTGTGTGTGTGTTTAGGTCACTTTGTTGCTAGAGAACACAAACCCAAAATAAACAACAAAACCCTGATTTAAAGGAAAAACAGGTGTTTGATTTCTGCTACCGTCTATTCCACTCTGTATGTTTGTACGTGTGTGTGTGTGTGTGTGTGTGTGTGTCGCTGTGTGTGAATTAGCGTGTGTGTGTTGTGTGGCACGCAGGTCAGCAGGGCACGTTTTACAGACGAGCAGTTTCTCAGATCACATAAACAGTGCAGGGGTGTGAGACTCCACCACTCAGCTTCCGCCCCCCCCTGGCTTCACTATGGCATAGCTGGCAGACAGAGGGTGTGGCAGCTGCAGGGGGCGTGGCTGTTAGCGACAAAGGGTGTGGCTCGCAGCTGCGGGGGCGTGGCTGTTAGCGGCACAGGACGCTCTATCTGCTGCTCTGTGCAACATGACAAACTTTATCAAAAGCTGATGAGAGCTTTTGGTTCTTACCTTTTGATGAGATTCTCCAGAGCGGTTCATCTCTCTCCCTCTGTTTTTTACTGTAATTGGCTGAATTATTTAATGCATGTCTGCGTATCATACGCTGTAGTTAACTTGTGAGATGGAGTGATGATCATTATTTGCTATGCGTGTGTGGCACGGTACAATGTGGTATGTTGGTGTAAAGGGGCTCATAAGGAGGTTGTATAATTAGGTGTCTAGGGAAGGTGGACATTGCCAGATGCACACTGTCCAGATGAGATGATTCATGCTTATTCCATGAACATGAGCTGTAGGACTGCATCACTGCGTCCGTACAGCCATCTCTCACTCTTCCGATCCTCCTCACTGCCCTGCTGGTCTGGCTTTTTTATTCCATCACACACTCCACATCCAGCAGTGCGGGCTTGTGTGTGCTTGTGTGTGTGTGTTAGTATGTGTGTGTGTGTTAGTATGTGTGTGTGTGTGTGTGTGTGTGTGTGTGTGCATGTGTGTGAGTGTATTTATGTGTTACTGTGAGTGAGTGAGTGAGTGTGTGTGTGCGCTTGTGAATGAGTGCTTGTGCACATGTGTGTGTGTGTGTGCGTGTGTATGTGCCTATGTGTTAGTGTGTGTGTGTGTGTGTGTGTGTGTGTGTGTGGAGGCCCGCAGGCTTGTCACTCAGTTGAATCCTGGTCATTTGTTCAGCCCTCCAGGTGCTGCAGCACTTTGACTGCTAAACAGAGACTCCTCCAAATCTCACTCAACTGCCGGCAAGCAGGTCTTCCACAGCGTGGAGTGGTTAATGAAAACAGAGAGGAATGGGATAGAAAACACACACACACACACACACACACACACACACACACACACACACACAAGCACATTCTCACACACACAGTGCACATTCATGTTACTTACATTATTGTGCGACCTTATAATGTGCAGGTATACATGCTGTTAGCATTTATCATACTCACTCATGCACCGCACTGACAGACAACTCATTTATCACCTTGCCTGCTAATAACTTTACTCTGTATGTCTTGCTGTATACGGCTGCTTTCAGATAGACTTTAAAATGAAGCACTTGTGAACTCAGGGTGATGCTTGGTGTCGGGTGTCTTCAGGAAGGCCAGGCAGGACGGAGGTTCAAAGCTTGTCCAGCCTGTGTTCCACATCTCCTCAACGCCCTCGATGTCTTTTAAAAAGCCTCTTGCAAATGTCCCTCCTCACATATCTTCCCCTTGGCTGGACCGTTGCTCCCTTTGACCCCTTTTTTAAGCAACTTTCTTCTCTGCGCCTCTGGTTCCTCCTCTCAGACTCTACCTGGTACCTGGTACCCTTTTCTTCTAACATGTCTGATGTTCACACTCAGACCCCCCCCTTCTGCTTCTCTCTGTTGTTCTCTCGCTGCTACGTGGCGTTAACTATCTCCAGGGGCTCAACAGCGTCAGGCTTCTACTTCTGCTGAGTTTTTGATTGTCATCTCTTGCCCCCTGTCTGCTTATCAGCTCCCGTCTGAGCCAGCTGGACACACAGTGTACACTGTAAAACTGCTAAATACAGTTTAGGTTCTGTCTCATGGTTGTGGAGGCAGGAGAAGAGGCTGGATGTTTCATGATGCGTAGACACTGATCAGTCCGTGAAGCCCAGGGGGTCAAAATGCCACCAGCAAACCACCGCTGCCATGAAATGTTGAAACTGACTAGTAAAGAATGTAAACCTTCGGCTCTCCCTTTCTAAGCCGGTCTTCGTTCACACTGTCCATCTTTCTCTCTCTCTCTCTCTCTCTCTATCTCTCTCTCTCGCTCTTTCGCTCTCTCTCCCTGTTCACGGTATCTGTGGGCCGCCTGGGTGGGCACACGCTGTGGGCCCACCCACCCACCCTCACCACAGCGTGTCTCCCCCTCCCAGAAGGCAAATTAAATATGATGATCCCGGTGGAAATGAAATACTAAATCTCATATAGGCCCCACTGCCATGGAGACAGCCGGAGAAGCCCAAGAAGAGACAGCAAAACACTCTTGAAGGTCACCTTCAAAATGACACTGTTCCTCACCACAAGAAAAACGATCAGAGCGCACAAGCTAGCAGGGAAGAAGTGTGCTATCATCAGTGCTGGCGAGCTCCTTATCAGCGGCTCCAGCGCCCGGCGGCCGGGGGCCCCGCTGTATATCTCACAGGGGCGGAAAATGCTTCCACTCCAAGCCGCATAAATTCCCCCGCAAACGTGGATGCGAGCATGTTTTTTAGAGGCATAACGTGTTCAGGGTGTAGATGTAATAGTCAGCTAGCGGGCGGGTGTGTGCGCGCGTACGTGCGTGCGTGCGTGTGTGTGTGTGTGTGTGTGTGTGTGTGTGTGTGTGTGTGCACGCATTTGTCTCTAAGCACATCAGATTCGGGAGTCCTGTCATACACTTGCTGGCGCAGTGGGAAGGTGTTTTTCAGTCCCCGCCAGGCGCCGTGGGATCTCACCACTCCGCTGCCCGTCAGAATTTGTCAATTACAGACTCCCGCTCACATGCTCTGCTAGTCAAGTGCTTCTGACGAGCAGAGAGAAAAAGCGAGAGAGAGCGAACGAGGGAGAGAGGGAACGAGAGGAAGAGAGCGAATGAGGGAATAATAAAGGGAACCTGATTCGCTAACTTGTCACTGTTCGACACATTTCATTTTGCAGGAGTTTGGCAGGCCTTCGGCTGGTGCTACATCTCCCCCCTGCAGAGGCGGAACACATCGTCTCCTCTGCTTAAAAACATGTTCGCTCTGTTCCACCGTTCCCTGGCGACCGGCGGGTTGGGCGAGCAAGGCTCGCCGTGGCCACGCAGGCTGCCGATACCGCACACACACCGCACACATACCCAAACACACTTCGCACCGTACAGCCCTACCTGCTACCTGACAAACAGCAGGTTGGCAGACAGTTGTGAAACTGCTGTCTGTCAGCTGCCCTCATTTGCCCTTTCCCATCAAACCTCCGGCCCCCTCCGCCTGTCCCCCACCCTCTCCCTCCCACTCCCCGGCCTCCTCCACCCTGTTCTTCGCCCTTTTCCCTCCACACCCTGTCCTCCACTCTCGCTCCCTTTAAATACTTACTCCTCTGGCCTTTCCCCTCCACCCCCAGGAGCCCCCATCCACCCCTGGGGTCCCTGGTATATTACCAATCCTTCAGGTTGATGCCATGGGAGCTTGTGCAGATTGCAGAACAACTTTCACTGCAGAACAACTTTCACCCTACGTTCTCTTATGGACACCTGGTGTGCCTGTGGATCCCGTAAGGCAAGTGGAGTTTGTGCTGAATGTGCAAGTAATAATGTCCCCTGACTTGCTCAAACACACACACACACACACAGGCACTTTTCTTTCTGCAGCATAAGCCTGAACCAAACAGACTACCATTGCAAAACCTTCTTGATTATTGGATTATAAAGCACAGTGACATCTCGATTACTGTGTCACCGGTCTCTCCCGTGGCTGTAAACAGAGCGGCCTGCTGGAGATAACAGTTCCAGGGCCACTCTTCTTCTGAGCTCCTCCACCTGCCTCCAGCTCTGCATCGCTTCTGCAACAATGCAGTTCCGTCCCTCGCGTCATAAACTCCAGGCGCCATCCCCCGGCTGATGTGCGCGCGATTGGCCGGGAGGTAAACAAAAACCACGCCAGCTCAGGCTGCCCTCACTAAAGCCGATAATCCTCATTTTACAGGACTTATTAACAGCCTGCTGTCAGCAGTATTGCCGTCTGTGCACTCGAGGTTTGGACTTTGTTGTAGTTTGCCATTAAACGATAAGCGTCAGCCGAGATTGTTTTGCGGGTAAAGTGGGCAGAAGGTGACTGAGGAGTTTTGGGTGACATCAGAGCCCCGCTCTCTCCCGTGGTTCCGGACGCACGTTTACAAGCCAGGTCGTCTCCACGTTTTGAGTTTGTTCTACAAGCTCTCTGCCGACCGTTTGGTTTGTCTGTTGTGTGGAGAGGCAGTCCACACATCTGCCCAGCGAGTGCTGGAGAAGAGGAGGGCTTTTCCCACATGACTTCACCTTCCATTACAGTCTGACATGCCTATTTTTAAAGACTTCACACAATAGCGCCTCTCTCCCTAATACTGTTCATTCTCTACAATTCCTGCAAAGTTACTTCTGCTGGAGAAAATATTCTCAAACATTTTTGAGCATGTTAAGTGTGCTTCAAATTTTGTGGCTTTATATCCCTGGAATTTGATGGTAAATAATGTGTTTAAATGATTTAAACACAGTGAAATATTTATAATCAGAAACAAAGCTTTCCACAGCATGCAGACAGGGGTGCTGAGTGCAGGCTGAATGCTAACAAAATCACAGCCTTGGATGAAAGTGCACTTTAACTGAAGGCGCAGAACACTCCATACCTTCAGTACTCTCCATATCTTCAGTACTCTCCATATCTTCAGTACTCTCCATACCTTCAGTACGTGCTGTGTGTGTGTGTGTCATTTCTGTGTGTGTCTGTGTAATAGCCTGAAGAGCACAGCCCATCTCCCCTACAGCCCCAGGGGACCAGTGCTTTTTAAACTGTGCATTTCATTAATGGAACAAGGAACAAAAAGATGATTTTATTGTGACTTTTACTATTTTTCCTACTTTCATGTCTTTTTGTACTAGGCCCAGTTTTCAGCTTGAAATATCATTTCTATGCTAATTTTTTTCTTTCTGCCGAATCTCATTGGCCTATTGAAGAGCCAATGCAATTTCCTGTTCTCTTCCCCCTTGTCTGTCCTGCATTTGTTCCTCTGCATGTTCCACAATAGCTGTTACTGCTGGCCAGATGAAAGCTGACATACTCATCGTCTCTGCTTGCTAGAGGAGGGTTATGCCATTATTTATCTTGGCAAAAAAATCCCCCAGACACGGATAAATAGAGAGAGTTAAGGGGAGACGGAAAAGTGGAGAGCTTTGTTTCTGGCGCCTTGCTGTGACAGTGAGGCGATGAGCCCCAAGGTGCTGTCCTCTCCCCCCTCGCTCCGTAGCTCGTTTACGTCTGTCAGCGTCCGCCACGCCACGGTGTTTTTACGGACATCGGCCAGGACCGCGACCCCAGTGGCCCCCATGCAGGGACCTTTCCCTGGGACGTGACGTGGAAGAGGAGAGAGAGAGCGTGGCGCAGCGTGGATGGCTGGTCGATTTGTAGCGAGCATTCGCTCTTTGGCGTTTGCCGCCGCAGGCTGTGCCGTTCTCCTCCCACCGGTGCACAGGGGGTCAGTCGCACTTCTGCCTTCTTCAGAATGTTTACCATCATCCAGCCATGATGGAGTGCTCAACCTTCATCTCTGAACCCTTTAAATCTTCATATCTTAACTCTTTGCAATGATCCATTATAGACGTGGCCCCGTAAATAAGGAGGGCAACCTGCTTTTAACGGCTGAGCTTGCTCGTTACTGCCCCCTGCAGCTCCCGGCCGCGTCTGCGCATGCCCAAGGTGGCTGACTTGTTTGGTGAACGCTGCCTGCCTTGCCGCCCGTTAAACATACCGTGTTTCAGTGTGTGTGTGTGTGTGTGTCTGGGTCTGGGTCTGTGTATGGATCTTACAGGTGGGACAGCCATAATTTTGTTTTTGCTCTTAATTTTCTACTTCAGCGAACTGTTCAGAAACTGTGGGATATCTTCAGGAAATCAGTTCAAGGAACTTGGATTTTTCTTCGAGGGTGGATGTATGGTCATAAGAAAAGTGTCTCCAGTGCCAGACCAGTAGTATGTCATGTGTAATTAAATAAGGGTGAGAATGCTCCTGGAACCCTGAACTATGTTCCCATGATACAGTGCAACCTACTGTAGCTCCATACTGTAGCAGTGAGAAGGCTTTGCTTATAAGAGTGAGAAATACTCCCTTAGGAACGGCCTGATTTTGCCAAGATCTTTGAGGAGCTTTTCTCGCTTCCAGTTCTTTAAAGCAGATAAGCTGAAATTCTCTCCCCCCGAATCCTGGAGCTTCTCCTGCCCTTCTCTTCCCACCACAAGCTCCTCCTATCAGTCATCTGATCTTGGCATTCTGAGTGCCCTTCTACATCGCTTATGTCTCGGGCCACAAACAACGAGCACAAGCTTCCGCATCACAGCGCAGCTTTTCACCGTCCTCCTCTCAAACCGACGCCCCCTCCCGC
>JAOXYF010000008.1:13596328-13628611 GCA_028565775.1 Sternarchorhynchus goeldii
TCCAGAAGCTGTGAATTGTCGTAATTATAGGATCTCTATTAAGTCAAAGCCCAGTATTCATAAAGATGTGCCTTTCAGCTCAGGTTTATATAACACTGGAAGTCAATGATCATCTTAAAGGGAACGTTCATCTGAGTTTACCAAAGCAGGTGTTTAGCTCTGATACTGCACAGAGCATGTATTCATCATAGTGACTGGACCTGTGAGACGGTTTGCTCCCAATGCGAGTGCGTAGGAATAAAAACATTCCTGCCTTAATTGAACAGCAGCGTGTGGATACTATATTTGCCAGGTTTTGTCAGGTCTCCATATGTCTGCCCCATTACGCTTATGTGTGGAATTTACTCCAAGCTGTTGCCAAATGATGAGTTTTGATGACTGGTCTGGCAGAACTATGTACAAGCTGTTATAGTGGCCTCTGCTGGCGGGGGAATGGGTCATCCTTCAATCTAAGGGGATTAGCCCTTCCGTCTGTCACTCACGCCCCGCAGCACTCGCAGTTCCGCCTCCCCCACTGAGCTGCGTGCCATCACCAGTGTGCACTCACTGCGGAGACAAAATGATTGGCCGAGCCTCACAACAGCGCCACGCCCACCACTGAGCCCATACCAGTGCTAAGCAAAGCAAGGCAAAATGGAGAGAGACCACATAAACCACTGCCAACACTACTACAGTTAGTCCAGTGTTTTTCATGGAGCTTTTAATGAGTATTTTCTGTGCAAAACCCCACGTTGGGTACACTAAAATACAGGAGTGTTTTCACAAAAGGGCAAATGTCTAATGATTCCTAACAAAATTTTAAAAAATTAGGGTGTCAATAATAGACGTCTCCCAAAATAGGATTCCTAAAAGAACACGGCCGTTTTCTGTCCTTTATGGAGCTAGTGTGTCAGTGGCACTCACATAGGAGAGTACTTTAAAATGATATTTCTTTTGTCCCTTCTGTAAAACCCTGGATGGAAGAATCCAAGACAGCAGAGCGAGGATAAGAGTTTGTTGTTTATGAACTGTGTGTAGGAGACCAGAGGGGGCTACTTGGAAAATCTCTTTATCCATGTTTGATTTCCCTTGTCTTTCTTCACATTCTGCAGTCATTTTAAAGCTTTTGAAATAAAATTATCTTAACTTTCATCATATATTTCTGTGAAGTACTTTCACTTCTGAATGTTTTTCTTCCCTTTTCAATCAGTTTGGCATTCCAGAAAATATGGTTTAGCCCAAAGTAGACATGGTCATGTTTCCTGTCACAAGACCAGCTCAGCTCCCTACCGAGGGTTTGTAATGAAACCTCAGCAAATCTAAAGATTTAAGTGACATTTAATCTCAGCACTCCCCCTTCATTTGTGTTTCCTGGCTTTTACTTTATGGACAAGATGATAAATAAAGTCCCGCCGGCATCAGAGATGGCTGGTCAGATCTGGCAGTTCAGCCCCTTCAGGCATATTTTAAATGAAGAGCTTAGCATGGCTTTTCCATAGCAGAGCTACTGAAGCACCGTGATATTCAGTCTACAACACTTGCCATGTGACATCATTTGCCACAAACATAAATAAGGGTTGGATAATTGTAAAATTGCTCCTCTGGCCAACTTCTAGTGATCTGACTCTGAGGGGAACCTGCGCATTTTATTCTGTCTTCCTTCACCAGAATCATGAACCTAACCATTATAAACCAAACCACAAAACTGGTTTCGGACCAGTGGAAAGGGGCATCATCTGCCAACACCAAATGGGTCAGGCTCATCTTCACCTCCTTGTCCTTCTCGTTGCTCAAAGTACATGAAAAATAAATCCTGGCCCTAGGTCTCGGCTCAGTCAGTGCCAAGTGGAAAAGGCCTGTAATTGGAAAATGGTCACATGACCTCACAGAGCTCTGGAAGATCTGGAAGCATGGCATGAGGGGGCTTAATTGGTGTCTGCTGGGGCTGATCTGTGTTCCACTGGAGCAAGAGTGCCCTTCTTAAAGCCCTGTCCACTGAACTGAGCTCTTTCTCAAGCCGCAGTAGTTACTTGTTATTGTTGGCGCCATTTTTATTATCAAGTTTGCTTTTGTCTCCCGTGCTGATTTCCTCTCAAAACACTGGGTTCAAGTCTCTGTGTAATAATGACTACTACAATGCATACTGGCCAGTTGCCTCCTCTTTCCCATGACTCCATCTGATGCTTTTATTAGAGGGACCGATGTGGAGGTTGCAGGAGTTCAGAGGTCAAAAAAGATAAGTGACATGGATGGAAGTCATGTGTGAGTGGCGTTGGGGATGAGTGAAGCAGATAAAGGTGAATGTGGCGTTGGATACAGTGGATGAAGGTGGTGTTGAAGAGTGGACCAGAAAGGTTGAGGGCCTCCTTTCATGGGGTGCATGGCAGCATGCCATAGGAAAGATAGCACCCTACAACCCCTCTGCTTCTCCCAGACCCTGTTCAACCGCTGCAAGCCAATTACTGCAGAAGGCAAAGCTGAGACCAATCAGAGGCTCTGGAAACAATATTTCCCTCGGTAGCTGTATGGTCGCACTGCTAATGGCACAAGTAGAGTCCTAGAGAGTCGGCATCGATTGTTGTGGTAGGATTTCTTGAATATAAATCAGGTCTTGCTTTCCACGTACAGTTAGACAAGGATAAATTAAGTAGGATTAGTAACATGAACTTGCTCTCTGTCTTTTTTGTTCCATTGAGTAGATCAGATCAACCATTGTCTTCAATGGCATGTCCTCTGTAATGAGTTAAAGGATGAACAATTCTTTTGACATGTGAATGTGTTGTAATGTGAAATTCAGCCTACGTTCACCAGAAAGACCTGTTATGAATCTCTTTGCTGTGATGCTGTCCTATGAGATTATTTGAGTGTGCTGTTATGAACATTAGCTGTGATTAGGAGATATTTTTGTAACAAAACAGACCATCTAACCACTTTATTATTATAGAGTATTTTCTGTAAATTAAAATTTCATTTTATAGTCTTGTATTTTCTTGTTGCTGGTAAAATGTCTTCATGACAAATTGCTTTCATATTTTTAGATGGCAGCATTTTGAACATTACAACGCTGCATCTAAAAAAACTGTCATGGTTTAGACGAGTGATTTGCCAGGGCTTTGGTTGTTTTATTAAGCATAAACAAATTTACAGTTACAGAAAACTCCTAGCTTCTTAATTGTTTAATTTCTTACATCGATGAACAAAAATAGTAGAATAAAGAGTAAATAATTAAGAAGTTTCAACCTTATTAAAACAAGATTGTAATTCCAGGGCCAAATTTAAGCTATTTTCATCTACGTAACTCTTTCCCCTGACATTTTTCACTCCATCACACTGAATTTTACTGTGAACAGTCCTGCATGGTGGAGCATCATATACATTGTTTCATCTGTATGGAATTCATCTGTATGGAATTCACTCTCTATCATGTTTGCAATAAAATCTGACAATGTGAGGTATTAAAAAGAGCTTGGGACAGGGCCTGGGAGGGTTGCTGCCTTCTCTGTGGAGCACTGCGCTGTAAATCAGCACCGAGACAGACTCTTAAAGTAATGGTTGGCCTTTACAGGGCTCCTAAATCCAGAGGAGAAAGCTTCTCTCCTCTTCTCCTACTCCCTATTCCTGCTCTCTCTCTCTCTCCACTGTAGGAGGAGACATTCTCTCCTCTTCTCCTGCTGCCCACTTCTGCTCTCTCTCTCTCTCTCTCGCTCTCTCTCTATCGTTCTGCTGTAGGAGGGACTTACCACTACACAGTCTCTGTCCTGCCCTTTGTACTTCACCATACAGGGCGGTAATTAACTTCATATTTCTCACCCTCTGTTCTCGCTGTATTTAATATTTTATTACATCAGATTTTATCGCCAAATGGTGGGAACGCTGCCTTGTGGCGACGCACACCAAAAGGGCAACAGGGACGTGGCTCTGGTGACTTCCTCTACAGCGATCCCTGGCTGGGGGAGAGCGGGTTCTCTCGCTTACATTCCCAGGCACTTTATGACTGATCTAATCTCCAGTGAATATGGAAAATTTAATTAGCAAATACGAATATACTGTGGTGCCATTCAGGAAGTGTGATGTGCATTTGTAAGCACCAGAAACCCACTCAAGTCTGTGATTTGAGAAGGGTTTCATCTTTCTTTGTAATAAATGAGCAAGTATGAACTTTTAACATTAGCTACTATACAGACAATCTATATTTTCTGATCTAGACTAATATTTGTCTATTTTTAGTAACTTATAATAGGCAATAGATTTCACGAAACCAGTTTGATTTCGATTTTTAGGTCATGTAAACCCGTTACTGCA
This sequence comes from Sternarchorhynchus goeldii, assembly GCA_028565775.1. NCBI lineage: Eukaryota > Metazoa > Chordata > Actinopteri > Gymnotiformes > Apteronotidae > Sternarchorhynchus > Sternarchorhynchus goeldii. The sequence continues at coordinate 13,600,610 of JAOXYF010000008.1, forward strand.
GATATAATGTGGGTCACTTGGGAATCCTCAAATGGCCTCAGGGCCCTTCTTAACCTTAAAGTCTCGATTCAACCCACAAGGTGTGACACAATATCCAGGGGCATAAGAACAAAACAGATGCTTGGAATGCAGCAACCTGGTCTAAAAACACAGTTAAGACACAACAGACCCATTTGGTTTGACCCGTTACCGTAGAGCCATGTCTTCCCCTTCGCTGCTGGCAGTGGGATTTGACACAGTATTTATCAGATGTTAATCCTTTTACAATTAGTGGGAATATGAGCAAATTGTTCAAACCAGGAAATTATTAATGCAATTAACCTTTATGATCTTATTCAAGCATGACAATCAAATTAAGGATAACGAGACTGATGTACCTTAGAATAGCTCTTAATTACATTCTTAAAGGAAAGGAGAAACTTTTAAAATGTTGTTTTATTTATTTGGGGGTGGGGAGTTTAATAAACCATCCCTAGAATGGTCAGAAATAATTTTTCACCCAGTTTTTTTTTGTTGTAAACGCGTTTAGGCCAGTGCCTCTGAAAGCACGTTCGATGCACTTTTTTTTTCGCTTTTTGTTTTTCGTGCTTTATTTTGTAACGGTGGTTTAGGTCAATATGTTGTCAAAACCCAACATTGTTCTTCCTACTTATCTTACAACATTATCAAACAGCCCTGCTAAACTCCATTGGTAATTTCACTTCAACCATGTTGTGTTTTCCAATGTTATCAACAACAGATGGAAAAAAGATGGGGGGGGGTTTCTCAAATCTTACAACCATATTACCACCATTCATAAATGTTGAATTACCTGGTTTATTCCTTTACTCTGCCGTAGTGTCCATTTGATATTTTTAAATAAAGAAGTGTGGAAAGAACCCTTCAGTTGTTTGAAATGGTAAGGAGTACTGAAGTAGATGTCTAGTCCCTTTCAGGCTTCATTTGTCTTTCGTTTGGGTTTGAGACGAGGAGCTGGTCTTAATCAGGGCTCCAGCTCTAGCGGTTCTGTCTTCCTCCAATAAAGAGACACCCAGTCCAGCCTGCCTGCAAATGCACCTCCATTTCATTTATCTCGTTGTCTCATTGCCAGCCAATATCCCCTCGAATGCACTGGGAAAGACCAGGCTTTCAGCTCAGACCGGTGTGATCCACTGGGTGAATTAAAAACAAACCTCCTGTTCTTCTAACCTATTACACAGCCATCACATCAGCCCTGCCAAACCCTGAGCCTCTCAGAAGGACGTGTTGGTCTTTTCCTCCAGTTCTTACCAAAGTTTTAGCTTCCTGTGGATGGGAAGTCATGTTTTTTTTTCTATTCCGTCATTATTTTGGTTGTATTTGGAGATGTGACATTCATTCTCTTCCGTGTCACAGTTCAGCATTCTAATATTGGAAAATCAAGAGGCCAGACCACTGCCTCATTCCAGAACCTTTTATTTCATGCTGCTGTAGATGGGATCTTGGCCCTGTGATATCTCCACTCTAAATAAGGCAGTATACTGATTCATACTGTGCTGGGTCTTTACTGGCCAGAGGTTCCTGGATTTAGCCAGTTAATAAAAGCTTTCTAACCCAAACCAGAAATAGACCCTTGGCCAACACCAGTGCCTTCCTCCCATCAGCACCTAGCAGATTAGCTGGTCCTACATGTTGAGTGTGTTCAAAGGGTTTTGCTATTTGGTGGTGTTTGTCGTAAAAGAATTTGAAACTTGTTGAAACTTGGAATTGATTTGAAATAAGGCTGTACAATTTGCTGGCGCATTTAAAAATAACATAACCTCAAGTTTGTCCCATTCTAAACTGGGATGGAATGGTTTCCTAGCACACACTGATGTCCAGTGGGGAGAGAGCGTTTGCTGATCCTGAGCCTAACCCAAACCCCGTGTTATTGGCGTGTTCCTGCAGCGTGTACCAGGTGGTGGTGGAGGAGGAGCGGCCACGGAGGCCGCAGCGCGCCGCCCAGATCCTGCGCTGCTACCCAATCCCCATCCACTTCCAGAATGCCACGGTGCTGAGCTCCGCCTACTACTACTTCACAGCCGAGTTCCCAGCCTCCCGCATCCAGACCCCCCTGCCCTTCACTGTCGGAGACAACAAGACGTACAGCGGATACTGGAACGCCCCACTGCTGCCCCACAAGAGCTACAGCATCTACTACCAGGCCGTCAGCAAAGCCAACGGGGTGAGTCCCCAGAGCCCCGCCTCCCTGGCCGGCTGCCAACATACACGATTTAGCATTATGATTACAAGAAGGGATAAAGAATATCTTTAAAGAAAAGTTTTTTTCTTAAAAAAGTCAACTAATATATTGTTCAAATCACACAACTATGACAACTTCAAGGGTCTAATTAGGAACTGCTGCCGCAAGCATATTTTAAATGTCAACAGATCCGTATAGTAGTGTATCCTTTCAGAGTCTCCAGGGGAAACGTAACTGAGACATTTACAAAAGATACGTACTGCTTCAAGAGAAGGCGAATTCCCTTCCCCTGATGTGCTGTAGGCTCACATCCCTGGACACGTTGAACTACTATGATACAATGAGTTAATTACAGTGGTAATGTTTCCCGAGCACTCGCACCTTTGAATTTTAATATATTTAGCAATTTGGGTTTGTTTTTGGTTCATCAAACTGTTAGAAAACATAGTGTTTTATGGAGTCTGCTGTCTCAGAGTACTGTGTAGGATCAGGTTCCATGTGATTAAAGACGTCACATAGACTGATCAGCGGGAGACCCGTGGCGGGTCTGTGTGACTGGCTGTGGCGCTGCAGGCTCATTCCCTGTGGAAATGCTCCTTCAGAGAATCACTTCAGCCCTTCAAGAGCAAAGGATCTGCATTAGACAGCAAACCGTGGATTGGTATCCAGCAGAGGCTAATTTGTAATATATCACAGGCCCACCGTAGCGCTTCCCTATCAAGCCATTTCCCATCAGCCCAGCAATATGCTTGATTTAGGAATATTGAATTTGCAGTCATTAAACAGGAATTTTCCCCACGCTGTACAGTGCAGGCAGTAGCGGAAGATCAGACTTGACTGGCGTTGAGAGGGAGAGCTCTCACAGTCAGCCACTCAGAGGTACGCTACAAGGCAGCTATTCACAGATGCATTATTAACACTCCAGTCTAATTGGAAATTAGAATTATCAGCCATCTCCCTTTTTTATATGCAAATTGACCCTAATGAAAAGCCAATCCTTTATTTCGGTGCCAGCGAAAGGGAGAGAGGCTCAGCCCATTAGATAATTCACCGCCTCTAATTGGAGGCGTTCGGCCTGCAGGGTGTAAGCGTGTGTGTGCGTGTGCATGTGTGTGTGTGCATGCATCTGTGTGTACATGTATGTGTGTGTGTGTGTGTGTGTGTGTGTGTGTGTGTGTACATGCATGTGTGTGTGTGTGTGTATGTGTGTGTGTGTATGTGTGTGTGTGGCAGCCATCAGAGGAGTTAAGGCTTTACCACTGTGTTTTTAATAGGCTACAGTGGGAGCTCAGACTTTACTATGTGTGTGTGTGTGTGTGTGTGTGTGAGTGTGTGCAGGTCTGCACACACACTTGCATATGTTTGTATATATAAGTACACGTGTGTGTGTGCGCCTGTCTGTGTGGGTTAATTTTGTTACATCCCTGACAATATTGCTGCCAAGGACATGTGCCTGTAGTATACAGACATGCCTGTAGTATACAGACTTACCTGTAGTATACATGCCTGTAGTATACAAACTTACCTGTAGTATACATGCCTGTAGTATACAGATGGGCCTATAGTATACATGCCTGTAGTATACAGACGTGCCTGTAGTATACGGATGTGCCTGTAGTATACGTGACTGTAGTATACAGACTGTGACGGATTAGGCCTGATTTTAGTGAGGGAAGGGTGTGCTGAAAGGTTGGAGCGAACCACTCAACAGCACCTACAGATGGAGTCTGAAATGGAAACGTTTCCATGCACGCAGCCTGCGGTCGATACCACGGCTCATCACCGGCCTGCATCCATCCACACATCCTCTGGCCACCGCCAGTTAAACCTGCTCTCTCTGGAGCTGTCGGAGCACAGGGGAAACGAAGGCTCGCACCGTTGTTTATGATCTGGCCTCGTCACCTGCTTGGCTCCGCCCCTCCCCAGCCTCAGTAATTCACATCCCATCAGCTGAATTTATCATCTCTTCAATAATGCAGTGGGACTCACAAGTGAGTTTTGCTGTGATGAATCTGCTGGGAGTAGGGCGAGGTCCGCCCTCGCCCAGCCCATCGTGAATATTCATGTCTCCGCTTTCTTTTTGTTAGTTGCTCGTTTGTCAGGCATCGGGTGTGTGCTCCAGTCCCCACCTCGCTTCCGTTGTCTCCCCGAACACGTCTGTCGCTCCGCCTTGCTCTCAGAAGTCGAGCGGCAGGATGAACAGATCTGCTCTGAATATTGTGATCAGAGTCTGAATATTGTGATCTGGTGAATACTTCTCCTACCATTTCCTGATGACTGCACTGCCTCCAACCACTGCTGAATTCCGAATGCACTTTTTCTCATTCGGTGCACCTCATCTGGGCTATCAGACACTTACCGTAGGACCTTGGCCGTTGGAGTCTGTCTCATAAAGTTGAAGTGAGGAGTTTAGGAGATTATGTGGTTAGTGTGATTACTGTTGTTGCTTTGGCTCTGTCGGTTCAGGGCTTGGGTTCAGTGTGAGCGCCATAATAAAAAATGAATGGATTGATGAGGTTCCATGGAAGTAATGCCAGGGTTAGGGTTAGACTTAACCCTAAGACCTAACCCTAACCCTAACCCTAGCACTGAAGCGTGCTAACCTCTGTCAAAATGTGTGTAGTGGGTAAGATGTATGAGTGTATCGAACATTGATGAAATAGGAGTAGAAAGGAGAATCACTGACACACACATACACACAGGTCTCACCCCACTGGCAGGTTAACAACCAGAGAAGCTCCAGTGTAGGGATAACTGTCTTTGTCTACCTCTTTCTCTCTCTCTCTCTATAGTCCTCTGTCTGGTCCATTTAATGGCTTTATCAGCAGATATCAGCAGATTGTAAGAGAAGGAGACGGTGACTAAGAGTAACAGCCATGACAGCTAATATGTTGATATTTCTTGTGACAGCACATAATGTTTTTTTTTTCTCTCTCTCTCTCTCTCCTTTTCCCCCTCTCCTCACTTTCTCATTCTATGTATTCCTCTCTGTCTGTCTCATTCTCTCAATCTCTCCGTCATGCTGTTCTCTCCCTTGCTCTCTCTCCCTTTCTCCCTGTCTTTCTCTCACAGGAGACCAAAATCGATTGTGTCCGTGTGGCCACTAAAGGTAGGAACAGCCGAGAGTAATCTTGTGTGGACACATGTTCTTAAACCTGATGATTGTAAACGACAGTCCATACCTCAACAGCTAACTCACTAACAGCATCACAGTAAGCACTCTATGCCCAGTCACTTCTGAAATAACTTTTTCAAGGTTCTAAAGTACAGAATTCAAATATAAAATATGAATCTTGCATTTACTAATCCTTTCGCCGTTGGAAAATATGTTTTCGGATATTCATTCTCAAACTCACAAACATACCTGTAGTTCTGACACAAATGCTTGTCTCTGATTCAACCAATAAATACTAAAGATTTATTTTCCTAGGTGAAAATTTCTAACTCGTGACAAATTTTTGGGAGAAACGACGCGTCCACTTACAAAACCACTGTGTCTGTTTAGAAAACCACTGTGTCTCAGTTTATTCTCAGTTCTGTTCCACTGTGTCTGGGTTTGTGAAGCTCTTCCATATCAACATTCAAAGAACCCAAATTTGTGACATGAATTCATTTGTGGTCATAATCCTGGAGCTGTCCTGTAGAACAGATTATAATATGTGTTTTATTTACTGCGCCTTACGTTTCGCCGAGGCAGAGTAAACAAGAGTGCTAGAGTGTTAGCGCGCTACGCTAGCTCTGAAGACGCGCTCCCCGCAGCATATTGCCTGGGCCAGCGTTTCACGAGGCTGTCGGGAAACACTGCAGCCCGCGACAGATGGGACGTAGGCTCGGCGAAAGCCCGGCTCTGCTTGATTCCAGGGCCCAGAGCTGCCTGCCAGCGCCGTAGTCCTGACCTCCTGTGGCCCATTCCCCTACACGGGAGGCACTTAGCAAACCACGGGCTCGTCACACCGCTAGCCCACACACCGTTTGGAATTTAATTGAGCACAGATGGTAGATAATCTATTTTCCTTACTACATGCCATCTTTCTAATGGTGCCAGGCCTGTGCTATGCAAATGAGCATCTCCCCCCCCCCCCCCAAGTCCCAGACAGCAAGTACAACTCAATGCTCACTTGTTCCTACCCCAGTATAGAACGGGAGAGAAGGAGCCTTTGCTGTAAATGTCTTGGATTAGGGTGCCCAGATGTGGATTAGGGTATCCAGATGTAGATTGTGTTAGTCGCGGATCTGCCAATTTGCTAAATAATTTTCGAGGTAGCTGTCAGTCTCAAGGGGGATAGTGGTATCAGTGCATCCTCGCTAAAAACAAAATTACAAAAACAAATCACACACACACACACACACACACACTTACAAGTCTCTACCATGTATAGCCAGCACTTCATTTAATACCTACTAAATGTGTTGTGCTTGCCTGTCTTCCTATCTACCTAGCAGTGTGACTAAAGCCCTCTCTCAGTCCAGCCTCCAGCTTCAGCCACCCTTCTCTCTCTCTCTCTCTCTCTCTCCTGTGTGCATGCTGGCCTGGACCTCTTCCTCTCTTGCCTTAGCTGCCATTATCGTGACCCAGCTCACCACGCCGTACATACGCATGGTACCGGCCCCGGGCGACAACCAGCTAACAGGTCAGACCTCCCTCTGCATGAGAGCACGTCTTCACCCAATCACGCGTGTGCTACTAAACCAGGCCTCTTTATGAAGTGTGCGGCGTGTTTGTGTGTGTGTGTGTGTGTGTGTGTGTGTGTGTGTCTGTATTTGTTTGTGTGTGTGATTTAGAAATTCTATTGTATATTAAGTGTATTCTGGCGTTCTCGTGGTGGAGGCTATCCTGTGTGTGTGCTGTACAGTTAAGACATGCTTTAACGTGTTATTGTGTGTGTAACGTGCTATTGTGTGTGTAACGTGTTATTGTGTGTGTAACGTGCTATTGTGTGTGTAACTTGTTTCCCGCGTGCTGTTGATTCTTAGCGGCTGTTGTTAGCCACATGATGGAACATCGTCAGTATGGAACATCATCAGTATTGAACATCGTCAGTATTGACGGAGGTGTTGCTTGCAAACGCGACGCCTGGGTTCAGGCCACACTGTTTATTTCATAGTCATCTAATGGGGAAGGTCGGTTCTTATTGGATTAGCCTTGGCACTCCTTCCTACACACATAATGCCATTTTCTGCCTAAAAATGAGAGAGTTGTGGACAGAGCTCGTTTTTATTCGGGGTTGGAAGACGGTTTCTGAGAGGTGTGAGAAGAGGAAATCGATACAGCCTCACACAAGCATGTGAATCAGAAAGCATTACTGTTTGGCATGCGTTGCAAAAGCCATTGTGTTCAACCTGCTGTCAGAACATTACATTTAAATATTTACCAGCCTCACCAACAACGTAGGGGTTGGAAAGTTTCTGTGCGCTGGTGTTTGCTGGGGGAAAAAATGTCCTTTCCAAGAACTGCAAGATTTCAGCCATTCCAGAGGATGTTTATGCTTTAAGATTACACGCTTTTTATGGCTAGTGCCCGAAGGCTTGCGATGTGCCACTAAATCAGGAAACATGTTGGATTTTTGGCGTGTGCATGAACACTTTCTTTGTCTGGGTTCTGCTTGATCATTGTGACTCAAGGCTTATTTCTCTGCAAAGTTTTCACATTTTAAAAATATTGTTCAAACTATTTTTGAACTACTTTTCAAATTCAACTCCAGAAACTTCTCTACAATACAAAAAAACAAACATATCATCAACTTCTCTAGTATACCAAAAAATAAAGAATAAAATTTGCATCCTTATCTGTTGTCTAGCATTGAACCTTAAGGTGATATATGACTCTGTGTATGTGGGTGTATGTGTGTGTGTATTTGTGTGTGAGTGTGTATGTGTGTGTGTGCGTGCATGTGTGTTGACTTGTTTTCACGTCTCTCACCTTTAGCCATTAGAAGTGAGGGGTTTGTTTACTCGCTGTGCTGGAGGAGCAGCTGTTACTGCTCCCCTCTCTGAGGAGCTCCCCTCCCACTCAGTGTTCTCGGAGGCAGCGCGCCTCCCTCCAGCATGCGCGGTGGAGCTCCACCCGCTCCACCGCAAAGCGGCACGACACCAGGGGGCGCCGTCCGACACCGGGCGGCCGGAGCTCCCAGCGGCTACGCGCGAGCGTTGGCAGGGAATGGGAGTTGGACCGCGTGAGGGAGACACGACACGGGGTTTAAATACAGACACACCTCGAGCTTTTCTCGCTCAGCAAGCTGGTACTTTCAAACCAAGCCTCAGTCAATGCTAGAAAAAAAACACCTCCGAGGTGTGACACAGGATGTTAAGTCTACTCACACACAGCCAGATGCAGTGCAGGGTCGTATACGTATACACACGCACACACATACACACACACTCACACACATGCATGCATGTACCCGCTCTGTGCTCTAATAGTGCTGAGTGGCTTCCTGTACAGTCCTTGTGTTCTCACCCCTGCAGTCTCCAGCAGTAAAACTGAAATTCTCCCCAAAATGAGACCCTGCTCTCTGACACCATCTGTCACCACGGTAACCATGCCGCCCAGGCAGGAGTGATGGATGTTGTCACGGGCTGATTGAAAAAGTGGAGCGGGCAGGCAGGATAGATTGGCAGCCAGGCCTGAATTGAACGATGGGTCCTGACTATTTTTCATCCCCTGCTCATTTAGAGCACTGGAAATGGATATTTCACCTGGTTCAGAGCTGATGTGCCTCCACATTATACAGTAAACAGGCGAACACTTACCAACACATTCTTTGTAGTCTGTGTGTCTATGTGTGTGTGTGTGTGTGTGTGTGTGTCTGTGTGAGAGTATGTATATGTCTCTCTCTCTCTCTCTCTCTCTCTCTTTCTCTTTTTCTCTCTGTCTCTCCTTAACTCAGTCAGTAGTGTAAGGCCTCTTCTAGGTTATTTCAGAAGGCTAGGTGCTGTGAGGTTTTGGTTATCTCTCTTGAGCAGATATTAAATGTGCGTGTGCCCGTGGAGTGATCAGCCATCACTGCCTACTCAGGGAATAAATAGCTTTGAAAGAAGTTGTCCTCTCTCTCTTCTTCCTTCTTTTCTTTGGCTTGTTTTTGCTTCTTTCACACTGCCACTCACCATATGTGACCCAGATTTGAATATCCAAAGGCACTAGAAAGGCAGTTATTTTACCCATGAAAGAAACAAGAAGAGAAAACACAATGAAAGTGAAGAAGCATGGTTAATGAGTTTATCTCCTTCTCTCAGGTGGAGGAGCTGAGAAAGATAGAGAGAGAGAGAGAGAGAGAGAGAGAGAGAGTACAGACAGAGAGAGAGTACAGACGGAGAGGGAGAGAGAGTAGAATGAGTGCTTAATTTGGGTTGGACCACCAAGAGTAGCGTGACGTTTTAGCAGTGGGAGGGTTAGGCCTTTTGTTGTAGTCATGAAGCAAAGGAGAAACCTGAAGGTTCAATTAAAGATCCAATTAATCATTTACTGCCTTAAGGGGAACGTGCTGCATAGATAACAAGAGCATTAGACATGTACCAGTGTAACACAGCATTAGACATGTAGCAGTGTAACAGACCTATTAGACATGTAACAGTGTAACACACACAGTAGGCACATTAGCAGTGTACTGGAGCATTAGATATAGATATATACATTGGTAGCAGTGCATTAAATATTAAATACTGTACCAGAGCATTAGATATGTATCAGTGTCTAAAACCTTAAGGCCCAAATCAAGCTCAAGTGAATCCGTAAGGAAACAGTAGTAATCTCCAAGAATAATCCAACTCTAACGAAGCACATCATACGTTTAACATCAATATCATGTGCATTAATTATAAATTACATTTATAATTTATAAGTTACATTTATATAAGTACATTAGACTATACAGTGATATTAAACTAATGTCAGAAATTGCAGGAACGTGATTGGTTGCCATGCTGTGGGTTCCAGGGGCAGCGACAAGAAAGCCCGACGCAGTGGAGCCGGAGAAGCAGACAGACCACACGGTTAAGATCGCTGGTGTCATCGCTGGCATCCTGCTCTTTATCATCATCTTCCTGGGTGTAGTGCTGATCATGAAGAAACGGTGAGTTTGTGTCCAACTCCCACAGCGTCTGCATGCTCTGCATGGTACGACCGCCGTGTTTGATATCTACAGTACTGTGATTCGTACCTTAACTGGGGATTTGATGAATTTTTATTTTCAATGTTTTATTAGCAAACAGAAATAAATGAAAGTCAAGGTATTGTGTGCATATGATTACATGAAAGTCAACTCTAGTGAATCTGTGCTGTTTGTCTTGTAACTTGCAAACACCCCCTTTTGTCAACTGAACAGTGAATAATTGACTCGATTGCTCTGATAAGCAGCATTAAACTGCATGTGGCACCAGTGTACAACACATGATAAAATATTCATTTTTTTCTGTCTCTGTGCTATACTCACATAAATGAACATGTTTTAATGACCCTGAAACAGGAAATAGGAAAACATTTCTGAAGCTTATCTCTGGAAGAAGGGAGGAAAGCAAAGTAAGATAAGAGGGAAAATTTGATGAAAGCTTTTTTTTCCCCTTTCAAAGGGAGGCCTGGGGCACGTTGCTGCAGGCTAGTTTACATTAGCTCTCGTTCTCAGCTGGAGTAAAAGCCCTCTGAATTCTGTACAAAAAAACCTCAGGAAGCCACACTCTGCAAATAGCCCAACTTCTTTTTTTGTATACTGCAAAAAGCCTCTAACGCACTATGTGAATAGGCAAGTGTTGGATGACTTTGAATGGATCTTCTCTCTCCCTCCACTGTGGAGCATAGCTGTAATTTAAAAGCAGGAGAGAGATGGAGAAAATATGGTTTTAATCCAAGTTATTTTCCTCCTTTGAAGGATATTCATATGTATTGATTTTGCTGGTGAGTTTCAGAATGGTCAAACACTGAAAAGGCTTTGCCTTCATTTTGCTGAATAAGCAAGACAGCCAATTACATAAAATCGATTGTTTGCGCTGATAGTAGTTTTTAGTATAATGACATGTCTATAATTAAATGTGATTTGATGGAAGTCATTGCCAAGGGTATTAGGAATTGAATAGGGACTGAAATCAGACAGTCCCACCTAATAAATATAGTGTGGTATAATTATTTCATTACTTGTATACTACCTGTTAGTTGCTGTCACTGTGTTAAACATTAAAGTCAGAAATGGAAATAGTTTTTTTTCTCCCTTAAACGAATACCTAATCAAAAGGGGCCATATTTCCTAGAAGCACCTCAGCGATGAGATGATGCCAACCATTAGACCAAGTCTCCAGGGTGATCACTTCAGTCTTGTTGGTACACAGATAATGTTAATTTCAAGCCTGTCCTAACAGCTTTACCTATAACACTCTTCTTGATCTTTCCATTTCTGCTAGCTAATATGCCAGTAACTTTTTGCTCAGTTATCTCTCAGTTTCTCTCATCCCTGTCTTACTCACTATAAGCCTAAAGAAGTGAGGAGGCTATAGCCATCCTTTGGTGCAGAGCCCTTTTCTCCACTCAGCAAGTCAGAGCCAGGCCTCACATGCCACGCCCACTGCAGCCACCTTTATCCTCACAGTCACTCAAGTAGCTCCTCACTTGTGTCACCATATCAGGTTTTGTTCATTTTCTATTTTTCGGACATTAATATTTTTACTTTTTCTTTCCTTCCATTTACATTCTCCCCTCTCCACCACTGCTTTAATCCCTCCACCACCCCACTCGGCAGAAGAACCTATCACTCCTACACTTATTACCTGTAAGTAACCACTTTGTGAAACGCTTAGTTACCATGCTTTCTCTCTGCCACGCTGTTTGATATTCCATGCATGACACCCAGTGACTTACTTTCTCCTTTCAAACTGAAGCACAAGGTTTCTAGTGTTCTTGCTGTTTGGCATAGAACTAACAGGCCTTCCCTGAAGATGCCAGTCTTTTTGGATGCAGTGTGAAATTTCGTGCCTTGGCTTGTGCCATCCAGGTCTTTTTGTTATTGTTTTTAAAAGATACACATTTAAATGAATAATTCCTTGGCACTGATACAGCTGAGCTCTATTGGAACTCTTGAATTATTAATGGAAGTAAAAGCTTGAAATATGGTAATTATTCTCTTGAGATGAATCTATAGTGCTCCAGTTTGAAGGGGGTGATTTGATTAGTTACTGATATTCTAATTTGATGGAAAGTTCCCTAAGATATTAGAGTGTTTCCTTAAGTCTTAATGGAGAGCAAGCAGCCTAGTTTTCCACTTGCTGTGAGTTAAAATGTTAAGTCCTCTGTGCCAAAGGCAAAGGGAAAACTGTGCAGCTCAACCCTAGCAGCACTGGTTCACTGGAATGACGACTAACCCCAGCCCTCTCACATGTGCCAGACACTAACACGCACCAGAAAACAGCCAGGCCTGCGCCTGCCCATTGGCCTGTTCCACCGCTGCATCCCATCATGATTGACCACTGTCCACTGACCCCCTCTTGTCCCGCCCCCCACGGCTCCCGCCACTGCCTCCCCCTCGGTCCTCCCCATCATCCATTTAACCAGTGCTTATCTCACAGCTTCAGTTGGGTTTCTTCCCGCCATGTTTTTAACTTTGCTTTGTTTTGTTTTGTTTCTGCATGGCCCTTTTGACAGCATGCAAATCTTTCTTTTGCTTTACACATAAAAAGCTGACAGTTCTATGTTATTAGGATGCAGGCACTATGACAGCCCGGTGTTCGAGGGTGCTGATTGAGCATACAGGCCCGTCTAAGCCCAGAGCCCAGCCCGGTGTTCGAGGGTGCTGATTGAGCATACAGGCCCGTCTAAGCCCAGAGCTTGAGGCAGGTTGTGAAGGCAGGAGAGGGCAGCAGGGGAGGTGGGGGTGGAGGTGATGGTGAGGTTGGGGTAGTTGCAGTACTTTTCATTCTCCAACTGAGGTGATGCTCAAAATGTTTTAACATTATGAGTTCGAGTATAAATTCGAGTGTGTCTGCTTGACCTGATAATATAGTTAAAGGGTGGAATTTAATCTAAAATTTGATTCTCGAGCCAAAATTACAAAACCGAATGTTTTGACAGTCAAGCTTTGATCTGGCTGGCAGTCTAAAAGTCCAAAAATGTTTCTCTTTGAACAAAAATGGCGTTTATTGTAGGCTAGAGTGTGCACCAGATTGCTTGCTTTCACAAAACCACAAGTCTCTGCTGAAGGTCTGCTCCACGTGTAGATAAACCCATGATACACCAACGATTGCCTCTATTTCTAGACTATTTAGACAGAAACCTGCAATAATGCTGCTACTTTTTTTAATGTTCATTTCCTCTTTTTCGATCTAAAGAGGGATTGTTGATGGAAAAAAGGTTATCAGGACCCTGTACTTCCATCATTTAAAAGGTTATCAGGACCCTGTACTCCCATCATTAAAATTAGATTTATGTAACAGTGTCATCACTTGGAATAGTGTTTTGCTCAAGGATCTGTAGCATTTGATTTGGTTTAGATTTATAAGAAAAAAAACACCAAAAGATGCAAAAACACCTGTATTGTTCAGAAAGACTCAGTTTTATGGCCTATAATCACGTACATCAGAGTTTAGAGCACTGTATCCTTGCTTTAACTTTCTGGACATTGTGGAGACAGTTAATGCTTTTTGTAAAGTATGTGTTACACCACCACCAGGAAGCTGAAAGCAGTGACTGAGGGTATAATGACACGGTGCTCTCCATCACTCCATCGAACGGGGGCTACCGCAGAAACAGCAACCATGAAGCATAGCGCAGACGAGCGTGGGTCAGCCCGTGGCTGCGGCGGCCTCTCGCTCCGACACCCCGGAGCGGTGGAGGACGGCGTCCGTTTAACTCGGGCCTCGCGAGAGCCTTAATTAAATCCTACACTGAGAGCTCCACACAGAACAAGAATTAAATGAACGACAACAAGAGGAAGCACATTTGTCTCGTTTGACAGCCTCTGTGTGTTGAAGAGGAGTAGGAGGGAGAGGAAGTGCGGAGGGATGAAGGGGCAATTTGCACTCTCTTACCACACGCCTGATAGATGGGGGAGCCGTCAAGAGGCGCCTTTTGTCCAGGTGTCTGGTCGTTGCCAAGTAACCCCCAATCAAGTTAGCTCTTTGTAACACAGACCTCTCCCCACAGCTAAGAGATGTGATAAGCAAGACTAGCTGCCATTTGGAAATGAGCTGCCAGCACGAGGTAATTTATTCTGTTTGCCTGGCTGAGCAAACTTTTCGACATGACATCAAGTTAATTCTTTGTTGTTAATTGGTGTATGGGAGCACACCTGGGGATTTAGACCCTGCGGTACAAATCCTTAGAGGATATGAAATTAGTGCACTGCAATAAAGTGTTTCTCTTTCAGCTATTAGAAAGGATGTCTGTGACTGATTAAGAGCCAGGGACATGTATTAAACCACAAGTATATGGTCTCTTGTGTGTGCCTATATGGTCGGTATTTATATATCATAAAACAGAACCGTGGGGCTCTTAGCCATACTTTCTCTTTTGCATTCTGCTATAAATCTAATCGAATGCACTTGTAAACCAGTATTGAAATGTTGTAAACAAGTATTGAAATGTTTGCTAGTCGGATCAAAAGGGCTCTGTGCCTGTTGATTGAGAGCAGTCTCTCTGGAAAACGAATCTCTGGGAGAAAACAGAAGAAAGTCATATTCAAAGCTGTTGCTAACAAAAGCTTTTACTGCCACCTACATGACTTAACTAAGCTCTTCACAGATAATCACTATGCAAGACGTTCTGCTGTGCAGTGGCCAATCATTGAGCTTTTGCCCCGTGTCTGACTTTCATACACATGCCAAGAAAACTAGTGAAAAACTCAGGAGCGACAAAAGCTAACCAACATGACCCTTCGGCGTAAGCTGTGTTCTCGGCACTTTAGTTGAACAGCCCTTTTTAATTCAACTTTGCTCCGGGTCACAGCAGAGTACATTCATTTTGTTTGTGACAGGAAGGCTTTTTCTCTTAATGTGGTAGACATGGCCAACAGTTTTCTGAGGCAAACTGCAAATTTGGGGCAACAGTGCAGTGCTGGAGGTAGGAAACAACAGTGCAGTGCTGGAGGTAGGAATCAAAATGCTCTCTATTACAGGGCCCATTAGCTCTTTGATTCAGCGCCTGTAGTCTCTCGTTGGGGCCGATCGGGGAGCAGCCCAGTGGGGTTCTTGCGTCACACATCTTCCCTTTTCACGGCTCTTGTCACAAGCACTGTGACCTGATTTGGTTGCTGACACTTTTTGCAGTGCAATGATAAAAGTTGTGCATGAGTTCACAATTAGAACAAATTTGTTTCTGCATTAAGATCTGGACTTCAGATAATAAGTGCACATATCAAAGTGGTTATCGTTGTAGGAGACATCTTGAGAGTGTATTCTGGCTTTTAGAATTAGAAAGGTACTTAATGAATCAGGAAGCACACTTGGAAGAGCAGACTTTATAGTGTAGCAGCTTTGCATAGATTATCTGAAATCAAACCAATAAAAAAATTATTCTGTCGTTCATTAAAGTCAACTAGCGACAAAGAAGACATTATTATATGGCACCAGTTTTAGTGTAGTATTTCTGGAATGAAAATCATTTGATGACCTATTCTGTGTGTCGTCTGTGCTCTTACAGCACATGCAGCGTACAAGGAAACATGAATTATTTTAACATGCATCACTTAATATTTCTCTTTATACCATCTTTTGTCCACTTCATTGCAATATTTATACATATATTCACAATTATCTAAATATTGAACATGAGTGCTTAAAATAGTTCTTTACCATGGAGATTACATCTCAGCCATACCCAGCCTCTGGTCTGCAATAAATGCTAGCAGGGTTCATGTGATTGGAAAATTTTAGATGAATTTCAGGGGATTACCAATGACAAGAGAAAGACCTGACTACCCCATCCAAGAAAACAGAACTAACTATTCCATCCAAGAAAACAGGCCTAACTATACCATCCAAGGAAACACTGCACGCAACTTTTTCTTAAGAGTATTTGTGTTTCTTTAGACTCAAGTTCATGTTTGATAGCTTTTAGGATCTTCTTTGATGCTATAAATCTTTGTTTTGGGTGCTGGCTTAACATGTATCACAGCAAATCTTAGCAGGCAGTCTTTGATCATAACTAAATGTCTGCATAGCCAGTATGACAAGATAATCATGAATGTTATTCGAGTTTTAAGTTTGAGTTTTAATGATATGCATTCCCCTAAATCAGAATTTTCAGTTTGTGACAGCTGTTCGTGCCCTGGCTCTGCGCAGACTCAGTGGCCCCGGCGAGTCTGCACAGACTCAGTGGCCCCGGCGAGTCTGTGTGCACAGACTGTTGAGATAAGGGCTTACAATGAGTCTGGCAATGAGCAGCAGATGTTGTGAAAGAAGCTGTTGTACTTCACCTGCAACATTACAATTAAGCTGTCAACACATAACGTCTTAATGTTTCCTCCTCCCGTATGATCTTTCATGCATGAGATACACGTTCGAATCATCATGCAAACTAGGTTTTCTCATTCATCTAAATAGACAAATTAAAATTGCAAATGAGGTTTAGTCCATCTTTATTAGGGTCTGCACTGTAGTTGTTTTTCTAATGCTTGGCTGTGTCAGGAATGCTACTGCAAATGAATTTTGCACAGATGTCACAGATGTCTTTCGCTCAAAGCATAAGATATAGTATGAATGCATTACCTAGTAAGTCAATTAATTATACAAAATGTCTAAAATGATAGCTATTGTTTTAATTGGGAGAGATTACAGCTTGTTTAGTAAAATATTACATAGGATATGAGGTGTTTGAATTTTTATACCAAAGGAAGCACAGCGTGTCTAAAATACAGTAGAGTTTGGTACAGTGCAGTTCGGTTTACAAAACAATGTAATAATTTCAGATTATTACCATGTTTAGTCAGGAAAGGTCCAAGCTCCTTAAGAAATCACAAGCTTTGTTGGAAGCTTTCATTGAACAAAATCATTTTCCACAGGCTTGTTATGAGAAAAACGTATTCAGTTTTCAGTTTGACATGAATGTTATATTATCTAAGCTCAATTATCTCTTTGATGTCAATTGTCAGATACATAAACGACTGTTGTGTCAGTATAGCCATGCCACTAACATTTCTGTCCAAAATATCAGTTTAAACCCTATATAACTTCTCGTAGTGGAGCTAATGCACTCAGCTGGAAGCAGGAGTCTGTGAGGGAGAATGTAGAGGTGACCCAGGCGGCTGAGCAGAAGTGCTGCTGATGCCATGGCGACAGCTCATCCCAAGCTCCAGTACCCACGCCACTCATTTGAATCCCTCTGCATCATCAACCACACATACTAGATCATTCCTCTTGATCGCCTGTCGCAGTCCTTTGTGTCCATGCGTCGGTTCGGAGGGCTAAATGGCACTGTGGTTTCAGCCATCTGCAGGAACGCAGAAGTTTATGTGTACAACAGGCAGATATGATATCACTGTTTACTCCTGTAGTACTGAGATAAGGTAAATGTTGGTAAATGTTTTTTTTTTTAGATATGTTGATAGTTCAATGGGCCTTAGAACAGATATTTGTTAAATAAAGAAAAATGCATCACAGATAGAGATTATTTTCACATTCAGCCTGTTCAGCCATTGCCAACATATCGAATATGAAATATCTTTTAGTGAAATGAATAGCCCCCGAGCTTCCATGTTTCTCTCTGCGTGTTTCCTACATATTAATGGAGATGACTATGTGCGCCTGTCTGTCCGCCTCGCCTTTACCCTGAGGTCGGTGTCAGTGCACCCCTGCCACACATCCAGATTTATAGCTGTAAATGATGAACAAAATGGGTTTTTGTGCAGTGGTGGCGGTCTGGACAGAGTGCCTTGCTCAAGGGCACATCTGCAGCTCGCCTCTCCAGAGACCCTGGCAATCGCAGCTCTCTACCACGCACAGCATGCTGGGAGCTTTTATTTATGTTTTTCTCTCTGAAAAAAAAAAAAAGAGAGAGCGAAACTTACCTCTCTTTAAAAGGATTTTTTCACTTTTTTCATCTCTATCAACCCAAGCCCTCTTTATCTGTGGGGTTTCAGGTTAAACTTCACATAGAAGTACTCATGCCTGAAACAGAAAAATAAATGGAAAGGAGAAAGACAAAATGTCTCTAGTCGCTTTTGAAAAAAGGAACAGAGAGAGAAATGGAAAGGTTGAGAGAGGACATGCAGGGACGTTGACTAGCTGGCTGGCGTTAGACATGCACGGACCGTGTGTTGTGTGTCGGAGTGAGATACAGCAGGACAGGACTGTGGGGTCATGTGCTCTGGACTGTCCTTCTGATACCCACCATTTCAGGATGGCCGAAGGCAATAAACAAACATGTCACATCTCAGCTTTCCAGCCTGCTCTGAAGTTACATCCACCACTGCGCGCTTGTCTGGAACACTGGAACACGTTGGACTGTTGTCTGTCTTCTTGAGAGCTGCACTCACTCCAGACTCTTGGCCAGTTCAGGAGTCCAGGCTGGGAGCTGGCTGGTGCTGGCCTCTTGAGCCTAGCTGGAGAAATATTAGCGAAGCGATTTAAAAGAACCCCGCAGCTCTTAGAGAGCGCCGGGTGGCATGCGGGCGCTGCATTTGCGGGCGGCGTTGGGCACCTCTCATTAGAAGTGTTGCGTTTGTCGCTCGGCTGGTGGTGGGCCCGTGTTGCCTCGGCGACGGTCTCCCCTGCCTGTCGACTTCCTGTCTCAGAACTGATGATGCCAGGCTGTCATTTGTCACTTTCTGTCCTCAGCAGGAAGTTGCTGAGGAAGGACGACCCTGTGTTTTAACGTTGGACTTGAAGCAGGAGCCAAACAGAATTACACCCTTTCTGCTTCCTCTTCAGCCATTTTGTATGGCTCCATTGATTATTATTCTACACAACTTACTGCAGTCGTGTGATTGGTTGACCTGCCTTTGCTTTTAGACCCTAAGGAGCAGAGGAGCATCGATCCAGTGTCGAAGCCCCGCCCCTCCTCACTGACATTTTTCTGCCCGCTGATTGGAGAAGCTCTACAGAGCACGCTCACGTTTGTTTTCCATTTTCTCTCTCCTTGCTCCCCCATTTCACCATGACATTTGCAGGGAAATAGGCTGCACTCGCTTTTGTCACATTCCCCGCAGTTGTTTGAAAAAGGGCTTCAATTGCCACTCCTTCCCAGGTGAATACATGAAACAGAGACAATCTGAACATCTGAAAAAAACGGATAAAAGGAAAATAAAGAGAAAAGAAACAGCATGAGGTGCCCATAAAATGTTTGTACACTTCAAAGTCTAGTTTCAAAAAAGACTTTAATATAGTTTTAATGTAGAAAACAACAAAGGAATGGGCAAATTCTTAATGCAGTTTTAGCTACTAAGGTAAGAACTTTTTCCATAAAGTGGGGAGATATTGTTCTTCCAGCAAAAGCAGGTTGGCTGCTTGTAGGAGACATTATCGTTTACAAAGATGAAAAGCAAAATTGAGATAAATGTGTCTGGGGGCCCGTGCGCCCATCTACCTGCAGACGTATCTGCTAATGCAGACTTATGCGTGAACTCTGCCTTTGACAGTGAGTTTAGTCAGTCCCATACTGTATGCAAATATCAAGGTTGCCTTTCCAGGTGAAAACCCTCGTTGTTGGTTTAATACCTTCGGATTGTCAGCGTCGCCTGGGTTTATGTCATCTCTGAACTACGAGCCCAAGTTTCATGAGTCAATGGGTCAAAATGCTGTCACCAATAAATGCAAACAAAATAAAAAAAGAATGGAAAAGAATGAAATGCTGATAGCACTGTAAACAGTAGAATAGTGTTGCTGGGTGTGAACGTGCTCTGAATGCCTAATCTTAGCTCTTTCCCTTTTTTTATTGTTGGTGTCACAAATCTAATGGAAATAACCCTGAATACCCTGGCGAATGCTGTGCTGCTGTGTGGGCTTCAGACTTTTGCTCAGCAGCTGGGTGGACTTTGGGCTTGTTTCATTGTCAGCCACTGTCGCTGTCTGCAAATTCTGGGTCCATAAACACCAATGGGGTTTTTTTTTTGTTGTTGTTTTTGTTTCTCCCCATTCAGCAAAACCTGCAAAGTTGAAGTCCAGACACTGTCACTGTTACTCAGCAGAGCCTACGGTTACGTTAGTACAAAAGTGTAACAGTTCATGAGGCGAAGTAACTCATGTACTACACACAGCATTACTGGATGTAGCATATTTTCATTGTGTTGTGCTTTTAAGGGGACGGGATTTATCTTAAAATTCAGATCTAATGCTTTTTTTAACGGCGACATTAACACACCATCCAACCATCTGACCATGTAAATGTGTTCAAACCCTTTAACTCGGGGTGTAAATGAGAATGAGTATGTTCTGTCTCCCCAGTTGCTGAATATTTATAGTTGTAATGGGCCCTAATATCCAGCCAGTAAATAACAGATGACAGAATACGTTAAGTGTCACTTAGACAGCAAACAAATTTAGGGAAGCCGTTAAACTATTAGCTTCCTGTGGACGTACCCATTTGCAGAAGCGTTCAGAGGCTGAAGGGTGACGGCAGCCATATGGAACTAAGCAGAATGCAATAGACTTGTATGTGGATGGTGACTGCAAGAGGGCTTCGTTAGCTTATGCCTGTCCATTAGCAGAGACCTGCACCCTGCCGTGTTTAAGGCTCACCTGCCGCTTCGCGCTTTCCAGTTGTTGCAGGAACTGCATGAGATAATATTATAACCCTCGTAACGTTCCGCATGCTCTCTGTGGAATCACGAGGTCTTTCATTTTAAATTCCAGCTCCCTGAGATTTGCCATTCTCTTAGAAGAGACAAAGGGAGAAGGATTCCTTCATTATGACAGCAATGGGCAGTTTATCTTGATGTTCTTTGTGTTTGCTCTGTAGCACTTTCGCCTGTGTCTGTTGCTTGAGTCATTAGTGTTGTCCAAGCTACAATTTGTCCCGAGTTTACCAGCTCCGATTCTTTCCCTGTACATAAATGCTTTGAAATGAGCTCAGCACTGCCAGTAACTCAGTGATTTAGGCGCCCACTGTAATTTCCGAGCGCTTTCTGCAGACACTTTAATTTGATTTTAAATGCAGCAGCAGAATGACTGCTCGGTGACAAATCTTCGCCAATGCAAGCATCTGAAACGAATGCCGATTTGGATGATGACAAGGGCCTGGAAATTTTAAGCCGGCATTTACAAAGTGCCACAAGAGAGATTTAGGCTCTGGTGGTTAAAGAGAGATCTCAGTACTTTGAAGTGTTATTACCTTCAAAATCCCCTGCACTTAATCAGATTGGATTAATTGTGAATCTAAATTAGCATGCGGTTGAGAAACAGGAACCAGGGCACTGAAGCACACCTTACATGCAAGAGTTCTGCTCTCCTTCCAAAAGCTTTGCATCACATTTGATGTCACATTGTTTGTTTTTGACAGTCTCATTCTTTAGTCCATTTTCTCTGGTCTGACTGGTTCGTGCCACAAACAGTGTGTAATGACTACCCATACACACCACAGCAAACACACTGTATGTGATTGCTTTCATAAACGGTACAAAAACTCAATGTCCTAATTGTGGAAATGTTGATATCAAGCCATGAAAAACAAAGGTTACCTTCTTCAATAATAAAGATGAGCTTGTATCAAGAGGCCCGGGTAGCTCCGAGTCTCACTGTTGGTTATCTGCATCTCCCAAAGGGGAGAACTTGTGCTGAATAGGTCAGCACTGCATCAGCCCATCAGGTGGATTAAGATGATGTAATCTGGACAGACAAGGAGAAATGCCAGACAGCCGCAGTGAAGAGATATAGGCCGAGTCTCCCAGCCACGCCGCCTCTGCACCAGCGTCAGCGTCACACGGCCCTGTTCCTGCTCCTCCAGGACCTCGTGTGGATGAAGGACACTTAGTGAACACAAAATGGCAGCATAGCTTTAAAACACCTACATATTTATTTACGGTGGAAAGCTCCTTTGAAAAGACTGTCAACAAGTATGGAAAAGTTTATATTCAGAGCGGAGAGCCAGGACATGAGCTAGCATGGGGAAAGCTGGCTAATGTGACTGTACTCTGCATTTTTGCCCACAAATCCCCTCAGGCTGTTGGAGAGCATCTCTCTCCTTTTTTTCTATTTGTAAAAAGCCTCAATCTCTCTGACCTTCAGCAGCTAAATGCTTGAAGGAAAAGAAGGTAGAGAGAGGGGGAGAGAGGGCTTTACTTTCATTTATTTATGTTTAATGTGCAGGCTACAGGGGCTAGGTTGGGCTGGCTACTGCGGCTCAGTTTTAGACCACTTAATGCTGAGCAGGATCCATCAGAATCATGCAAGGGGAGCCTCCATTAGAGATAAGACCGTATCCCCTGGTGCAGCACCCCTGACCCTGAGAAGGAGGGGGTGGGCGACCATCACGCGCGCCACCATTCACGTTAAAATGGCTGGCAGCTTCTGGGACGGAACGGTGGAGAGCGGCGCGTTGCTCTGGAGACTCGGGGCGCTCACCCACCTCCTAATCACCTTTGCGGTCTCCATTTGCAGATGGTGACACTAAAGCCCCTTTTACACTGCACAACTTTTCACTGCCATGTAATGCTTATGGAACATCTCTTGTGCTATTCAGGTGGAATATCAAAGGGAAAGTTCTGTAGCTCTGAAAGTACTGGGATATCACTGTTATTTTCAATTACAGCAGCTTATTTCATGGTAGGGCTAAGATTTCATAGAGTTTGGTGTGAAAGAGGCAAAAGGGTTTTTATCATTGGATTTTTGTTACTACTGAAAGCACATGGCACTCACTGTTAGGTTCAGTACTTGGATAGAAGGTTGGGTTGATGAAGATCAAGGCCAGGATCCACTGGTCGCTGGTGCCTGGTGCCGTTTGACAGAGCCTTAGTAACACATCAGGTAATGAAAATGCAACAGACATTAGAAGTAAGCTGACATCTCTAATCCCCCTTCCAACACAGATGTGTGTTTTGTTTGCCCTCCACCAAGGTTATGTGATTGGTCAGAGAAATCAGATAGATCCATTCTCTGCTCCCCTTCTGCTGTATGGCCAGCAAACTAATGAAAGTTTAACATAACCAGAAAGCTTTCAGGGGCTCTGCAGACTGTTCTCACCCTTTGTGTTGGGAGGTGTTGGTCTATGTAGCAGTACAGGCCTTCACACTGTGCTCTCCCTGCCTCTACCCCAGTGTGGTGATAGAGTATCTGAAACCACACCTTGGTGAAGTTCCCAAAGATTAATAGTACCATTGCATCAATCCCCGTGACAACTGTATGTCATCATCATCACCAAAGCTGCTACATCCAGCCTTACCAGTTCCTTCAATTAAAACTGAGAAGGTGGAGGTCAGGAGCAGGAGATCAGGAGTATGCACAGCCGTGCCCTGTGAAACACTGGAGTCGATGCTGACAGCATCACGGAGCCCGGGGCGAGATGCACTTCCCAGAGACGGCTTCTGTTCTTCATCAGCATACTCCTTCTCATCACCAAGGGTCGAGTGTGTTCCCCTATGGAATGACAGCGAGTCTCAGGAGGGCACATTAGTGCACTGGAACAGCACTGATCCTGTCTGGCATTTAATGATCATGTTTCTGTTTAAACTTGAGGCTAGAAATGACCAGACAGGATAACACACGTGTGAATGGAGAGCAGGAGACCTGCATGGCAGTAAAACAAAGCTAATTCTATTTTTATCAATCATCGAGCATAAAAGGGCGACTCTACAACTGTAGTTTTTATTTCAGACATTTTGAAACTTTGACGAACAAGATTCTATGAAAACAAGATACTTCATTCACCCAACAAATGCGTTAAATGCGTTAAAGACTTCGATCCTGTTGATACATTAAATGATCTTTTGATACATTAAAATGATCTGTTGATACATTAAATGATCTTTTGCTTAAATAAAGGAAACTGGCAAAGAAGCGTAAGGAGACCCTGAACAGCACACGGCAGGAGATGACTGTGATGGTGAACTCCATGGACAAGAGCTACACAGAGCAGGGAACCAACTGTGATGAAGCTATCTCCTTTATGGACACGCACAACCTCAACGGTAGAAGTGAGTTCCTCACTCACACTCCAGCTCACACTCCAGCTCACACTCCTCACTCACACTCCAGCTCACACTCCTCACTCACCCTCCAGCTCACACTCCACCTCACACTCCAGCTCACACTCCTCACTCACACTCCAGCTCACACTCCTCACTCACACTCCAGCTCATTTGCACTTGCATGCTAATGTATTATTTGGAGATGCTGAAAGCAAGATTTTCAGGTTTAAAAACAGGAGATCAGAAGAGATCATCTGACGTAATTAGAGTCTCTGTGGCATCTGTGGCAGCTTCTCTATTCCCAGCTAAAGACAAGAGGAACTATGCAGGTGAAATGTATTGATTAAACTCCTCTGGCTCCCTCTCACTTAGACTGAAGCAAATGCCACTGCCTTTTAACATCTTATCTCACCGTACTTTCCCATATAATACAGACGTCTCCAACTGTTTGTCCAAACACAGATTCAGTTTAATCCTGCAGTATAAAGGAAGTGGCATTTCAGTCCCCACAGTGCTCAGTACAGCCCTGACTGCTTGGTTCTGCTTTCCCTCATGACTGGTGTCTCTGAGCCCACTTGCCACTGGTCACCCCATTGAACCCCAGTTGGGCCGGCACCTCTGTGCTCCAGCCACTGAGAAGCTTGGACTCACCCCCCCTAACCCTTTACAGGGGTTCCAGGCCTCGGAGCTAAGCAGGCCCCACGTAGAGCTAAGGGCCTCAGCATGACCAGGGCTTCACTTGGAGCCACACCTCTCCCTACCCACAAGCCCACACTCCCCCTGCCCCTCCGCTCTCCTGTGGCCACCGATCCAGACCGTTTTCATGGGAGACGTGAAGCGAAGCTTGAAATTCGGGCGCCATGCAGTAGAAAGGTGCACATCACAGGCAGTAAGGGTTAAGGCCACTGAGCGTATTGCGCTGAGCTTTTAGAGAGCGGAGGACAAACCCCTGCGGTTCTTCGTCTGCTCTTCCTGTAGTAACTCTGACAGGAGAGTAAGGAACTGGAGCAAAACCAGCGCACGCTCCTTTGATCCCTGCAGTGGGTTAATATCGCAGGCGCTCTGCGGCGTTCTTCCGCCCGACGCTTCCAACGAGTCACCCGGCGAAGTGGCCAGAAAACGCAGGGAGGAGAACGCGCAGGCCGGGGGGGAGGGGAGCGCCGCGGGCCGGGGAGAGGGGAGCGCGCGGGCCGGGGCGTCTCATCCGTGACCTTATCCCGCTGTCGACCTCCATAGCTGTGATTGACGGGTCGGTCGCGCCACACGGCACCTCCTGGCAGCTGTCAGAGACGCGGCCCCTACCCGCCCGCTCTCCCTGCCAGCCCGCCGCGCGCCCGCCCGCCGTGCTAGCACCACCACCGCGAATGGAGGCGTAGCGCTGGTTTGCTCAGCTGCTCCACACAGGGTGTTTCTTTTTCTGGGCTTGATTTTATTCCTGCATCTCTGAGCAGGGAATCCAGTGGGGAAAGGCGAACGGTACTGAGCTCGTCCTGCATCGTTCATGTCACCCTGGTATTTTAAGGCAAAGCTTAAGCAACCTTGGCATGTATTAAACAGACAGAGCCTGGGGAACCGGGGACGCTTTAACCCTTAAAATAACACAAGGGCAAGGACGAAGGGAAGCACCCAGCCATGTCTGCTCTCTAAAAATGTCAGTCACTTAAAGAGGTTGTGGGATATTTCACAAATATTGTCAAACGTTTGCTTTTTGAGTAAATGTTCTTCTTGTTTTTGTTTTTTTCCCCCCTTTGGCTAAAAGCTGTCTCCTCACCATCATCATTTACCATGAAGACTAACACACTCAGCACTTCTGTGCCCAACACATATTACCCAGGTAACCTGAACTCTGACCTCTGACTTCCTCCTTACTTTCAGGAAATGATAACAGCACTCACTTTTTTGTACCAGGAATATAGTGCACTGCTTTTCATTGCTTGCATTAATGGACAGCCTAAATCTGATTGGTGGAAAACTCTGACATCCGAAACACCCATGTTATGCTTTGTACTTAGCAGTAAGCAGGTACTTAGCTGGAAGAACTACGTTTAGCCATTATTACAAACATATAAAGGAATATCTATGTTAAGCTGGTATTGTAATCTTATTGGAGATCTACTGAATGCATTCGATTTTAGATGCTGGTCAATTACTACATCAGTTATTACATCATAGAAATGAAACGCATAATATGTGTGAAGCAGTGCTGAAACTGTGCACAGTGCTTGTACTTTGAAACATTCACTTTTCTTGCATAACTCTAATGCTGACTGCTAAGAGCTGTTCTGGTAACTCACCTCCCAAGTGGACTACGCTTGCCTTCTCACTTCACCTCTTTTTCTCTTTCTTTGAAACCTCCAAATCCCACACTGGCTTTGGGCAGACCCTTTTGTGCCAACTGCTATCTTAGGTGAGACATCATTCCACTTTCTCTTCAAACACCTCCCTTTATGACATGTGACAGTCTGCGTGTGCATTTTGAGATAGTTTTGGAGAGGTACATGACAGGAAGATGAAGCGAGATAGATAGGAAGCGAGGGAAGAAAGAAAGAGAGGGTTTTGTTTTTGGTTGGTTTTTTTTTTGTTTGTTTGTTTGTTGTTTTGTTTTTGGTTTTTTTTTTTGTTCCTGACTATGGCTTCCTCACATCCATACCTTCGTGCTCCTCCTCCTCCTCTCTGTGAGGTGAGGGGTGTTTTTTTCTCCCTGCTGAGGTCGCCTTCACCCCATCCCACCCGCATCCCGTCTCGTGCGTGTGACGTCCCGTATGTCTATGACCTCTCATGTGCATGGACAGACAATGTGGACTGGATGAGGGGGGTGACAGTGTGATGCAGTAAACAAGCAAACAAATCAACAAAAATGAAAGCACCCAAAAAGCAAAGCAACAGGCCACAGTCATCCAAGCATCTGTTATGACCACGTCACAGACGGTTCGATTTACTGCAGCGAAAAGACAAGAAGCAATGAACAAGTTGTAGAGTAACACAAACGTTTATCTAAATGATCGTGAATTGGCATTTTTATCATCAAATGAGACTTATCTTACTAGATTCGAGCATTTACAAGAACAAGCATAAAGATATGCTAATTTTATGGTAAGTTAAACATATCTTGTTAGTCCTTTGTAAGTCATCGCAATATGTCATGGAATCAAGCATTTGGCACCTATCTTCTATGTTAGAAGAGAACTTGAGTGGTTTACAGGCATGTTTCTCATAGGATAGACATACGATTTACTTTATGACTCTGTATTTTATTTATTTATTCATTTTGACTGATTTGGCCCCTTTTTCAAATGGTTCTTGTTTTATTCTAAAGCATCAAAATATAATTGTTGGAACTGATTATTTCTTCAAATCTAGGCCAACCCAACACACTGGACAGCAGCCAGAATTTCTGAATAAGCTGCTAAACATCTCTGTTTAGCAGAGTCTGTACATGACCAAAACAAAACCAGGATATGTCTAGGTGCTCTTGTTTCAACTTTGTTGCTTATACCCTGTTTCCTTTCTCTTCTCCTTTTTTTCTTCACATTTAACCCGTTATGTATCCTCTTAAAAAGTGCCAATTAATGGTAAGTTGCCAGTATGCCCTGTGTTTTTGGGGGTGGCGATGTGTGTGGGCCATGCTGAGGGACCTTCTGCCCCCAAACTGTGTCACCTCGCATGGTCATGCAGAGCATCTCACCCTCCCCGTCCCCCCTGTGCAGCCATTAGCTAGCATGGTCGTCACCCATGGGCGTCCTGTTCATGCATATGTGGGCGATGTGACCCCCC
>JAOXYF010000008.1:13634723-13646468 GCA_028565775.1 Sternarchorhynchus goeldii
CCCCCCTCCCCCTCCCAGCGGTTTCCCCAAGAGGAAATGGCCAGCACGGCGTGGCTACAAACACTTCCTGTCCCAGGCTAATGGGCTAGTAGCCAATCACATGCTGGAGCTGGCCCCAGGGGCCCCTGGCCGTGTTAACCATGATGGAATCCCTGGCCAGGACTCTCCCACAGGACCCCAGCCACTATAATTACACTGTGTAAATCTTTCACTTCAGCTTAGAGTCTGTGGTATGAAATGAGAAGGGAAAAACAGCTCTGTATGAACTGGTTTCAATTAGTCCGATTGGCAGTTGCCAGAAGGACAAAAGTTCATTTCACAATGCTGAGTGACGAACATTACTATTCACTAATGTAACAATGCCATTGTAAATTGGTAAAAGCTCAAAATGTTGTGTTGTTATATGCTGGGAGAATAACTTCTTATAATGAAAATTAGATTCACCTCATTTTAATATATAATGAATTCTCCACTATATTTATGAACACACATACGCTGACCTTCCACTCGAAGGTCTGCTGGAAATTTGATGAAAATTTCATCCTTTTCACTGATATTCTGATAATTATTAGCACTGAGTTTGTTGTTTTGTTGTTCCTCACTCTTTCCTTAACCTCGGTGGTTCTCCCAGATGACCATTCCCGGGTTCGACTGCAGGCTCTTGAAGGGGAGCAAAGCTCAGATTACATCAATGCAAATTATATTGATGTAAGTATGGAGCCTAGCCAAAGTTCAAAGTGTATGAGCACTGTTTGTTCTGTATGTGTGTGTGTGTGTGTGTGTTTTGTTTGCCCCATATAGTGGATTATTTTTTAAATTCTGGACATAAACACATAATATTGCTAGGGATATACTTATATATTGTTATGATATTGTTAAGGACATATACTCTCCAAAATAAACTGATGTCTCTCACATCGAGTAGCATAGTCCATTGGCTTTGTTATTTTCCATTTGGCCTTGTTTGAACATAATTTCAGTAAGAGCACAGAGTGGGTACACTTCAAAGCGAGTTGTTTTGAATGTCATTAGCTCTCTGTTGACATAACGGAGTGATGCTGCAATACTCCTGGTTGCTATGGGATGCTTCCCGCATCCAGCGTGATTGGACAAGCGGGGCGACCTGTGGTGGCTCCGGATGTTTGTCGAGCAGCGGTTGGACGTTTGCCTTCAGACAGCTTGAATCCGGTGGATCGAGCTGTTCGCACGCTGAGTGACTGACCTGCCTGGCTCTTAGCATATACACCGCGATCCCACAGGACGATTAGAGGCAACGTGTCTCGCTCTCAGACGCCTGTATTATCCAGCATCTGTTAAAGAGAGCCATAAGTGAGCACCTTTAATCACGCATGTCTCCTCCGTCGCAGCTCTTTAAACTGAGATGTTCATGCACTGACGTCTTTACTTAGTCATTTCAGTCACTTTAGCAACGTGCACCTTAGTTTATTCCGTGGTGCAAAGCAATAATGACTTCCTGTATTGTTGGTTGATACGGGATCAAAGTAATAGGTGTTACGCCGGTGTCCTTGTTATTCACAAATATACTGTCATGTGCACAGGGATTTGAATTTAGTTATTTTAGGGCTCACTGATATGAATAACATAAGTTTGATGGACAAACCGTTTAAGTTAATCATAGTCTTTACGTTGTTGAATTGTTTTTTTAATTATTATTATTTCTGAAGGATGTTTATAAATTTGATGCAGTGTAACTGCACTATACAAGAGCGCTGGAATCACACAAATGTATCCAAACAGCTTGTCCAAAACACACACTGCATATAAACACACTTCATGACAGGACCGATGAAGTCGTTAAAGACGTCAGCCGCTCGGCGTACCAGAGGGAGGGGGAGGGGCCGTCTCCTCTCCTTCATCTGGACCTTTATTCCACCTCTGAACATTAATTACAGGCGGAGCACGTTAAATATGGCGCAGATCAGGATGCAGTGTGAGATGAGGAGGGTGGAGGCTGCAAGCGTGTGGGAGTCCCAGCTCCTCCGCCTTTACGTGCTGCTTCTGCACACTGAGCCCTGGCAACGACACAAGGCGCTTGACAAAAGAAATGAGAGGATTAGTCTAATCCCACAGAGATTGGGCCTATTCCATAATATAATTCTTAAATCTGCATTGAAGGCATTACAGTAGTTGTGCAGAAGGGATTGTGAGAGTGAGGGTGTGTCTGTGTGTGCTGTGTATGCCAGTGTAAATAATCTGAAAAGAGATTGTTTATTTACTGGTTTACTTAAAAAAAGAAACAAACTGATATGCTTTTATCAGCAAAACCCCCAAAACAGTTCCTAGCACAAGTGGGGTTTTTGTATTTTGATTGTAAAGTTTCATGAACATACAGTTTCTTGTTATGTTTGTATAAACACTGCAGGGAAGGAGAATCCACTGCAGAATCTCTTTCTTCACTCAGAATGTGTCTCGAACATTCTATTTACATCCTAATTGCTTCCAGACTTTAATTTGACACATTTCTCTTTCTACATTACAGGGCTACCATCGACCAAATCACTATATAGCTACCCAAGGTAAGAAAGCAAACCAATTCCTTTCTCTTCTTGTTTTTTTTCACACTTCACATTTGGTTTAAACAAGTATGAAGTGTGAAATACATAGTTAGATATAGCTATGCCAGGCTTGTGTGTAGTACGTCTGTACAAATATACACAAAAACACACACATATACAATCCCTCTCAAAGTCTTTGTGCTAGTGGAGTTGGTGGAGAGTGGTGGGTGTTGAAGGACATCAGTAATAAATAAGTGGATTAGCCTTCTACATACTCGTGCAGTCTCATGCTCGGCTAATCTGCTGGTCAGTCTGGCCTGCACTCCCAGAAGCCTCCCCGGAGGGAGCGTCTGATTGATAGTTAATTGTTGTGAGGTTCTTGGAAGCAGGGCTCATCCTATGTGCTGGGTAGTTTGTGCAGGAGTTGGTGTTGTAGCTCTGAATGTAATCAGTTCCCCTAATAGACTCACAAGCTGCTGTGGTGGTGCAGGGAGGTGCATAATTACCTGCTTATTGGAGCATGGCCTGGTCCATCCTCAGAGAGGGGCTCCGTGTCTAAATGGCCTCTCGTGCTCCCACTCTCCTGCTCCTTGCTTGCTGCCTCTCTCGTTCATTTCCAGGCTGATCTCAGGCTGGTAAGGGAAGGAGCGCGCTCGTTTTCAGAGCAGTTCCAGATGAAGACAAAAGCCATGCATCTTAAGATGTTTCAACTTAGGCTTTACACATTTTTCTCAGTAATGAGAGACCCCTGTAGTTTATGAAACATTGCTTAGCCATTTTTGCACCCTCGCACCACTTTCAGAGTTATTTGGAAATACCAAAAATAATCTAAAGGTGTGCTGTGAACTAGGCAAAGCTTCATTCAAGGCCAGTAAGCCCCCTGTATTTCCCTTCTCTTTGTTTTCAATTAGAGGGCAACTTTCAAAAGAAAGACTTTTTCACATGGAGAGGAAAAATACCAAGCTCAGAAGTTGCCAAGATCAAAGACAGGCTTTGCTCCAGGCTTATTTGGAGCTTGTCAGTATGTCCTCTCTCTTGTCCAAGCCTAGTATCACTGTGAACATGCTTGATTGTGGCCAGTATTTTCCTCAATTTTGTCATACCACCGAAAAAAAGTTGCAGCTATGGGTGATGGAGGTGTATTAGAGCTGGAATAATCAGGAATAGGGCTTTGCTTCTAGTTTGTTTAGTGCCATAAACCACGTATACACTATATAATACCAAAATAGTGCCACAGCAACCACAAAAGCCAGTCCCATTTATATATGCTTGCACAAGTAAAATCTCCCACTCAGTGTTTTACTGCATCTACTGAAATAACCCAAACTGGTGAACGTTCTGTACATACAATCAGAGGTGAAAGGATTTGTGTAATGTAATCAACATTTTAGGCTCATGCTGTAGAATTCCTGTATGAAAAAATTGGAGGGGAGGCATTTCTGTGGGATCTGACTCGAAGGATCACAGCAGGACGATGAAAGGCACTCCTACCCTGGTGAGGGAGAGGATCGGCCTGATGGGCTGTCTAGGAAAATCACAGGTGAAATAGTTTAGGCGTGATAAAGCAGCATGACTCAGCGTTGCTTATGCCTGATGGGCTGAAGATAGCGAATCTTCCTTTGACCTGCAGCACATTCCTACATCACAGCCTTACTTCCTTTTTGTGTATCTGTCAAAGCCTAAGGGCTACCTGAAGGTGAGGATGTGTATGAGTGTTTGTGTGTGTGTACATAGAGGGTGTGGGGGTGTGTACAAAGTTTGGCGCTAAAGTTTGCATACTTTTACTTTAAAATACCAAAAGCAGCAAGATAATGAAGTCGATGTTTAAACAAAGTTCTCACCCCCCATGTCCCTTGAATAATCAGAAGTAAAATTATGACAGAAATTTGATAGTGACAAAGTGATATTAGTTCCAAAGCTTGTATCTCCCTTTTATGAAATAATGATATCTTGTATGTTCACCCTTTGCCTTTAAAACCTCTACAGCTGGCAGGTCTTCACAGGTGGAGTTAACCCTAACCCTAACCTCCTTCACAGGTGGAGTTAACCCTAACCCTAACCTCCTTCACAGGTGGAGTTAACCCTAACCTCCTTCACAGGTGGAGCTAACCCTAACCCTAACCTCCTTCACAGGTGGAGCTAACCCTAACCCTAACCTCCTTTACAGGTGAAGTTTCAGTCCGTTTTTGCTGACATTTGCTCCAGTTCTGCAAGATTTCTGAGCTTTTCTGTCTTGGGCTGCTTCCTTCCACAGGAAGACTAGCCACAGATGTTCTATTATATTCAAGCCTGGAGACTGAAGACCACAGCAAGACTTTGCATCTTTGCACCTCCAGTGCCTTTGCTTTCTGCTGTGGATCATTTTCTTGTTGCAGGGTCCAGCTACCCATAGTTCAGCTTTTTGACTGATGGTAGGAGGCTTTGCTCTACAGGTTGTTGATATTAGCTGGCATTCATTCTTTCACTTCCTGTAAAGCTCCAGACCCTGGTGCAGGCATCCATTCCTAAAAACCTCAAGGATCTTCTACCATGTTTTTGTAAGTCGCTCTAGTAAATGCCTAAAATGTAAAATGTTGTATTGTGGGAATAGACACACATTTTCACCCCACATACCAATGTGAATTGTGACTAGGAAGATCAACTTTGATCTCATCTGATATTTTTCCAATTATCCTGTACTACATATTTTTTTCTAAATGATCTTTAGCATTCTCCAAGCATGCTGCCTTGTGTCTAAAGGTGAGCAGTGACGACTTGCGTGCTTTTCTCCTAAACAATCTCGACTTGTGCTCTCCACTGCTGAAGTGTGGACTTCTCTTCTTTTTGCCTTCAGAGCCTTTTTCAAGTCCCCTGCTGTTTGGTTTGGATTCTCTCGGAGCCCCACAAACATTTTCCTGCATGTTCTTTCACTTATTGTTCTTCTGTTCCTTGGTAGAGTCTTCATTTATCCATTGCTACTGCTATTCCAAAACACTTTGATATCTTTTTATATCCCTATCCAGTATTATGACATATTAGTAATTTATTTTTGAGGGCTGCTGGCAGCTGTTTTCTGATCCCATTTACATTGATCTCAGCAGATCTCTTGAGACTACCTCTGAGAGCCTATCTACCTGCACATTTAAACTGATATCACCTTCAATCTAACACACCTGATGACACTCATCAAGAATTAAGTGCTGGCATTGATTTTTAAATCTCAGATAACAAATTTTATATATTCAGCGTTAATATTTTGAATATTTATCAGAGGACATGTAAAATCTTGAGCTCCTGTCACATCTTCGCACTCCCTTTTCATCTTTCAGTGCAGCCATGGACTCCAACTCCCATATTCCACCAGTCAACTTAGTTAGATCTGATTCCCCAGTTCATTGATTTCACATGTTCCCCATTTGCCCTTGTTATCTTGTATATAAGCCGTCCAGTTGCCTGTGGTTTTGTGTGTGTATGTACTTACCTGCAGCTGCTTACCATTAGTAGCTTTTCTTGTTTTGTTTGTCTTTTTGTGTTGCCATAGACTGTCTTTGTTTGTCTGG
The DNA here is from genome assembly GCA_028565775.1 of Sternarchorhynchus goeldii. Classification (NCBI taxonomy): domain Eukaryota; kingdom Metazoa; phylum Chordata; class Actinopteri; order Gymnotiformes; family Apteronotidae; genus Sternarchorhynchus; species Sternarchorhynchus goeldii. The sequence continues at coordinate 13,640,779 of JAOXYF010000008.1, forward strand.
TATTTGCCCTCCTGTTGTTAACTTCAGCCTGTTTCTGCTTTTGGCTTCAGATTGTGCTGGGTGTGTTTGTCCTGTTGTTTATTAAATCTTTTCCTCTATTGTACAAGCTCATATTCAACTGTGCTCCTGCCCACCTGACTCGCAGCTCTTAAAGATAAATGGTGGCCATTTGAGCTCTTCCAACATGGCTGAAATAATGTAAAACGTTTTCATAAAAACGCTTTAAATGAGGATATTATTTTGAAGATTAATGGTGCAATGGAGGTATTTTATTATTTATGGATAATCTAAGGGTGAAGCTTGTGTGTCTGTGTGCATTCAGCAAGTGTGTTATGGCTGTCCAGTTGGGTTCTGCTTAAGTAAACAGGACTTTCCTGTGCTTTCACTGCTGTTTCAACAATTTTGATGAAAAGGCCAGAATATATAGCGATGAATGTATTTTGCAGAGTGAATTTGAGCAAATCTGGCACAGAGGTATGTGTAATGAACTTCAGAAAGCGGAATTATGAGAAGTTTAGTGCAAAATCATCTAATGTAAAATCAAAGTCCATAGCAAAGTGTCTGCTGAGGATTCTCAGGCTTTCGGCGCAGTGTTTGTCAATGGTGATGTTTTGTGTGTGGATGAATATATCAAATCTCCTTCCCCTTGTTTTTTTCTGTTAGATGCAATTTATTTTGGCTTGGAGGTAATGTATTCAACTTTGGAGAGTGCACACAGATTTGCATGAGCTAATTAGCTAGTCGAAAGTCATTTTGGAATTTTCCTGTTGATTAAAAACAATGCTAATTAGAATTAATAAAATGTGTGATTTTTAATTCCTTGCAATGTGCTCTTATTGCTGGAAGCTATCTTATGCGTTGGTCTTATTAAGGTGTATTAGAGCTTATTGGAACCCTAAACAAACAAACCTGTCAACGTTCATTTGAGTGCAAATAAGCACACGGACACACAGTGTCAATTTCAAGTCTATCTGCTCTAAGAACTTGCTGAAAGTCGTCATGTAGATGCTTACGATGCTGGACTTCATTTGCAGTTGTAGTGTTTTCAGTGAACGTGTTGGTGCCTCTAAGCTCTTTAATCCATCTCTCTTTCTCTCTCCTCTCTCTCTCTCACACTTGCTGTCTTGTTTTTTTTTCTCTCCCTCTCTGTTTATCTCTTTCAGGCCCCATGCAAGAGACAGTCTATGACTTCTGGAGGATGGTGTGGCAAGAGAACACAGCAACTATCGTCATGGTGACTAACCTGGTGGAAGTTGGAAGGGTAATTTAATGAATTTGATTTACTGGTTGGCCGTGTTCTAGATTATCACCTCAAACATTTGGTCATAATATGTATAGGCAAAAAAACACTCATGTATCGAAGGTTTTCCTGTAGTGATCTGCTTCAGGAACAAGCTGGTAAAGCTAGTAGATCATCTCTACAGGGTCACGCATTTTCATACGAGTAGAGATCATGATGGTAATTAAGAAATCCTTTATGGTTTAGAAACAGATTCTGTTTAGCGGTCTCATAACTATGCATGTTCTCAACACATCACTTTTTGTGTAACCATGTTCTATATTTCTCTACTAGAGAAATGGAACCAAAACAGCTAACCAGCTTTGGTTCAAGACAGCAATGCTCACACATTCTTCAATGGTTCAACGCTTAGCATATTTCCAAGTAAATATTTCTGACGACCTTCACTGGGAGCACATCTGGTCCTGTGTTTCTATTGTTTTGAATACTGCGCCTCGTCTCCCGGTGGACTGTTGCATTCTGCATTAGGTCTCATTGAGTAGCCATCCATCTCTGTAGCAGCAGCCAGTCAGTTGCCTCTCTCTTCATAATTGCCACCATCTGCTGTGATTCGAGGCTGATGAACTCTGGGAATTGGGCTCGGCCCTCTGCGTGTCCTCCATATTCACACCAAGCTGCTTCTCAGCTGGCCGGCGCCTTTCTTCTCCTTTAGGAGCATGTGTACAACCCTACGAGGAGAACGGCACCTCTGGTAGCGCCCGGCCTCTGTTCGACGAGCTCCCCTCGACCCACAAGTGCCCACACACACACTCATGGATCTTCATGAAGTCAGGAACTTTGGGTCTCTAATTCTTGTAGATGTAGTTAATCTATCATATCCACATAGGGGATTCGTATTTAGTGGTTATTTGCAATGGATCCATATGCTTATTGTGGCACAGTGCTCGAATCTCATTTTACCTGCTAATTAAAGCAGATGTTACAGCTGAGTCAGCAGTGACCTGCACCCACTGGAGCCACTGTAGCAGAAAACGTGTCTGTTAAAGTAGCAAATAACTTGTCTGTTTATGTTTACCTGAACACTAGCTGGTGCCTGCTGATGTTTACCTTGGAGTGTGGCTTGTCTAAGTTTCCCATAAGACTTCATTTCCCATCAGACACTGCAGCATTCCAGTCCTAAAGAGTTCTTCAGCGATCAGCGTACATACCAAATTGTTTCCCCGAGTTCTGCAGATTAAATCAAAGAATTCTGAAGTGTCAGCACTAGTATACTCATTCCTTGTACAAGGGGATTATGCAGATTAGACAGTTAGCCTCAGAATCTCTGTAGCTCTGGTTTATCCATCATACTTTAATCTAAGGACAGTGGTCTCTGTATGACTGTTTTTTTATTCTTTTGCCTTGGTGTATCTGGGAGTTTATAAAGACGCTGAAATCTACTGCTGAGGCTGAAGTGTAGGTACCATTGTGCTTTTGGATACTTGTGGCAAGAAGAGGACAAATCCATCCCGCTCCCAGCAGAAACCTCCGGCTCGGAACTAATGGGATTTCTAAAGCCCCATCTCAATATCTGACAAGAACAAAAGGGCTCTCTGCTGGATCAGGCTGGAATAACACTCAACTCATTAATAAGCTATTAATGTGTGAATGCAATAATACTCCTGCTGAAATCAGTGAATTCTCCTCTTTGCAGAGTGTTGATGGCGGAATTAGGCTTTGATAAGAAGTAAAACCATGGAGACCTTTTGTGACATATTAAACATTCTAGTCATGATGAAAAGTGATAACATTTTGTGGCTTATTTTAAGAGTTTGTTAGAAGGTCTTATTATTTGGTTCATTACTTCTTTAGCATAAACAGTAATACCAGTACAGTAATGAACTCGGTGACATCTCACCATAATCTTAACTTCGACATAAAATAAGGCTGTGGCTCTACCACTCTTAATAAATGTTATATAAAGTGAAACTTTGAGTTCTGGCTCTACATTATGTAGAACTGCATAGAAGGGTCCATAGAAAAGTTCACCATAGACAGAAATCAGACAGCATCTATCACAAAATCCAAGTATGAATCTTTGCACAGTTAGTGGTTTTTTTTTTTTGTTTTTTTTTAGAAGATGCTACAGTGATAATCTTATTTGGACAATTAGATAATTGCAGATATCCTGAGGCTGCTAGTGCCTTTCCAGCCTCTCTCTCTCTGCCTGTCTGGCAGTCCCCATCAGGCAAAGCTAGCATGACTAAGACTGTTTCCAAACAGCTATTAAGCCACAATTATTTCACCAATTAGCACTGTCTAAATAAGTTCCTAAAGGAGGAAAGCAATGTGAATGAGACCATAGAAAGGTAGACAAACTGAAGTGTGACAGAGGGATTGACAGAAAAATGCGACAGAAATAAGAACTGAAAGTAAATCAAAAGGAGAGAGTGTGAGGGAATGAATTCAGAGGCTGTAGAAGGTATGCAGAGCAAAATGGTACTGATCAGTCTAATAACAAAGACCTAAATATAGACAATTTGTTCTCTTCACTAGAGGAAAAAGTGCTTTTCTCATATAGGGAAAGGGAAGTTTTGGTAGCAGACTGGCCTGATTAGTTTCAGAGCTTTACTGGGAGATCCCACGAGTGTGGACCAGGTGAAGAGAGGGCTAAAGAGAGAGCCACTAGGGGTAATTAGACCGAGGGTGTTCAGGCCCAAACGTGTCCACAGATGTGGGCCACTGGAGATGTGAGCATGTCCTTCCAGACAGAGGAACAAAGGTCAAACCAGTCCTCTCTTTCAGTGGGACTTGTTTTCACGTCCTAAAGCTGTCAGTAAGTAGAACAGAACAGTTCTGCCTGTGTATCACCTACAGATATTTACAGAAGATGCTGGTATTTTTTAAATGACTGTTCTCTGATCTAGTGCGTTATTGTTTTACTGGAGCTAAGCTGACGATAATTTGGTATTGGGAACAAGATGATGACTATAAGGTGATAAAAATAACCTTAATACGAATAGATATGGACTGCTAGGTAATTATTGGTATATACAAACAAAAATAAATAAACAAATTTATAAAAACATAATATCTGGTTAATGGTGAATTACTTATATGCTTGTGTGTGTATGTTTTACAGGTGAAATGTTGTAAGTACTGGCCTGATGACACAGAGATCTATGGAGATATGAAAGTGACCCTTATTGAGACACAGTTGCTATCAGAATACGTCATTCGAACCTTCGCTGTGGAAAAGGTATCTATCAAATGGTGGTTTTAAAGGATATATATATCAACATTTAAAAACTTAGTCACGATTCTTTTTAATTCAGTCTACTGCTGTTTTCTGCTGTGTATTCAACATTGAAATTATTTAGAAAACATCTTCATCGTTCCCCCCTGTCCATCCTGCTTCCTTTTTGTACATCTATATATTCCAAAGGGCTACATTAAAATGTGGATATTGTCCCTGTGTGTGTGCGCACTCAAAACCAGGTTACTGATCAGCATTACAAGGGCACCCCGTTATACAGAGACAGTGATTCAGAGAGGGGGTGTGTGTGTGTAGGGGGGGGTTATATAAGTGTGTGTGTGTATGGGGGGAGGTTTATATAAGTGTGTATATGTGTGTGTATGGGGCGTGTTTTATAAGTGTGTATATATATGTGTGTGTGTGTGTGTGTGTGTGTGTGTGTGTTTCTAAGTATATAAAACATTTACTCTTCCTCTTCATCCAGCTGTATTTCTTTCCTCTTCCTTCCACGATTCATAAATAAGCAGAAAAGTAGATAAATGTATACATGTACATAAGCACACCTCACACCCCTGCATACACACACACGAACACACACACACACACACGAACACGAACACACACGCACACACACAAACACACACGCACACACACAAACACACATGCACACACACACTCCCTGATATTTACAGATAGTATATATACACATACAGTTCTCTCTCCGTGTGGTGTGTGTGTTCGCACTGTTCTCTCTCCATGTGGTGTGTGTGTTCTCACTGTTCTCTCTCCATGTGGTGTGTGTTCTCACTGTTCTCTCTACATGTACTGTGTGTGTGTGTGTGTATTCTCACTGTTCTCTCTTCGCGTGGTGTGTGTATTCTCACTGTTCTCTCTTCGCGTGGTGTGTGTATTCTCACTGTTCTCTCTTCGCGTGGTGTATGTGTTCGCACTGTTCTCTCTCCATGTGGTGTGTGTGTTCTCACTGTTCTCTCTCCATGTAGTGTGTGTGTGTGTGTATTCTCACTGTTCTCTCTTCGCGTGGTGTGTGTGTTCTGCAGCGTGGAGCCCATGAGATCAGGGAGATCAGGCAGTTCCACTTCACTGGTTGGCCCGACCACGGTGTTCCCTACCACGCCACCGGCCTGCTGGGCTTCGTCCGCAGAGTCAAGTCCAAGAGTCCCGCCAACGCCGGGCCCATGGTGGTGCACTGCAGGT
>JAOXYF010000008.1:13646568-13663284 GCA_028565775.1 Sternarchorhynchus goeldii
CTGTGAGAGCGTACACACTCCCATACAGGTCTGTGAGAGCGTACACACTCCCATACAGGTCTGTGAGAGCGTACACACTCCCATACAGGTCTGTGAGAGCGTACACAATCCCATCCAGGAACTCCTGCAGATGCAAAACAAAAATCACTGATTACATGTGCTGTCATTTAGAACATAAGGTCCTACGTTGTTTGGTGACAAGCCTCCATTTGGCCTGTGTGTGTGTGTGTGTTTTCTGACCTACCTCTCTCACATTCCTGTCCCTCCCACACAGTGCTGGAGCTGGGCGCACTGGCTGTTTTATCGTCATTGATATCATGCTGGATATGGCAGAGCGTGAGGGCGTTGTTGACATCTACAACTGTGTGCGAGAGCTGCGTTCCCGACGAGTCAACATGGTCCAGACGGAGGTACTGCGACCCCGTGACCTCCACCCAACTCGCCGAGCCTCACACGGCAAGCGTCATATCCCTCCACCCACAAAGGGACAAGCCTCAATTCCTGCACCCACAAACGCACAAGCCTCAGTCCCTCCACCCATAAACAAGCACATTTGGACTGGCTCTGAACATCTCGATTAGCTGCATGACTTTCATACAAATACAGCAGTCACTCTGCAGAGCAGCCTTGTGCACAAGTCCTGGTTATGTATTGTACGTTGAATGTGAATTCCACCTAGTGCTAGAATTTACATAACCTATCGGGGGGGGGGGGTAACATTCCAATAAGACTCTTTCAAAACAACAGACTTGTTTACAAATTCGAAAGTAGCTGAAGAGTTAAGATCAGATACTTCCAGTTTTTTTTCCTGTGCAGTAGTTAACAGTAAAATTATACTAGTTTAGAATTTGTTTTATAAATGGAATTAGTGAAAGATGAGTGAAAACTAATGCAAAAATACTGATTGGTGAAATAAAATGTGTGTGTGCTAACAAGGTCTTTGGGTATAAAAATCGGAAATATACACATGAATATTTCCCATGTGTTCCTCAGTCTGACTGTATGAGAATCAGACTGACCTGTAGGCTGTTCCAGGGCAGCATTCAGCAGTGATGCTAGTCTGCCTTAACAGCTCCTGATCCTGCAGCTGGATACGTCAAAACTGACGTCTCAAGCCATTTTCGCAAATGCCACTTCATGAAAGATGAATGTTAAGCAAGTAGGTCTGTATTGGAGGAGGCCTCCAGACAGACTGGTAGATCAACATCAAGCAGGCAGGACTGCACCTCTGGTCTGACTGATAGGCTACTAGTGGCTATCAGTGTTTCAATGTAAATGATAGATTTGTATATTTTGATTTAAATGTTTCTCAGTAATAGGTGTTGGTTTTTTTAGGAGCAATACGTGTTTATTCATGACGCCATCTTGGAGGCGTGTTTATGTGGCGACACCACCATTCCGGCCAATCAGCTCCGTTCAGTGTATTACGACATGAACCGCCTGGACCCTCAGACCAACTCCAGCCAAATCAAAGAGGAGTTCAGAGTGAGTGAGTGCGTGTGTGCGTGTGTGCATGACGACAGCTGCCTTAGCAAAGTAAGGCTTCCCGTCCGAGAGTTTGAACCGTCTGAGTGGTTTCCTGTGCTCAGACTCTGAACATGGTGACGCCCACCCTGCGTGTGGAGGACTGTAGCATCGCCCTGTTGCCGAGGAACCACGAGAAGAACCGGTGCATGGACGTGCTTCCGCCCGACCGCTGCCTGCCCTTCCTCATCACCATCGACGGGGAGAGCAGCAACTACATCAATGCCGCCCTCATGGATGTACGTACCCCTAGGTCCACACGCGGTCAATACGGCTGGCCCAACACTCTTGATAAATATGTGGGGTCAGTTGACCTTGTAGGAGCTTTAAATTTTAAAAAAACAGTTCATGAGGGGGGGAAACGATCCATTAGGCATTGAATTATATTCTCAAATTCAGTATTATGTAATTAAGAGAGCTCACAGCACAGACAGTGAACTACTCTCACGTCAGTTTATATTTTGCTGTAATAAATCTTCGATATAAATAGTATGTGGTAGAACAAAGTGAAACTAATGCCCTTCACTACTAGACAGAGGCATGTTTTACTCTAATACTGATCAGCCAAAAAATGAGTCCATTAATCATGATTAACGTGCTGCGAGACAGACTGGGGGAGGTGTGGTGAGAACAAAAAACACAAAAGAAAACGACTTGAGTGGAAACGGAAAGGAAGGGAATGAAAGGGTGAAAGAGACATACAGTGAGGGATGGAGAAATGGAGTGAACGAGTGATGGAGAGAGAGGGAGGGAGGGAGCAATGGGTGTGCCAGACTGCTCAGTTCAGCAGTGCTGGTGTGTCTGCGTGGGAAACTAAATTGCACATTCGTCTCTATAATAATCACTTGTTTTTCTCCAGAAAGCCAAAGCTGAACAGTGGGGGAAGGAACGTGATGGATGGAGCTGCTTTTCTCACTATGCCATGCACAATTATGTGCTTATTGAGAATGATTAAAAAACAGATGGAATTGATTCATTCAATTGTCATGCAAATGGATAAAACTAATTCATAACTGTTGTCTTTTTTGGTGGGCTGTTTTTTTCTAACACGGCACCATGTGACTCGGTTTAAATTGCCTTTATGAAAAAACGTGTTTCAAGCCCAATATCCCAGCATTCATTTTCATTAGAGCAAACGCACATGTTGGTGGCATTGGTTCGGAGTACAGACACAACGAGCGAAAACGTCTCAAATGAACAACTCTTATATGAATTAGTCGAGTAAAGGAATTCGTTTTCTATATGTACTGCAGTCCTTCCAAAAAAATGCTGACGCTCTCTCTCTCTCTCTCTCTCTCTCACACACAAACACACACACACACACATTCTCTCCAAATCGTTCTCCCTCTCCTTTTTCCTCTGCTCTGCCCTGCATCACACAACAGAGCTACAAGCAGCCTTCTGCTTTCATCGTTACCCAGCATCCCCTGCCCAACACTGTAAAAGACTTCTGGAGGCTGGTCTTGGACTACCACTGCACTTCTATAGTCATGCTAAACGACGTGGATCCTGCACAGGTATAGAGAGCCTCGCTCTCTTGCAATCTCTCTCTATTTCTCACCCCCGTCTCTTTCTTTGTCTCACACACACACACACACACATACACACACGCGTGCGATACCAGGGAAATCTGGAGGGTCTGGATGTGTGCGAGTCTCTTTTGGCTTGAGGCCCCTGTCTAGTTGGACCCTCCTCTGCTACAGGCTATGCCACGTCCAGTTAGAATATGAACACCATAAAACTTGCATGCTGTTTTGTCTTGAATGTGTCCGTATCCAAGAATTTACATCTAAGCTCTCTGTTACCTGCTGTATTGTGTATTTCTCAAAAGTAAAGTTGCTTTCCTAACTGTGTCAGGGCACTGTGCTGAGTGGCTGTGATTAGGTGCTCATGTTTTAGCGAAGAGATGTTTACCTGTGTTTCTCTGTGCAGCTGTGTCCTCAGTACTGGCCTGAGAATGGGCTCCACAGACATGGACCCATCCAGGTGGAGTTTGTTTCTGCTGATTTGGAGGAGGATATTATTAGTAGGATATTCCGCATCTATAATGCTGCACGGGTATGTACACACACACACACCGCTACATGCCTGGTAATTACAGATCTTTGATAGTGTTTAATTCACTGTGAAACATTTTTTCTCTGATTGGTACCGTTCTCAAATGAAGTCATTTAGCTGTGGGCTGCTTTTTGATCTGGTTGGAGCTGGATCTCATTAGTGCGTGGTGCGTGTTTTGGGTTTGATCCGCAGCCGCAGGACGGGTACCGCATGGTGCAGCAGTTCCAGTTCCTGGGCTGGCCCATGTACCGCGACACACCCGTGTCCAAGCGCTCCTTCCTCAAACTCATCCGCCAGGTGGACAAGTGGCAGGAGGAGTATGATGGGGGGGAGGGGCGCACGGTGGTGCACTGCCTGTGAGTCACACGCGCACACTGACTTCCACGCCCGTTTCCTTCTGCCGCACTCAGGCAAACCTTGACACACGTGCAACCAATACGCCACGCACTACATGCCACTAGCGGTTTTAGGAGTTACGTTATATTGATTCGTTAATTAAACAGTGTGGAGGAAAAAAAAATCAACACTTCAATAAATAATGATTATCGCAAAAACAATTTACTCCAAAGTTTACTAATTATGCATGGACCCTGTAAAATGCTGTCATTCCTTTTACAGCAGTGTACCAACCGATTAGTACAGATAATCTGTGCCAAATGAGGTCATATGGAGGAGTTACTGCATAAATTCAAATCAAATCTCATTCTCTGCTGATGAGCTGATTTAGCCCATGCCTGTCCTGTGAGACTCCCCCCACCCCCCCACCCTTTGGTAAAACCACACCTCCTCCTTATCTCTGCTCCCATTTCGGCGGGATCAGCAGGGAGTGGGAGAGTGAGGGTGAGAGGTGTCAGGTACAGCCTTCTTCCCTCAGGCCCCGGCTGGGTAGGAAATGAGATCCGCACGCCCAGGAGGAGGTGTGCGCCTCGGGCTGCGGAGGAGATAATGTGGCCCCACGCTCCCATGACCAGGCCTGCGACTCCACGCCGTCCACCTATCCGCTGGCAGGGGAGCCACGGGACTTTTGTTAGATTTGTGGTCTGATTTCAATCTTGTGGCTCCCTTGCACCACACACACACACACACACACACACACACACACACACACTTCTGCTGCCACATTGCCATTACAAACTGTTGCTGCCCCACCCTGTATTGTTTATCTGCAGAACGTTAAGTAAACATTAGCATGCTTGTCTGTTTTGATTCCAAACAATGATTCTTGCTCTGTACATGTTACACCAATGTCCTCTTTCTACATCAGGTCAGTTTAAAACACTCAATGATGCTTCATAGCTGTTAGTGGACTGTGAGAATATGACAGCAGAGCGCTAATGTCTGTTTAAAGCCAGTGGTGAAACTCCCAAACCTTTGAAGCATGGAAACCTGGGCTGTGGTAAATAATAGGAACCAGACCTGCTGAAGTGTTTGACTCGCTACATATTTGGAGCTCCAGGCAGCGCTCCGAGATGTTGCGCAATAAGCGGATCCGAGAGAGAGGAGCGCCATCTAGTGGCCACAATGAATAACTACATGGGGGAGGTTTGAGAAGTGCTTCTCGAAACCTTACGCCCATAAATCGTAATTCCACAGTTATCAAAATCTAACAGTTCACTTGTAAAGGATTCAAAATGTAATATTCAAATTTATCCAACATGTTACCTATACAGCCTCATGGTAGATATTAAAACAGAGTGTCTCTCTGTCTGGCACTCTCCATTTCTCTTTTCCTCTCTCTCTCTCTCTCTCTCGCTCTCTCCCCCCTTCTCTCTCTCCAGGAATGGGGGTGGACGAAGTGGGACATTCTGTGCGATCAGTATAGTGTGTGAGATGCTTCGGCACCAGCGCACCGTTGATGTGTTTCATGCCGTGAAAACGCTGAGGAACAACAAACCCAACATGGTGGACCTGCTGGTGAGCAGCTCCTCTCAGCACACAGACCACGAGGGTCACATCCACAGCCTTTTAACTCACCACACAGTTTGAAACATCTTTCCAGTGTTCCTTCATTTTGTGTGCATTTTGATACCTCTGTCTCTATCACAGAATTTAAATTGTTGCTCTTGCTTGCAGGATCAGTATAAATTCTGCTATGAAGTGGCACTGGAGTACTTGAGTTCTGGCTAAGGTGTCTGGAGACGCTCACCCCACCTCCCCCACCCCCCTTCGCCCTCGTCTGTCCCATGGCCCTTTCTCTCCTTGGATAGAGACTATACCACACGTGAATGTTAAAGGGGTGGATTTGAGATGTGAAGAGGAGCGCTGCCTGGACCTCCCTGGCCGTGACGTTGACTGAATGTGGTCGCTGTGTGGTCAGCACCGACGGAGCAGAGGACGGAATGCTTGCACTGCCCAGCTGAGTTGTCCACGGTTTGATCTTTGACCTGTAACCTTAGCCCCTCTCTCGTTCCTTCTGCTCTCTGTATGTACATTTCGGTGTGTGCTGGCCAGGTCACATGATCTCACAGTCGCTGGGCCGCGAGCAATCTTCCACCGCCACCACACCTCCTGCTCGTCGACGTTCACTTCGTTCCTTTCTCCTGTTACGGTTTCCCGAGATGCTGTTACGGTTTCCCGAGAAGCTGTTACGGTTTTCCCGCCTCTTGCTGTGACTCCTGTGTCTTGCCTGGTTATCCTTGTTGGATGATAACTGTCATTTCCATTTTTGTGGAGAATGCGATGTAGACTAATGTGGACGTGTTTCCTTTTTTATCACTGATTTTTATTTGATTTTCTATTTCATTTTGTTTATAGGAGGCAGAATGACGTGTAGCTGAACTTAAAACTGGCATTAAGAACACGGATGCTAAATGTTATGTTGCCATTATTGTGATTGCTTGCAAAATGTTGTTGTGTTAAAAATGAAACACTGCTGAAGCTATTCACCAGCAAGTTTAACGTCATGTAAAAAATCCAAAGCTTATATCCGTGACCATTTGTTAATATTGTAAATACTTGAAGGTTGGCAGATTATTTATTCATTGAAAGTTTTTTGTGAAGCACATTGAGTGACAATCATGTTTTTATTTTTATCTTTTGTCAGGCTTGGCATAATACTGGTGACCAGGATGTAATGTTAGCTTTTTATTTATCTTGTATGGAAAAATTCAACTTACAAATACATACATATCTATAGTGAGCTACTGCCTGTTCCTGTCCTTTCACGAGTTTGGCCGCAGGTCCAACACAGGACTTGAGTAACTAGACAGTGACTACTGGCAGCATAGGGAACATGAAATGAGTCTGTGACTGAAGTTCAAGTTCAGACTGCAAGCTTTAATCCATTGAAACCATGCTGAAAATACATAGCTTTTTATACATAGTCACCTTGGATACATGGCTGGTGAACTGTGTGTCACTGCAAGGTTAGTCCAGTCCATGAGAGCCAGCGAAGACTCTGGAGTTGATTCTGATGTAACATTTGCACCTGGAGCTTGGCACCTCTCCATTTAAGAATCAAAGAAGAGGTTGAAATTTAAAAATCAGTCTGATACATAGTCAAAACATTAAGTGTGTCAAAAATCACGTTTGATACGTTGTTAAGAAGCAAACACGTACTTATCAAGAGCAAATAATTTGTCAGATCACAAAATGCCACAATAGTAACTTGTTTCCAGTAACAAGGAAAGCTGTTTAACATCATGAGGATCCTATGAAATTTACCACAAGATGCAAACCATTGGTAAATTGAACATATAAAATCCATGGAGTTATGGGACGTAGTGTTATGGACAGATGAGTCAAAGACTAATCTATTCTGAGATGGAATGCTGAAAGAAAGTACTGTTCGTGGGAGAACGTGTCCAGCTTCATGCAGGAAACTGGTATGTATGATGACCAGCGGGTCCGGCTAACCTGACTTTTATTGACGGGGTTTTCTGTGAACAACAACTCCAGGATGAATTCTGAAAAATACAGAAGCATCTCAACAGCTCGGCTTGAATCACACTGCTCCACAGACACCTAGTGCAGCACTCTTGAGGCTGAACACTGACCTAAGGCATACTGCTTAAGCATACTACTAAAGCATACTATAAAAGCATACTACTAAAACATACTACTAAAGCATACTATAAAAGAATACTACTAAAGCATACTATAAAAGCATACTACTAAAGCAGCGCTGTAGCTCAGCTAAAACTAGTCAAGCCAGATCCTGGTGAAACACAGTTAATGGATTTTTTTGAGAGAAGGAATTAAGGAAGATTCACGATTTCTTATAAATGTTGGAATTTGTTTTATTCCTGTCATTTTACATGAGTAATAAATGTTTACTTTTTGCTGAGTAATGTTATGAGCTCTGAGTGTGGCAGGTGCGTTACCGTACTAGCATCAAGCGGAAATGCCTGAACTACAAACTGTAAAGTCTCTGTATACCCACCCACGGTTAGTTCAACAGAAACATTGCTGAATGCAGTCTTCATATTAACCTCTTTATTACGAAAACAGTCCAGATAATACAAAGGCAGGTCAAAGACCACCAGGAGAGTAAAGTGTTATTGTTTAGTTCAGAAGTTTGTTAGTGGAAAAAACATGAAAAACTTAACTGACGTAAGGAAAGCCAATTTTGAAACTCATTTTGTATTTACAAAAAATATTGCCGTAAAAACTATTGACAAGTTCTTAATTTAAATGTCTTTGTTAAACTTTATCAACACTGCATTCGTTGTTTTTTTATGTTGATTTTTTAAGTTGATTATACCTCTCCAAAGGTATTAAAAGTTTCATGAATCACAAAGCAAACAGTAATACAGGTACTCATGACTTCTGAGGCTGAATGACAACACAACTATTCAGGCTGAGGTATTAGGTAACATGAGAAAGAAACTTCACTCCTGGCTCTGTTATACTTAGTGCTGCCACTAGGGGTCCATAAAAATGTATGCTGTTCAACTAGTTAAAACAGTGTTAGACAGAAAATTACAAATAGGATATACTGCAGCAGTTGCTATTATTTCAGAAATAAAATATAAATTATTGAGCTTACAAGATTATTCAAAGACGTAATTAGTATTAAAAAAAAAACGCGTTGAAAACCTAAAGTATCATCCCAGTGTGTGAAGGACAGTTGGTAAAGCTTTTGGTGAAGAAAAGGTATGGACTTTTACAAATAAATGTTACATCTACTACATCTATTTCTCCTGCTCCAAAAGACCATCTTAAGCTCACAAAGGCCATGTTACTCCGATGGGTTGAACCATGTTTAATGGAAGCAGAGAAAACACCATTAAAAAAAGCAATGACCAGTGATTCCAGTAATTAAAAACAAGGCTTTTAGGAGAGTAATTACATCAATTCTGGACTATATTGGTGTTACTTGGAATGTCTTAGATCTTAAAACTCACTCACAGGTTTAATAGCTTCTGATTAATTAAACTTTACATCCATTTATGTCTTTTGGCACTGATATCAAAACAATTTCTAAATTAACAAGTGTTTGGGCCATTACAGATTCTCAAAATCATCAAGTCCTTAGTAGCAATACCTCTAATGCTTCTTCAGTAATTAAACTGAGACCTTTAAATGTTATACTACAGCAGCATTTTAGTATATTAGTCAGAGAAGATTCAATCACAAGATCCTATTTAAGGTCCTTTTTGTTCTTAATTCATGCACAGCCCCTCAGCCACATAATTCACAAACTTAATGTTGGCTTTGAATTTCATGCTGATGATACACAGTTATACTAATCAGTCCAGCCAGATTCAACAATGTATTTGATCAGATTCAGTTATGCAAAATAGAAGAGATAAAAGCTTGAATGGCCCGTGGCCTTCATTTTTTTCTGAAATTCTGCATCCAAATGGGCATTTGATAAATGGGCAATCTGATGAATGTTGCTTATTTGGTTGGCTCAATGAAAGGCTGCCATTTTATTGTAAGATTAAGAATGTGAAGTGCAGTTATTTAACTAATTACTCTATTGCAACCTCTTGGGCCTCTATTAAATCTAGTGTCACAAGGTGTAATGCCTGCAATATTCACGATTCAATACTGAGATAAATATCTGAACATCTTTGGTATAGTCTTCACTGAACAGACACTGAACAAACTTCAATTCATTCTCTTTGCCATAAGCACCAATACACTGGTCTTGCCTGGATTCTGGTAAGGATTTTCTCTTCTTAACCTTCAGGATATGTTTTTGAGTTTCATATGAATGATGGAAAATAGCTACATTTATCTGTGACTGTTCATTATTGTTCAAGGTCAAAGAAACGGTCCTGCATGGAGAAGGGTTACTATTAGCTGATACTAGTCTGCTATTGATGACATGGAAAATTAACCCATTTCTTTTACATTGTTTATTAAATGGATTTATATGAATAGGTAGACGGATAGACTCATGCTCTTTTGTTATCCATCACCAAGGAGAAAACAAAAGAGCTTTCAGCTGAAAAGAGATTTTTTTCACAAATAAGGTAACGCACATAAAAATACAGAAAACACTGTAAATGCCACTAAGCATAGTCAGGTTTCCAAATAATCCAAAGGTTTCAAAAGTTTGAAAGTAAGAGGATGACATACACTAAAAAAGAAAATCGTAAGAGAGTCAAAGAAGAATCCAAGAAGCAGAACTTTGAACATTGTAGTGAAGTCTTGGGTACCGGTTCTGAAATCACCTGTTAGGTGCCACCTCCATGTCAACAAACATTTTTAAGGTTCTGTCAATATTTTGTTTCACAAAGTCACAGAAAAAATGGTTGTTGGTATAATAATAAATTTAAAAATGATTTAAGAAAAAGCACAACACAAGGCCCGAGACTCGAAACAGTAAAAGAAGTGATCACAAGATGGTGACTACTGAAATCATGAAATTGTGCATCAAAAAAATGACCCAAATAGAACTAATCTTATTAAAAAAACATATACTCTGATCCATATACTCTGGAAGCTATATTTTCAACAGTTGTCTAGATAAACACACCTCTTTAACAGTGCTAACATAGTTTATAGCTTTCAGTGATTTGATTTTAATCATCACTGAACAATACAGACATTTCTTGTTTATATAATGGATGTATTTTTTTATTATATTTTGAGATTATGTTTATTATTTAGATCATTTTTAGTGTTAGTTATTTGGTGACTTTTAAAGAGCTTAAAGCATTTTTAAAAAATTCTAATATCATACTTCCAAGTTTTATGGTTCCATAAAGTGATCAAGAAAGGGATCATCTTAATAACACCAATCATTAACAATGAATAATATTAATTTGTCCAAATCCATAGACTCTGCAAGCTGTATTTCATAACAGTTGTCTGTATGTAAACACACCTCTCTGACAGAGCTAAAATAGTTAACAACTTTCAGCAATTTGCTTGTAATCATCACTGAACAATACAGGCGCTTCTTGTTTATCTAATGGATGTGTTTTTTATTATATTTTGAGATTATTTGTATTATTTATATTATCTGTAGTGTTAGATTAGTTAGACTTTTAAAGGGCTTAAAGTACTTGGGGGGGGGGGTTTCTAAAATCATACTTTCCATAATTTTCCATAAAGGGATCAGCATAAACCTTAAATGCCAATCCTTAAAGAGCTGCAATACCTGTCAGTCAGACTTTAAAAGCTTATAGCTTTTAGCTATTAGTCAGACTTATAGCTATGTAGTATGAACACAGACATGCACCATCAAGGGCCTCAGATCAGCTGTGAAAAATATGTTGATGGTGTCCACCACTCAACAGTTCAGATGCTGCCTTTTGCTGTCATAGCCACAAACTCTGGAATTCTCTCCCAGATGACCTGAGGACCCTTGACAACTTAACTACTTTGAAGAAGAAAGTTAAAACTTTACTTTTTTAACGCCTTTATTAAACGGCTCTGCCTCAACTGTACTTTTACATTGCCTGTTTATAAAATATTTTTCACTTTTAACCTTGCTTTGTTTCACTTGATGTAGTTATTTTCTTGAAGAGCAGTTTTTTTAAAGTGTGTTTTCATTTAAAAGGATTTACATTTAAAGCGTTTAGCATTTACATATAAAGCATTTAGCAGACACTCTTAAGCAGGGCGACTTACAAAAAGTGCTTGGTTGTTGACTTACAGAATGCATCCTAGCCAGTAAGTAGGACAGAGTTCAATATACATTTGAACTAGATCATTGCTAAAATACAAGAATCGCGCTGGTCCTAGTATAGGTTCTATTAAATGATAAATACAGTAACACAAGAATAACAAATAAGTGCTCGAACAGAGTGCTCAAATAAGTGCTCGATTTGATCTCAGGATGTAAAAAGCTTTTTAACCTTTTATATATTCTCTATTTTCAGTAGAGCACTTTGTAAACTGTGTTTAAGATACAACAAATAATAATAATTATTGTTGTTGTTATTATTATGGCAAATGTGCGGTAGATGGCAGCAAAGACTACTCCTGCATTATGTGCCATTTCTTATAATAGATTTGAATGTATTCCTCGACATTTGGGTGCGTTTATAATATCCAGATAATGGCAATTTTGGATGAAACAAGTCAAAAGCAAACTGTAAGAGAAGTTGTTCTAGTTTCCTTCTTTATCATTCTGACATTCTATTTCTTGCTACCTGGCTGGCGTTCAACTGAATGATAAGTAAGGGTTAAAACGGATGAACTCAATGACTCCTTCTGTTATATGATGTATGACACGTTTGCTATTTTGTGATGACTAATGTTTTATGTGCCTTTTTTGCAATTATATAAATTATACGTTAAGGTAAAAAAAATTCATATCATAGTCTATACATAAAATAAAATAAAACATAACAGCTATCTACCTAGTTAGCTAGCTGGCTAAGTTACTCGCTGTGTGTACACCATAGACGTGCAGACTACTGCTGCTGTCAATGACAACTCAAAATATCCAATGAATTTCCCGTTAATAAAAACGAAGAGAATCCTTCATCCAACAGGGATGCGGGCGGAGAAGCAAGTCCCTCCTTCCAGTGTGTACGCAACCAACCAAGTACGGACATTCCTGAATAATTTACACTGGATTGCTTTGGCGAGTGACGCATAGAGGATACAGATGCCCTACTACTTTTCCGTTAAATTGTCAGGATTTCGTATAATTTTGAACCACCATCGTATTTCTTTATTGTTATATTTTTACGATTTCAAATAGACATATTCTAATAAATAAATGTAAAAGCGGTGTCTCCAAAAGCCTCTTTATGTCGATATTGGTGTGGTATCGCTGCTAGGAAAAAGATGCCGCAGCCGAAATCTCGAAAAATTGCCGTCCTGGGATACAGATCCGTAGGTAAGTGGCGCCAGTAGTCATGTCGTTGTGGCCGAAGGCATTTAATGTTTACAACCGTTTGGTTTAGCGAGATAATGGCTTCGCTCAAGAGTAGCTTGCTCGCTAACGTAGCCGATTGTCGGTATGTATGTTTTGCTAACGTCGCCTTACGTGGAGCCTGATCATGTCTTCTGGACGCTCATTGATTCGCGTGTGAAAGAATCAGTTGAATGTCACTCATGTCGGTGTGGTCGAAGTCACAACAGCGTGTAACGCACTCCGTCTCGGCAGATGACCGAGTTTAACCTACCTAGCCAGTCAGCTGCCAAGCTAGCTTAGCTGTGTTGCTGAGAGGTTATATTACTCCACTGCCGTGAATTAGTAGTCACAATTACACCGATTATAACTATTGTACTAGCGTAACTAGATAGGTGGTTAGCTAGATACGTTGGCAAGCCGGCTAGTTTTGTCTATAGATACATCTTGGGTACTCGTAACAGTATGGTAAAAATGCTAGTAGATGAGAGGGCCTCAGCTGAAGTAACTTAGCTTTCATGCGATGCGCCGATTCGGTGACCTTGCACGAAATAACGTTAGCCTGTTTCTCGTTTTGCGCCTTGGCCATCTCTATAGGTAGCGTAACAGCGACTGATGGCCGCTAGCATCCACAAGGCTAATTAGCTAACCCTCAAAGACCACATATGTCCCATAACACTAGGGAACTAGGCTAATGTTACCTTTCGCATAACCTGGTAAATTAAGTTCATATGTATCTTAAATAATTCTTCCGTGATCCATGCAACCTGGCGCCATATTATAGCTAACTCAGTGAACCAAGAACTGCTGCGTGTCGCCTGCCTGAGCACTAAAAAGTGATGCAGAACAGGAAATTTTACCAGCTGCACAAGACATCGCTGAAGGTAACGTTAGTCACGAGACCGGATCATAGACTGTTGTCTATCTGGCCACCGCGCATAACATCTCCACCTTTTGGCTGAAGGAGTTCTTGGCTTGTTCCAGCTATGCAGTAATGGTCTGATGAAATTAATATAACCCGCTAGATATGTTGATTCATTAGAGACTTGCCTATGAATTACCTAATGAAGTCTAACCAACAAGCCAAGCCACTGGGATTCTGTTGTTTTTGTAAATCAGTGCAACATTAGTGCTTTTGATGTAGCTCTACACATTACACGCATGCACACACGTGCACGAGCGCAAAAATAAACGCACAGATTGCTGGTTAGGAACAGCGCCAGAACTTGCACACAGTGCATCAAGAGACACGAGCAAGCCATCCGGGAGACGGGTCCAATGCTGCACAGAGCCGTCGATGTCATGAAAGTGCAGCGGTAGCACCAAGTCAGTTGCTTGCTCGAGCGTCAGTCACTTTAGGCCTGTATCGTTCTCTCCTGCCTTTTACACTGACCATGTTTTACCGGTTCTGTGCGGTGTCTTCACTGGACAAGCCTTTAAACATTGTTTGATTTGCTGACATACAGTAGGAATGCATGCTGAATGGGTGTGAATTTTCGCCCTGCGTCAGCGAAGCAGCCGTGTGTTATTTGATTGTCCATTGTTTTTGTAGCAGAGGACTGAGGTCTAGATGGATTTTTATTGCAAACTGTATGGAATATTCTTTGATTTAATTTTCAGTCAGGTTTTTCTCACGTCATGAGAAAATGCTAACACAGAATAAGATGTAAAACATCACTTGCCAGCCTATTAGAACTTGAAAAAGAGAGGCCATAACTGCTCTTCCGTGAGCTCTTCTTGGGGGTCATCAGGTAGGCACCTGCCTTCACCAGCATTTCACTGGTGCATGACACCTCCAGGAGGTCTGGCGTCCCAGCCTCAAACCCCCCCCCCGCAACACACACCTCCCCAGCTTGATTTTAAAAACAGGCTGCACCTCTTTAAACATGAATGCTATACTAAAAAGCACTCCTTAGCTCCACAGATCCATACTAGCCAAACCAGTGACTAAGGCCGTTTCCAGCCCCGCTCGCACACTTAATGCACGCTCAGCGTTACCGGTTCCATCTGGATCTACTACAGTACATAATAATAGCTGACACTTTAACAAGCATGATTTTTAATATTTTTTAATTCTCAGTCTCTTGCTGTCTTTGAGCCACTGTGCAGATGCAACACTGCAGAACGAGACTGGCCTAAGCTTGAATGCGTTAATGTTTTAGGGTTTTAATGTTATAAACTTGAAAGAAACAAACAGAACAATATGTCTTTGCTGGAGAAGGACTGGGGTGTACTGAGTGATAACTGCTTCTCTCTCTCTCTCTCTCTCTCTCTCTCTCTCTCCATCCATAAATGTATCTTTTATTTGGAAGTGTATCACCTTTTGGCATTGTATTGCATCACTCGTGCTGCTGCGAATCAGATCATGCGTTGCACTGAGCTGCTTCTCTTCGGCAGCGAGGCGATTCAGCATCATAGTGTACTTCCTTGTGTAATCTGCCTCCCACATCTGGCCTTTTTCCTTGTGTTTGGGGCCACGCGCCCAGCAGTCTGTGCTCCTCTCCCTCTTCCTACCAACTCTGTCGCAGTGTCTATTTATAGTTGGGCTGAGGAAGATGCTTGAATGTCCATACATCTTTATTAAAGAAGAGAAGATACCATATGGCTCCCAGATCTCTGTCATATGGTTTCACGAGTTGCTATCAAATCCGAGTTCATCACCTTATATTTTATTTCAGTTATATATTTTTTTTGGATAAAAAGCATTTGGCTAAAATATTTTCCATAGTAAAATGATTTTCTTTTCATTTAGCACAGGCTAAGCTTGTTTTACTGCTCAGGGTAGATCAAGTGAAGGAGTGAAATTAATTTAGTTTAAACATTAAGGTCTGTTATAAATATGCTTAAAATATCAATTGCCACCACACAATGAAGCAGCCTGCTGTATAATTTTCAGTAATAAATTTGTATAGCCAAACAGCCTTGACTCACATCCTGATAGTGTAGTCCTACTTTGAGACCTTGAATTACACCTGAATTCTCATTTTGAGTCCTCCAGTGCACTGTGGCTTCAAGAACCGCAATCCCAGGCTATATATCGTGGTTGTGTAACCTGCTAATAGATTCAAGCATTATCCACTCCCATACTGTGTGAAAATTACAGTTCTCCATGAGCTGCATCTTCCCCACGTTCCTGTGGGCTTTTCCTTCTCAATGAGAGCTCGCGTTTTACAAATGCCGATGTGAGCGAGCGGTTGTTATAGCAACAGGCTGCAGGACATTTCTGCCCACACGCTCAGGCAGCCGAAATCAGCGTGGAGCATCTCGTGCTGCCACCACTATGGTTCTCAACCTCTCAGACAAAGGGAGGAACCAGCACTGCCCTGCCTCACTCTGGCACGCGGCTACTGAACCGCCACCACTTTAATCGACCCTCGTATGTAATGATGCAAAAGTGCAAACCTGGCATCTCCAGCGCAGTTCCCATGCTGTGAGCACTGTGCTTGGTTTGTGTATGAAATGATTGGTGGGGGAGTAAGAAATTTGGGCAATGTTTGACATTTACCAGTGTATATATGATACATTTCAGCTGACAGGTTTTGTCTAGGCTGTGTGTGATTGGAGCATTGCTGTAACGGGTGTATGGAGTGCTCTATTCACAGCGGTTGCTCATGAATGATTTTCACCTTTTCTCTTTTTCATTGCAGGAAAGTCTTCTTTGACAATACAGTTTGTGGAAGGCCAGTTTGTGGACTCATATGACCCAACCATAGAAAACAGTAAGTGCTTCTGAACAAATTTAACAAACTAACTGAATGGGAGGAAGGACCCATCTAATAAAGGCTCTCATGATGACTGCCTTGTGTGTGTGTGTGTGTGTGTGTGTGTGTGTGTGTGTGTGTGTGTGTGTGTGTGTGTGTGTGTGTGTGTGT
>JAOXYF010000008.1:13663384-13689327 GCA_028565775.1 Sternarchorhynchus goeldii
TTGTGTGTGTGTGTGTGTGTGTGTGTGTGTGTGTGTGTGTGTGTGTGTGTGTGTGTGTGTGTGTGTGTTCTTGAGCGAATGTCCCACTGGAAAGGTTGACTGTGGTGAGGCTATTCTGGGGTCCTGGAGAGGAGCAGGGTGTGGTTCTGTGATCCACCGACCCTGAAGTGGCCTTCCTCCACCAAACTTAGCATCCATCGTCCTTGTGAGCAGAGAGCAGCGAGCAGCTACCTGGGTGAAGCTCGAGCACCGTCTGCTCGCACTCTCCTGCCTCACCTTTAAGGAACCTCAGCCGTTATCTTTCACGTTTCATACTTTCTGTCACCCCAGACCGACTCCCACACAACAGAGTGAAGTCGTGAGCTCCAGGTTCATGTTAAAGTGCTCATAGGAGCTCTGCGTCAAGGCTGTCCATGTAAGTGCCTTACAGCTTTGCTCCCAGCTAGGAGTGAGTGAGGGCGCCAGGCTATTTTTAGTCCAGCTTTATTACTTATTTATTTATTTATTTATTTCCCTCAATGAAATCCTCCATAGACTCCTGGTGTGGGCTGTAAGCCTGCAAGAGCGGCTTGGCTTACTGGTATTTCACACTCTAGCTTAGTGTGGGGTGTGTGTGTTTGTGTGTGTGGCTTTGTGAGGTAATGTTGTGGTTCAGACGGATCAGTGTGTGGTGTGTGTGTGTGTGTGTGTGTGTGTGTGTGTGTGTGTTTGGCTTTGTGAGGTAATGTTGTGGTTCAGACGTGCTAGTGGGGCATGGGTAAAAATCACAGCCCACCGCTAAGCTCCACCTACCCCTGTACATACACACCCCTGTACATATACCGAGATCCACCTGCCCCTGTATATACACCCTTGTACATATACCGAGTTCCCCCTGCCGTGCAGGTCAGCAGCAGATGCACACAACATGCCCAGTCTCTGCCTCTCCTCACGCTTTAATGAGGTCACCACATCCGTGAGGCTTTGAACAACAGCCCATCGTTCCCTGGTGTCCCAGTTCGTGCGTGTGTGTGTGTGTGTGTGTGTGTGTGTGTGTGTGTGTGTGTGTGTGTGTGTGTGTGTGTGTGTGTGTGTGTGTCTGTCGTTCCCTAGTGTCCCAGTTCCTCTGAGTGTGTTGGGGAATCTTGTGCCTGTACTCACACATGCATGTCCATGTGTGAATATATGTTGAGGTGAAGATGAATTGTTTGGTTAGGGCGAGCAATATAACAGTATGAATCTTTACCAAAAAAATTTTTTTTTTTGTAATGGAGTCTCATAGTGAGTCTTTGACTTTGCCATGACATTGTCCAGACAATCAATAAAATAGTAAGTAAATCTTAAGCTATCATTTTTCACTTTTCTATGCATGCTGTTCATATTGCAGTTATACTGCTGACATGATAGAAGCATCATTAGCCATTTTAGATCACAGCACTGTGGTTGAACTCCTGTCTCTGTGGGATTTGATAGAGCAGTGTGTGGAAGGCAAAGGGGAAGTGCACAGGCTGAAGCTGAAACACTTCAGCTGGGAGCCTGTATGAACCACCCAGCGAGGTGCCCCAGACCTCTGCAGCTTCAGCCCTCCTCCGACTCCCCTGCCTTACGGGCATGCGCCTTGCGCTCGCTCAGGCCTGCCGGGCTCTCTCAGGAACCCACTACTCTGCTCAGATTGGCTGGTGATGCTTGACCTCTGCTGCGTCCTCTATGGTCTCGACTCAGGGTAAACCGAGGTGTCCTCTACCCCTGAGGGAAACCAGTACTGCACTCCAGCACTGGGTCTCTCATCTGTACTGATATTCAACTGGGTCAGGCTGGGGCACCACCTCCCCCAGCAGGAGAGAGACTATCTCCAGCATGGTGCTTCCCATCCTCTGACACACCTGTGTATGTTGCTTAGCTAATGATCAAGCCTTTGATTAGATGTAGCAGGTGTGTGGTGGTGGTGGTGCAGGAGATCCGGAGTGTTGGGAGATCCGGAGTGTTGGGGGTTCCCACCAGCGGCAGGAAATAGTGGGAGCACGGCAACCGTTGCACCTTTAGTCAGTATTTGGTCAGCATCTGCCATCTGAAATATGAGCAGTCCAGTCTGCAGCATCCCAGCATGCAGAAACAACGTGCCGTCTGAACATTTGCATTTATTTATTCGTCTTTGAAAGCTGTCAATGTAACAAGGTGACGTAAGTGTGAATGGGATTGGATTTATTTTCCACTCTGTTTTATGAAACGTTTAAGTATGCCTTTGCGCTGTATTCATGTCCATTAAAATGTGTCCAGGAGTTTTATATTGGAGTTTTTCCATGGTTATTTGGTGTGATGGATATTTGAGGTCTAAGCTTCTGTGTGTGCCTACCACTTCACCCCCCCTGACCCTTACGGAGCAGAAACACGGCCCTTGTTCCATCAGAGTCCCGTTACCTCGCCGTTGTTCACGGGTCCCTGTAGCGAAGGCAGAGGGCTGCAGTAACATCCGGTTTTGAACCCGGGTCGTCCAGGGGTCGTTTTATCCCCGCCCTCTTTTCCCTCGCCACGGTGCTCCTCGCCACGGTGCTCCTCTTGTGGGCTGCTGAGCCCTGCCTGGGCACGGCAGGTAAAGTGTCATCAGTCCTTTATGAATGACTTCCTCTTTCTGTGTAATTTCACTTGCTAATTTGAATTTGGAGGAGGTGGGAGGAAGGGAGGAGGATGATGGGAAAGGAGGAGGGAGGAGAGGAGGGGGATTTGCTCTCAATGAGTCTGGAGGTTTGAGGAATGGTATTAAGTGTGCTGGCTGCATGCTGAGCTATTTTCTCCTGCTCTGTGCGAGCCGGGCTGGTGCTGGCTCCGGCTCCCATCCTCGGGGATCTGCCATGTCCTCAAAGTGCTGCGTGCGTCTGGGCCTTAGATTCTCCGCCTGCGGACAGATCAGGGCTCATCGCTTCACTGAGCTGCAGCTTCCTCCACACCACACACCAGAGCTCCTGCTCCAAAGCGCTGCTTAAAGCTGCCTTCAAGAGCCCAGTCCCTTTGGGGGTCCAGCTTGTGTTTAGCTCACACACTCACTGTCAGGTCAGAGTCGACTGTAAAATGACTTAATTGTCTCAGGTTTAAGCTTCACATTTTAAAATGAAACATTATTTTGTCAGTCCTCGCCTGTGGTTCTAGGTTAGTGTGACATCCATGACGATGATGGTGTAAGCAGGCTGTCGGTTCAGTTTCAGGGAGGTTAAACCAGGCACGTGTTTAACATGACAGTGTACTGATGCTTTTCTTCTACATTCTCTGTTTGCACTCATCTTGATTCTCAGGAGCTGAGCTCCACAGATAGTACTAAACACCCCTTCACTGACATGCATATTCTCTCTCTCTCTCTCTCTCTTTCTCTCTCTCTCTCTTTTTCCTCATGTCTCTTTCTCTCGGCAGCATTTACTAAAATGATCACAGTCAATGGTCAAGAGTACCATCTGCAGCTGGTGGACACAGCAGGGCAGGTGAGAGCGCACTGACCCAGAATGATCCTGAACACACACAACCACACACAGAGTAACTGCTATAGATTGTGTCCCATGCACTCCATTAATGTTCTGTTGCCTGCCAGTTGACATGGGTTCAAATTCATCCAAACCATGGGTGGCTGAGCTGGAAGTCCCCTGGCTGAGTGAGCAAGGCAGACAGCCACGGTCATTCTGAAGTCAGGAGTTGATCAACTCTGACACTCAGCTGTCAGTTTAACACTGACACTCAGTTTAATGAACTTCCATTTATTAAACCCATGTGATTAAAAGTCTTAGCTGATCTAGACCAAGGAGGAGGGAGCATATGCCCCAGGGCCAGTCTCTTCTGATGGCTTTCTTGTGTCCAGAAAGTATTAAGCATTAATTAGTATTAAATCATTATTTCTAATACATTTTATAACTTTCTTTTTTATTATTATTAATTAATATAGAGAGAGAAATACATAAATTTATATAATGAATTTGTGTGTGTTTGGCTATGCACGCTAACATTTCAAAACCACTGTAAAATAAGACAGGGCATTACTGACAGGAGCAGAACGAGCCAGTGATGGAGAGGCAGGGTCACCCCGATTGGCCGTTCTTGGTTTACAGGAGTGCCAGTCACTGCCATTCACCTCTACTGCTCCCTCACCTGTGCTATGGGTAGATGAGCTTAGCCAAGCATGCTGAAATTAGCGCTAGAGGAAAAAAAAACTGTGTTAAAAAAAAAAAAAAAAAGTTCCTAAGGTTGGTGTCCAGAGGCTTCAAATGGTCATATGCTCCAAACAGCACTTTTACAAGTTAACTCCATGCCTCAGTTGGTTTTAACAGTAGTCAGTTTTAATCAGTGAAATAGCAAGCTAGGGAAGCTGTAGTTATATAGTACTGTTTTGCAGATGTATCTTTAATCTGAATTAGTATTGCAGTTGACGTAAGTAAATTGCTGCATAGATAAAGATTAAAAAGCAGCTATCCAACGTTAGGTAGCTTGATTTTGAACAAACGTAACGTAAATGCACCTGTTATGTTTAAAGTTTACCCTTTGTCTTGTGTTTTGTCAGTCTGGTTTTAGTATAACTATGATTCACGTCCTCTTTTATTTCCCCTCAGGATGAATACTCCATTTTCCCTCAGACTTATTCCATAGACATCAACGGTTACATTTTGGTGTATTCAGTCACGTCAAATAAAAGGTAGGTTGACGAATGTATTCCTTTCAGTCTTCAGCTGTTATGAGATTTTTGACCTCGGTGGTATACTCTGAGGAAACCACATTCATCAATTATTATGCTGGTTATTTTTCATAGACTAGTGATTGTCACTGAAATAAATTTTGACATATTTATACATAAAGCACGTTTGTCAGTCCCATATGCATATCAAATTCATAAAATCTCAACATGGTGCTGTTCATGGTGATTTTCCCCTTTCCTGTCAGGGAGAGGTGTGTAATGCCAAGGTCATTCTGCTGAGGAGAATCAGGCTTGGATGCTTCTGTCAATAAATAGCCTAATATTTTCCTACCTCTCTTGTCCAATGTAATTCAGCAGTAAGATATTGCCTTTAACTTGATGGTATTATTTTATTCATTCCCTCTCATGTGTGGCCTTCGTCATCATCACTAATTACACAATCTGACCTTTCAAGACTCCGATTGGTTGAGGAGGTTTAGTGGATGTATGGATCCATTTCAGAGCCCAAACGATGACCTGGGTCAAGGGTAGATGTGAACCTCTACCATGCTAAAACGCACACACTTCCGTGCGGAATAGGCCCCACTCTGATGTCGGTACTTTCCATGTGGAACAGTCACATGATTCTCCCATGGACCCCTGGGCTTTCTGGGAAAGTCATAATTTTCTCAAGAGAAAATTCTTATGGAAAATAACCCATCAGAGACTCATCCATCATTTAACCCAAACTCTGGCTGATTTTTGAAGTTTCAACTTAGTTCTTCCTAATCAGTGATTGTTAATGCAGAAATTTGGCAGCTGTGGCCATCAGGATGATTCATCTAAAGACAAATAAACAGGCCAGATTCACTGAAAATTGCTAGATTACCTCCAACTGTGAGGTCTTTTTTTTCTGACATTTCTGAGCCACTTTCACAGTTTGAATTTTATGCAGGCTATCTTTAGTACAGAAGTGACATCGCTCAAGATTGGCATGTATTAAAGTATTTATTTTAATATGCCTTTAATGTTCTGTTAGTAGGGACCCAGGTGTTTTGTATATCTCTGTCTATCTGTGTTTCATTTACACTGGAAGATATGGATTTGCAATATGCGGATCTAGTAAAAATCTTGCTCATGATTATTATCAGATACGCTGTACATTATAGACTTTCAGCTCTGTTCCTGACCAGGTTGTAGCCTACTTTCATGAGGGTTACTGCAGTAACGAATGTCTGTTATGTGGTCTTGAGATACTGTGGTAGATACTGAAGTATTTGTCTGTCTGTCTGTCTGTCTGTCTGTGCTTATCCTTAATGGACACAAATGTTTTTTTTTTTTCTCTTCAGGTATTGATGGTTTTCTGATTATGACCATCTCATACCTGATGGGTCACACCTGTTAAGTCTCTGTTTCTGTCTCTCTGTTACAGTTTTGAAGTAGTAAAAGTTATTCACGAAAAATTGTTGGATATGGTGGGAAAAGTACAGTAAGTATCAGTCTTTGTGTGACCTCTGTGTGACCCCTGATCTCTTTTACTTCATGTTTAAATATTACTGTGGCAGCTTGCAGATATGGACACTATGTAATGCCTATATATTGAGGTCATGTTGTGAGATGTATCTTCTGTCTTTGTGCAGAGTACCCATAATGCTGGTGGGGAATAAAAAAGATCTACACATGGAGCGGTGAGTTGAGTGTGCATATTCTACGCTTATTAGTTCTCCAGCAGGTCACATGGAAGCCATCAAATAGAAGAATTAAACGTGCTGAGTTCCTGAATGGTATGCTTGACATCTGTGAGTTCTTCGTAAAATTGCGAAACAGTAGCATTTAACTCCTGTACCGCCAGTGATGAATCCTGATAGTCCTGTATGTGACTCTATATCAGTCCAGGGAATATTGTTGAGAGCTTATTAAACTGGACAAAGTTCTAATATCTCATAACAAGCTTTTAAAGGATGGGAAATACTACCATGAGCTTTGAATACCTTTACTTCAGATGTGCTTATGTCTTTAATTGATTTCTTGAAAAGAGAAATTACTTTTGGCATACAGCTAAGACTAAAAGAAAATTGCATAGTTGTTCTCACAGCCAGCAGAGTATGTGCCGGCCTAAGGCAGCAATAAATGAGTAAACCCACGCATTATATCATGTGCTTCATTGAGACATAAAGACGTTTCAGTTCCAGATGGGATCTTCGTCAGGTCTCCTGTGTACTCTGTGTACCATTGTCAACTATTTGATCCACTGGACAAAATTAGTCATGTCATCCACAGAGCAAAACTGGTGATTCATTATAATTAAAAACAGAAATAAATCGATGTGTCATTTATCAAAAAGACTTGATGTCAAACTCTTGACTTAATCCGCAAGTACGTAATATATAAATCCAGAATAACTTTTCTAGTCGTTTCTTGGCAGTGTTCCTACCTCTTCTGTTGGAGACTACTTTGAAGAATAATAAGAACGTAGCATATGACCATTGTACTTTCCTGTTACTCCAGTGTTATACTCGAAGATTTGAGCTTCTCCACTGTATCATCTCTAGGCTCATTAACTGAGAAAGCAGAAGTAGATTATTTCTCTCAAACCAGCGGTGTCCACTCATTGCCTACAAATGTACCAGATTCCGGGGATAAGGAGTAACATCATAAAACCTATTGATTTATTAATGTATTATGTGACTTTGGGTGTTGAGAGCTGTATTCAAATATAGCTCATGATCATGGCTTGGAAGTTATGATCATCTTTATTAGCTCTTGATATTTCTCCAAACTGCTAAATGCATTAGAGATTTGGCTGAATTAGTTTTGACTAAGAATCATTTTGTGTTTCAAGATGCAGTCATATTGTGGCACTAGTTTATTGATATTATGGATTGGGCAAGGTTTTACAAACGGACTTGCTCAGATTTCACCAGTTTATGAATAAGTGAACATTTTACATTGTCTTTAAAACTAAAAACAATAGACTTCTCTGATATTTTTGAAGGTATAATAGTTTGACAGCTTTGTATAGAAAATCTACGTACAGGAATTCATTACTATGTGGTGATGGTTTCAAACCTATCCCACTGAAGAAAAATCCATCAGTCAAAATAGTCACAATAACAATCACTGGCTTAGGGCAGGGGAACGTGTGTGTGTGTGGGGGGGGGGGGGGATAATAGCAATAATAGCAGAACATTGTAAAAGGGCCTCCACCCTTCCTCTTTGCAAAGGGGCCCAAAAATTGGCACTGTGCCACTGATAATATATATACCATATTTACAGATTCTGATTTTGAAAACCACGCCAGGACTCTTAGCATTGGATTTAAACAGCGGTGCATTTCTGACGACTGGATAAAAAAATGCAGTTGATAGATTTAGAAGAATGACTCAGGAAGAGTACCTACAGCCAAAGGAGAAGACATCCACTGATTCTAGTATGAGATGTTTTAAAGTACTTCCTTAAGACTGCCTTACCCCCTGTGTTTAAAGAGCCCCCCTGTGTAGTAGTTCATAGATGTCCTCCTAATATTAATCAGTCTGTGGTCAAGTCTGATTCTCCTCTTCACTTTTAGGTTTAGGGGTGGAGTCACATAATATCTATAATATTTTGACATATAGAAAATATGAGGACATTGACCAGAAATGTTGCAAAGAGAGTTTGGGGGATTTATAAATTCGGTTCTTTTAATACAGGTTTTAAAAAACTATTTTGTGATAAATATTGAACTGCGTATTTATATTTTTAATTATATGAACAGTTAAGAATGACCTGTCTTGAGCTGTAGATGATATGACTAATTGTGTCCAGTAGAACAGGCGGTTTATAAAGGTTATATGTAGGAGTGAGCACAGCGTTGTAGGAGACCTGGTAAAGATCTTATCTGGAACTGAAATGTCGTCTTTATGTCTCCGTAAAGCACAGTGTGTGAGCATGATGGAGTGTGTGGGCTTATTAGTTTATTTGTGTTGTAGCTAAAACTACCCATCTGCGTATTAAATCCCTAGTACGCTCAGAGTTCTTGAGAACCAGCTTTACTGTTCCCTCTCACATCTTTCAAGGCTCGCCTGCTTCCATTCTGGGGCTGCAATGTCGGAGAAGCTCGTAAATTTCCTCTATCAGTCTGCTAGCATGTGAGGGCCAGGACGGACAGACAGAGAGAGGTGCGCAGAGAAGAGGGAGGGGCCGTCTGATCTCACATGACCCAACACTTGCTTAAATGGGTCAGTCTGAGTCCTAGCACCAGCTTCCAGAACCCTCTGGGAACACAGCGTTAGCCGAGAATATCTGATTTATTTATTTTTTTTAACTGTTTTTGATTTTTGTCCTCTCCTTCTGTGGCAAGATGGTATGTCAAGATAGTTTTTTCTAGTTAGTGGACAAGATGAACCTCTATTCTGTTTAGTTGATTGTGGCAAGATTACAGAGAAAATTTAAGAAAAAAAAAATAGGCCATGTTCTGTATAAAGGCTATCAAAGGGTTAAACCATTGTGTCTGACTTATGGGGCCACTGGAGAGGTGAACATTCCAAAGACATGGGCTACAACAAAGGGATAAACAGGAAATGGATGAGATGGGGTTTGGATTCTGAATACTCACCACAGGATGTTGAAGTCATGGTTGAAAATTCCCCTCATGTGGACGGCGTGTCCATAGTCTGGGCTTAATCTGGATCCACCACACTTATTGTTTTTTTCTGTCCTGAAAAACAATCTTAATTTCAATTAAACATCTCAGAGCAGTGTTATTTGTTGTCACTTAAATTATTTCTAGTTTGAGTCTACTTTCCGTTCTAGAACACGACTAGCATTTGGAAGCAGTAAAACTTGGATGAAACACAGTTTTGGGGGGTGTAACGCGAGAGATGGGAGGAGGAGCTTCTGTGCTGTACTGCATTGATCTGTATAGCTGTTTTATTCAGGAGAAGAGTGGCTGAGGTCACTGCAGTCAGCACATCCGGCTCAGCCTGACACAGTCCCAGCAGTCACATGTTATCCACTATTTAGTCCCATAACACTGGACAGAGCCTTTGTTTAACAACTCCTGTCTAATGAAAATGGACCTCAATGAATGAATGAATGAATGGACCTAATGAAAATTTCCTCAATGAAAACATAATTGCACTGTTGGATTGCTGGTTTATTTGGCATGGTTGGCCCAAAATCTAATTTCAAGCAGTCAGAGTCCTGAAAAACAAAATTAACCTCTTACTCAGCAGCAGAGAAGCAGTGATTGAGTCCAGTGAAGTACGTTTGCACAATGTCTGGAGCTCTGATAACAGTTCTCAGAACAGTGAAAGGAGCTTCAACTTATAAGCAGGATTTAAATATATCAATTTCCTATGCATTTACATGGATTAAAAATATACCTATAAAATTTACTTTTAAATTTACTTTTAATTTAATGTATTTGAGGAAATGCTCTGGCGTGTTTATGCTCTAGTCTCAGATGCTCGTGTTTCACAAGTCCTACCTATGAGTTCTGAGCACCCAGATGTTAATGTGCCAAACTATCTTAGCATCTCCTACTACTTTCCTATTATTGATCATCTTGGACTACCATAAATTGTGTAACTAGAGTCTGGGGTTGCATTTTATAGTTCGGTTCCCTTGGTCTGGACCAAAGCAAAAAATTATACATTGTTTCTTTTTACTCCTGGTTCACTTAGCGTTCATACTGACATGTTTGCTATTGAATTGAAATATGTAAACAGAAGTTATGGATGTCGTATTCTGATGAACAGCTTTTATAATGTGTATTTTGCACCAATAACAATGATAATGCCACCCAAACTAGGACAGGGTTTTACACTCTACTCTTGAGGGCTTTCTGTATGTGGGGTGGTATTTTTACCAGCTGGAGATTCAGGAAGTGCTGACCAAATGCATTGTCCAGTATAGTACAGATATGCTCGTTGAAGCTAATGTCAGTGCGACATTTTTCAGCTCATGTTTTATTCGTTTGCTGCTATATGTGTTTATGACGTTTATCACGTCCAGCGTTTAGTCTGGTTGGTGCTTATGACGGGCTTTGTTCCACATTGCGTTCATAGTTGAAACAAACCGCACCAGAGCTCATTTGGAAGAGTACTGAGGATGACCTGCTCAGTGGGTCTCAGTCCTGCGGTTTGGTGTGCTCACACTTCGGAAACCAGCGTCCAGTCTTGCTCCTAACAGTCTGTACTATTGGAAGAATTGTACCACGTCTCATTTTAATTTAGTGCTGGTTTACTTTCACACAGAAGAATTCCATCCAAACTCTGGATCGATTTCACAATTCCATAATTCACTTCGGGAATGTTAGCCACTAGGTTCTTCTGTTCATTGCTTTGTTTTTTTTTCCTTGGATAAAAACACCAAGTAGCAAAAACACCCCCCCCCCCCCCTTTTTTTTTTTTGATACATGGCATTATACCATGCAGGAACAGATGCAAATAAGGATAACATTATATAGGTCAACAGAGATATATGTTTTTGGTGATGCTCTCACAGTAAG
Source organism: Sternarchorhynchus goeldii (assembly GCA_028565775.1). Taxonomy (NCBI): domain Eukaryota; kingdom Metazoa; phylum Chordata; class Actinopteri; order Gymnotiformes; family Apteronotidae; genus Sternarchorhynchus; species Sternarchorhynchus goeldii. Next base: position 13,674,502 of record JAOXYF010000008.1, read on the forward strand.
CTTTCTACAGTTCTATGGAATTGTGGGTTTAGTATCAGGGTTTACCTTCGTGGGTTTACCTTCGTCAGAAGGACCAGAGATGGGTGCTCTGCACTGCTCCTGAGCTCAAAAACTGCTTTCACACTCCAAACATACTTGACTCGCAGAGCAAGTGGACCTGGGTCTGGAGAAAAGCTCTAGAGTGGATCCAGAACAGATCTCTAGTGCAGGGCACATCTGCTATATGTGCAGATCAACTGCACTGTAGCACATGTGCCGGACTGTGTGTGCTTTTAGCACATGTGCATGTTATCTGCTGCCTTCCTGGATCAATACCTCCATTAGAGTTTGTCAATAGACGATGTAAAGCAGGAGACATATAGAAATGGCACTTTGTGCTTTATCTGCCATCCAGTTCCTAACACTGCCTCCTCCCCTGCAAGGGGAGAACACACGGACAGCAGTAGCTCCACCCCCCATGCCCAAGCCCAGCAAAACTGACTGACCACAGCATTACAGACTGACCACAGGGGTCCTGGACCATCAGAGCTGTGGCCAGAATATCAGTGCTTCTGTGTTTCACCAATAAGTTCATAGGCACTCCACAACTTGTGAATCAGGTGTTCTTTAAAAACAATACAAACAATTGTTTAGGGTTGTCTTGAAGGATTTGTATTTAGTGGCTGAACTTAATGTAATATTTACAATCAAAATACTGCTTTATATGTTTGGTGTGCTGTTCTGTGTCATGCGTATCATACGCATCGTGTACTGCCTCAGAGCTGGCCTTCTAAACTGCAGACTTGCACAGTAAAGCCACATGAGAAAGGTTGTGAGGTATTTCACAGAATTTGCTACGTAAGACAAACACATTTTGTACAAAAAAACCCCCCAAAAAAGATTCTAAACAAAATTACAGTATCATTTATAATCATGCTAAATGTACTGGATGGCTAAAGCAGCTTTTGAGGAAGTGTCTGTTACATGCTCAGGAGAATGAGCTATATTACTGGACATTAATGAAACCACTCATTGTCTCAGAAACGGGATAAAGGCTGCATGTGGACATATGGCCATTATGGATTATCTCTCAATTCAGCATCGCAGGAGGCAGTGTGGTGGATGATTCAGCCAACTGCATTACACGGTTTCCTGTCTGAGCGTAAATCTGTTCGTGTCTCTCTCAGTGTCATCAGCTGTGAAGAAGGAAAAGCACTGGCAGAATCCTGGAATGCGGCGTTCATGGAGTCCTCTGCAAAAGAGAACCAGGTAACGAGCTGTCTGTGTGACACCGTTTAGCTCTACTCCAGTCCCGCGGCTGTGGAACCCACCCACGCTCCTGTTGGCTTGCTCTCTCCTGAGCATGATGATGATGATGATGATGATGATGATGGGTTTTTCCCAGGATGCTTCCCCCTGTACAGGAGCTCGCTTTGTCAGCCTTCAGTGTTCACCTAGTTTAAACATGCCTGAAACTATTTCCTCGCCCTGATTGTACATTCTGCAGCCAGTGCACTAACAGAGTGGTGGGTTAGGAAGATTTATCGGATACATCACGCCGGGTTGAGTTTTCAGGCTTGGAGTTCCCTGCTGCCTCACCTGCTCAATACTGAGCGAACAGTATCAGGAACATGGAGCTCGGGAGGGAGAGGCCAGTGCTGTCTCTGCTTCTCCCTGTGTGCTCATCCTCATCCTCGGTGCTTCTGGGACACCTGACTGGGTTTCCATAGTCTCGGTACCAGACGCCTTCAGTTCCACACGGCTCTGCTTATGGGAAAGTTTCATTCTGCGCTTGAATATAATCATTTCTGATTGGTGTGGAATATAGTGATTGATTGGAAGTGCTCCCCTTTTGATCTTGTTCTTTTGAGTCGTACCGGTAAAGGAAATGTATTATATAGGTTATATACTAGTATCTAGTATAAGGTTGCGATCAGCACGATCCACGATCAGCATTTGGTAGAGATTAGGGCTGCAGCTAACTGTTATTGTGTGATTGATTCATCTAATTATTTTTCCCAGTAAATTGGGTAATTTAATTGGGTAATTTAATGGCTAATTTGTTGGTTTTTCTAAAGATTGTTTTATAATATTAATTAACACCCAAAATAAATCTAAAAAACGTTTCATTAATAGTTAAATATTTTTTATATTATAATATTTCATTATATATTTAAATCTTTTTAGTAATATTTTACTCAATTATCTCATAAAGTAGAAAGTATGCACTACTATTGTTCTGTAACAAATAGTCCAGTCTTACCCAGTAATTAAAAATATTTTAAAATGAATCCAATTTCTGCATCACTGTTGTGACGACAACAGCAACAGTAATAATATCAGAAAGTATTGGCTGTCAAAGTGATTAAGGCTGTATAGATTAGTTTAATTACTGTATATCTTAGGAACTATTTCCCTGATCTGGAGAATCAATATTTTTATTTAAGTACTTGACTTAAAACACAAAATGGTTATGAATTGTTTTTTTTTTTTTTTCGATCACTGGAGTAATATTCATTTAATATAATATCAAATATTGTATTTTTGCAGCAGTATAGAGAAAATAACACTAAATGAAACAATTTACACGCAATTAAAAATAACACCAGTAGCATTAGTTTTTTGCACGCATACATACCTGCTAGCAGAGTAGAAAACAAAACATTCAAATGACAGCATTAGCTTGATGACTAATAATGTTGCATCTTCAATGTTATCTAGATAACTAATAATGCTACGTCATCAACTTCAAGTTTGTTTAGACCTCCATGGCAACAAATCGATGCGCATTTACGTGATCAGTTACGTCCGTTACGTCGATGGGCCTCTCCAACCCTACTAGAGACTGGCTACTGGTTATTTCAGATGATGCTTTATTGACTATAGGCTGTACAAGTATGGCCTCAGTCAGTACAGCCTGCTCATCTCAGGTTAGCTCAAAGCAGAGGAGACGGATGAGAATGAAATTCTTTAATCTCTGTGCTGATAATCTGTGAATGTTCCTTCATACCTGTACACATGGACCTGAAAGGAATATGAGCATTTGGAGTCGGTACTGAGCAATGAGGTTGAAGGGCAGGGGTTGGTTGCAGAGCAGTTGCTATGGTAACGAGGTCATGCATTAGCATGCTGAGATGCACTAGTGAGAAAGAGGAAGTGGGATGGTGGGAGTATAAAATGGATACTATACATGACTGGGACCAGACTCAATGCTGTAATCCTTTATAAGACTTGCTTTTAATGCCTGGGAATAGCAAGCATGTTGAAGATTCTCTTCATCTCTTTCCAAGCCCCGGGAGCATCAGTAACATAATGCGCGTTCAAGCGACCTTATAATTTAACATTGTCAGTCTGCATTCAGAGAATTACATTCTTGTCTTCGTCTGGGCTGTTTTTTGCCCCTGACGTTTCCTGCTTGCAGTTACATCAGAATGGCAGCATGCCCTTTAGGCTTGAGTCATTACCCAGAAAGCTCATGGGCCTGTGTACATCTCAGACGCTACCGGAGAGGGAGGGGCCTCTGAGAGAGCATGACTGTACCAGGTGCTAACTGAATAGCAGGGCTCCAGTTTCCCTCCTGCTGTTCTGCTCCTCTGTTAGAGCGGCCAAGAGCGCCGGAGCGTTTGCGTCTGTTCTGCGCAGAGTCAGGCGGCTTGGCCCTGCTCTGTGTGAGCTCTGCTCCTGCCCTGAGGGACGATGCACAGCCCAGTTCGTTTTGGGTTTGTTTGACAACGCCACAGTTTTCTGTTAATAAATTCCATTGTGAGATTTTATGCCCACTCATAAATCTCCCCTCTTGCGATCATCAGTGGTAGTGATTATTGTTTTGGTTGAGAGCAGGTCCAATGGACATGTTCAGCTTGAATCAGAGAGGTGTTTCATAATGGTTCTGTTTTGTGTTTATTCAGAATGGTCAGGTGGGTGATGGTAAGAGACGCCTTATGCTTTTGTGCAGAACTCTTGCTGTTTTTATGGTTTATTCAAAGAGGCTTTTGTCACATCTGTGAATTGCATTGACTTCACTAGGGTTTAGTAAAGCACTTGCATGTCTAACCACTATCATTCTGAAGCAACTGTTCAACTAATCATTTTTTTACCCGAGGCAGGTCACCATTGTTCCATTTCTATTATCTTCACTTCAGTTGTGTTTATTTTTATATTTAGGACCATTTTTGTTTTAGATTAAAATGTGTAACAAGATGTCCCCAGGCAACAGTAACTGGTATCTCTCGCTCTGGTGGCAGACTGCAGTGGAGGTGTTCAAGAGGATCATTTTAGAGGCCGAGAAGATGGAAGGCGGTGCTCCCCAAGGGCGGACCTCCTGCTCACTGATGTAGACACACCCCCCCTCCCCAACCCGGCCCCGCCCCACTGCCTGCCCCAACCACCGGAGGACACACACTGACCTTTCTGGTGAACAGTTGTCAAACAATCCTGTTAGGGTAGGATAACACTTGAATTTTTGGCTTAGGTTAGGATGAGGGTTTCGTGGTGAGGTTTAAGGGTTAGGGTTAAACACAGCTCATGGTAAATGTTCACCAGAAAAGTCTGTTTCGAGTCCACCCTCCCACAGCCACCCCTGCCCCTTACCACTACACTGGACACTGGGAAATCCCTCTACTTGAAGTGGCTAACTGCCTGTTTTCCTCCATAGAATTGTTGAATCTTTCTTTTTAACCTTCTTTTTTTATACTTCATTTCATTTTAATTTTTTTCTATTGTGTTTTTCCCTCATATTTTTTTAAATATTGTTTTGGAAGATACAGAAAAGCCCTTAGAAACACTAAAAGCAACTACCATCACATCTCTCTCTCTCTCTCCCTTCTCTCTTTCTCTCTCTCTCTCTCTCTCTCTCCCTCTGTTTCTCTCTCATCACCACAAAACAAACCTGTTAAAACCAGTTATCAAGCCTTCTTTTCCCACCTTTCACCTCCCCTCGTCTCTTTTCTACCTGCCTTTCCTCCTGAACCCTTATCAATTTGTATATTGTATTTCTTAAACAGTAATTATGGCCAATAAACTTTTCAGCATTCATACTCCTCAGTAATGAATGATGTTTAACTTTTTTGATTGTAATCATTAAACGCAGCATTTTGTTTCACTACACCTGGAGTTCTCTGATGTTTTTTTGAAAACAATTTTACACCCTAGATACAACCTAGGAAGAATGTGGATTCAGTTTAACTACGTTTTCCTTTTATTTAAAAGAACAAAATATAGGGAACATGTTCGTGAGGTGGGTCATACCATAACATGTTTAATTATGTGGGCTCCTAAAATGGTTGCATGACATCTGGCATGAAATAGATGTAGAAATCGTCAGAATTAGTGTAATTTCATATTGAACTAGGACTGTAAAGCCTCATGTTCCTTTTCACTGTTTGAATTACATTTTGTTACGAGTAGTCAAAAAAACAAGCGTTTATTCACTCCACGTGTTGTGTTCCTAAAAAAAAACAAACCCAGTGGTTTAATTTTGACCTGACTGTTTTACTCATTTAATCAAAGGGAGAAAAGTCAAGATTATGAGAAAAGCACAGACTGAGCAAAAGGATTTTCCTTGCAGTAGTCGCCTTGGAAATCAATACAGCACATTTGCTTTCAAAACTTGTAATCCAACACCAAAATGCAGTGTATAGCAGTACCTTTGCTGTGCTGTTCTTTGAAGAGGATTCGAGGGAATATATACACAGTATTATTGTGAATGAAATGTTATGTCCATGTACAGTGTAGGCTTATAAATGCTTATACATTTTGAATACCATAATGCCATGCACAGTACTAGTCAAAAGTATGGACATACCTCTCAAATGTTTGGACTCTGGTTATTTTTAGTATTTTCTATAATAAAAACAGAAACCTATCAAACCTTTGAATTAACACATGAATATGCTGTGAAGGGAAATATTTATCTTAGATTTTAGATCCTTCAAAGTAACCACCCTTTACTGTCCTCCTCAGCTCCACACTAGTGGTGTTTTTCCGCCTATGATGCTTCTCCATCGTCTTGAAGAAATTCTCATATGTGCAGAGCACTTGAAGGGTGAAGGACTATGGTTCTGAAACAGAACTTTGCTGAAGGTGCATCTACAACTAATTTTGTGTGTGTGTGTGTGTGTTGAAAATCAGTTTATATGTAGGCTAATACCTTTACCAATTTATATTTGACTTAGAAACAAATTTAAGCATAATTAATCAGATTCAAATCTTTGTTACTATTAAAATATTCAGTCAGGTGTGTCCAAACATTTGACTGGTACTGTACATAGTATATACTTAGTCATGTTGATGTATAATTTCACTTAATTTTATTTATATTTCAAAACCAAGCTTAGTTCTGTAGTCTTAATTTTTTTTCATTGTTTCAAAATATCTGCAATGTTATGCTATATGTGTTCTGGTACACTGGGTAATACCTCAGCATTTCTCTGTAGCTGTAAAGCAGAGTTTCTGTTCGTGTACAGAGTGAAAGTAGAATAGGACCAAGAACTAGAACAATCATGTGGTTAATCTCGAGTGTGAAAGATCAAGATGATGGGAGCTTTTTTTTTATTTTTATTTATTTATTTATTTATTTTAAGAACACCTCTCTAACGGCCCTTTACCTGGTTGCCATGACTACGCAAAGAAAACGAACAATCGCTCCGCAAAGACCACATCGCAATCTTTATCCTGTAAGGTCCAACACTCGGTCATCCAGCCTTTACGTTCGGCATTCTGAAGAGAAGTGAGGCCTATGGACGATGGCATCACAACGTCAAGCAAAGCAAAATTCATTGTGCATGTGGGACCCCCCTCCCACCCCGAGCCAAAGCCCAGAATCAGCAGTGCCAAGACTGGACAGAAAGTGTCCACTAAGCAGAAGCCATAAGCTCCCCATTGTGTCAGCTTTGTTGGGCAAACATTGCGATACTGCAGAGCACACGACCACCCGTATATATCAGAGTGCCCAACTTTTTCACTGTCGCTCCTTCTTACATGTGGGTCAGTTCGGACAGTACCCGGTGGAACAATGTCACAGTTTTCTGGAAAGGTAAGCATCCGGTCTATCAGGAGCACATCCATCACACCTCGCCAGCCTGGATGCTCAACCATCTTTATATGTTTACCTGTCATGGAATGAATAGTTTGGATTTGAGTGAAGGCTCCTGAAATTATCAGTATTTTTCACCTGCATTGTGATTACTGCAAGACTCAGAAGTACAGTGCCAAGGCTAACGTTAGCACACACCAGCTGAATGAAGCCTATTTTTCCATTGTGGCTAGTGTCCACATTTGTAGCAACCATTTATCTTTCATGACACACCACTGAAATGCATTTCTCTGATGTCTCACTGTGACTTCAGACTAAATTGGATTCAGAAGAACAAAACAACACCAATCTGACCCTCGCTTCATAGTTTCTTTTCTCATTTTCTTTATTTTTTGGTCCATTTGGCACAGTGCCCTTAAGGAAACCAAATGAGTGTGAAAGGCCAGTGTACGTTACTCCTGTCCTTTATATATCTGTGGAGCGTGTACGGCAAAGTCATTCCACAGGGTGGTACCAATTAATTTTCTCTGGTCAAAGCAAATGTACAGCAAACATCTAATTCACAACCAATTTTACTATCCCCTCCCTAGTGGTGAACCTGATAACCAGACAACCATTGTGGTGCATGCTCTCTACTTTCGCTCCCTCCTCTGCTACAGATAGTGTTTTATGAGGGAAGATGCTTCACTGGAAGGAAGTTGGAGGTGTACGGGGACTGTGATAACTTCCAGGACCGTGGCTTCATGAACAGGGTGAATTCCATCCGTGTGGAGAGCGGAGCATGGATCTGCTATGACCATCCTGACTTCAAGGGCCAGCAGTACATCCTGGAGCATGGAGAGTACCCTGAGTTCCATCGCTGGAACTCCCACAATGACCACATGGGCTCCTGTAGGACTGTTAGGATGGTGAGAACTGTACCTGCTTTACACAGACTCTGCAGGCATGTTTCACTTGCTACATGGTGTGACATGCTCCAAGTTGTCTACTCATTTGGATACAGCCAATATATTATTGACTTCATGCTATCCAAAATAAAAATACTTTCTTTTTACGTATTTTAAGTATTCCTAACTTTTAGTTTTAAAGGCAATTTTTCAAACTAAAGCCCCACCCCCACTTGAACTGACATTTTTGTGCTGTTCGAGCGCTTAAGTCTATAAAGGCCTACCATCCTTTCACGTGGCTTGTGTTTGTGTCCGTCCCCACAGCATGGAGAGCACTACAGGATCGAGCTGTTCGACGGCTCCAACTACACGGGCAAGTACATGGAGCTGTGTGACGACTGCTCCTTCCTCCAGAGCCACGGCTTCGGTACGACCTGTGTCAACTCCGTCAGGGTGTTTGGAGATGGAGCGTAAGTGGCACTCAGAGCTTCTCTTTTAAAACTGTCTGGAAATAAGTTTGAAGTCTGTTTTTTATGTCACATGCACATGTGCCGAAACATTTTTCTCTTTAGTTTTGTGCCACGCTCAAAGCTTCTAAACGGCTTTGACTAAGTGATCATATTCAGCACCACTGCACAATGTCTTACGTTCTAGAAATAGCCTCCAGTGTTAATGCTGTTCAATTTAGTGCATGAACGTTTTAGAACTACATGCAGACAATCTAGAAATTACATCTCTGTTCAATAGCCAAGGTCACTCATAGATCTGACTATTATAGCCACACTTAAGCAAGAACATTAGGCTTTTCCCCTGTCATTGTTCATGCTGTTTCTGAAAGCAGTAACATTTCTTTATACTGTTATACTTTTACCTTTATTAATAACTTCTTTTGTGGTCCATTAGCTTTTGTAAAAAAAATCTTCTCTGACCTTATCAAACACATAGTCTAAACGTTTAAACATCAAACAAAATTCTATTGTCAGTTTTATAATGATTTAGCTACGATGTGTAATTTTGGTTTATTCGAACCCCATGTTTGTAATTCAAAGCTGGGTGATGTATGAGGAGCCTAACTTCCGGGGCCGTATGTACATCGTGGAGAGAGGATTCTACTGCAACCACAACGAGTGGCAAGCCCAGAACCCCAACATCCAGTCCATCCGCAGAGTCATCAACTACTTCTGAAACTCCAAAGCGCTCGTGTACCTCTCCTCCCGCCATCCATACCACAAAATGTGTCCATGCCTAATCAGAATATGTCAAATAAACCACTAAGTAGTACAAGAAAAAGACAGTATTTTATCAAAATGTGTCTGTGTTGATCAATATACTGAACTTCTGCCATTTCTACAGAGACTCAGGAGAGCCAGCAACCCACTGCTTCATGGTAACATTAAACTGATCACAATGAGAAGCCAATAACTTTGTCAGTTATAAATCAATTCTATGTTATTAGAACTTAAATCTAAATTACATTTTTTCATTTAAAATGCATGTTCAGTGAAAAGATTGATGGCATATCTGACAGTACTCTCATAATAATTAGTCCTCTGAATTATATAAAATACAAAATTGACAGTTTGTACATTTATTGCATGTTTAACAAATTCTTATTGAACTGATCATAAACTTGACCACAGTTGCTAAACAGTACAATGGATGAATGAATAAAAGCAAAAAGATGCATTTTGAAAGATCAACTCAGAAGCATGCGTTTTGCCTAAATAAACCTACGGTATTTTTATTCCCATATTAAACTAACATAAAGCTAAGAAGCATTTTAAGATATAATTATTTAAGGAGCCATGCTTCAGATGAAGAAAAAAAATCCTACCATCTTACGCATCACCCTGATGCTTCACCACTAGTAACTGGAAGTGTTATAGTTAATAATGTTTTCATATTATTTCATAGTTTTCCATCAACTGAACAGTTATGGTTCAGAAGTCAAACAAGGATCTTAATAAAAATCAAAACTAAAACTGTAATTTTAAATTCGTTTTAAATGGATTCAATTAATGGTTTACAACAAAGTTCTGATCCAGGATCCGTGTTCCGTCATCAACAGTGCTACTAATATCAATTACATTCTGAAGCCAGAAGTTCCAGCAATCTTGTATGAGCTGCTCCTTTCAGCTGGTGGATGCAGATTTTTTCCCCAAATAGGACTTGATCTGAGCGATCAGCTCACACTCCTCTTCCAGAGTGACATCCAGGTAATCCTCCTCATGTCTGGGAATGTCTTCCAGAACCTCATTCACCAGGTCTGCATCCAGGCTTCCGCTTGAGCCTGAAGCTGCCCACAGAAACACTGCCTTTAATGTGTGCCAAATTATACATCAACATTATTTGCAGTCTTTAGCCAGAGTACTAACACGTGCACAAAGCAGAGAACATACATCATCTCTTTCAGCCTCATTATACAGGTTGCCCATCTCATTTAGAACCGATTTTAAAATTATTTTACTTGTTTTTAAAAGTCTTAATGGATTAGCATATGCATACATTTTGGTGCCTGACGATATCTTTCAAATCATGCTTTGAGATCTTCGAGAACTGTTTATTGAATGTTCTACAGATGAAGAACAAAGACTTGTGAAACAGATGTCTGTTGAAGTCTTTACCAAGTCATCAAACATCTTCTCTTACTAGTGTGTGTTTTGTTTTCATTGTTAGTGTGTGTCCATTTTTTATTGTTTTACATAAATGGGTCTGATGGGGGTTTTGCTGTGAAATACTTGCATTTACATTTTTTTGTATGAAAGGTGTTATAAATTAAAGTTAGAGTTTTTGACTGAAATAAAAAGCTGTGCATCAAGGGCTCTTTGGACTTTGAATAAAGTATTATAAATCATCGGTTAAACATAAGATCCTTTATACTTCAAATAAAGTCTCCAAATTTCACATTTACTCACTATACATGAACATTTGGGACCACTTTTTCAAAATAAATGCCCAATAAAGTAAATTCAATCAATCCCGTAATGTGGCTGCTGACCTGTGGAGTCGGAGGTGCTGGGCTCCTCTGATGAGGAGGATGAGGTTGAGGGTGACAGCATGTCTGGAGGAACCAGTCCCTGGTTATCCAACAGCATCTCAGTGGCTTTAACAACATCATCTCCTGTCAGCCTTAGAGCTGCTTCTACTGCCTCCCTCTGGAAGCCTAGGTAAGCCATCTACGTTCAAATACATACACACACAACCGAGCGTAATTGGACTGATGTACATAAAACAATACTGAACACAATAGGAAAACGTGCTAGGAGTGTCAGGTGGTGCAGAATTAACCCAGCCAATACAATACTTATCTGGAGTATTTTCTCCCAAAGAAGCAATTTACCTGATCCACTTTGGTTGGTCTGTCTGTGTCTGTCTGCTCCAAAAGGACCTACAACAAAGGAAAATGGTGACTGAGGATGCAAAATAAAAAAAACCATAATATATCGATGGACGCTGCAGTAATAATGATGCCGCAGAAGGTCACAACGTACAAAGGAGTTATCCAGCACATCACTGCATTTCTTCATGTGCGCTGTGAGCTCCCTAAACCTCCCTAAATCACAATATTTAACAATACAAATCACAAAACCCAGACAGGACTGTGAGCAGCTTCACTGCTACACTGTCTAAAGAAAAAGAACAGTTCCACATTTCCATGTTTCAGTAGGGACGTATTTTGATGGCGACCCTGCTCCACTCGAGAGCGGCCGTCGTGCAGCATCTCTAACCCTATATGCTTCGTCCACGTCTCCGTTGGTGTCGTGCAGGGCTTTAGACGCAGCTTTCTTGCTGTAACCCAGCCCCACCAGAGTGTTGATGCCGTCCAAACGACGCCTCCTCTTCTCCCGCTCCATCTGCCTGACATCCTCCCGCTCCTAGGAGAGCACGCAAAACTCTCATCAGCCAAATACAGCTTCAGGATGTCCATTCACTGAAGCTCTGCTGACAACCAGTAGCATTTTTTTTTTTTAAATGGAGCAATACTTCAAATTTTCAATATGAATTGAAGTCAAAATGAATAAAAGTCTTGGGAAAGAATCTTAAAAGTTTCTCACGTTAAAGTATCGTAAATGTACAGTGCCGTCTTCAGCTTGCTATTCAAACGATTTATTCAAAGAACAGTGGTTTTAGGTAATTAGAGTCATCTTAGTGTTTGGAGTGTTCGCTGTGGATGAGCTGTTGTACGTTAGCATACACAGGATCACGTGTGCTCTCTCGGACCTTGTTCCTGTGGGTGATGTGCAGCGCTGCATCCTCCACGTTGCCCCGGCACGCTCGCAGGCCCAGGCGTGACTCCTGGTCGCTGAAGCCCATATCCATCAGCTTCTTCAGTTTCTCTGGGTCTAGAGTCAAGCAGCTATACAGGCCTTCTCCCTGCCAGGACACATGTGTAGAGGTGGGAACTGCTCAACACAGCTTTCTCTGGGCCCTTTCCACAGTTGTCCACGGCTTTATCACGCTGTCTAAGATGATGACGTACCTTTGCGAGCTTGTCAGCCGCTTGATCCTCATATCCCTTCAGGTAGAACAGCAGACTCTGCAGGAGATACAACCTAAGAAATAGAACGTCCTCTCCTCCGGTGTTCCGCTGACAACCAAGAAAAGACAGCAAACACTTACACTATGTTCATCAAATCACCTTCATAAAAATGCATGATTTTAAAATTACATGTGTTTATGATAGCATTACATTAAAAAAGAAAGTGATAACACACAGATGCTAAATACAAACCAGTTTGTACAAACCAACAATCCTAGCGGTCTGGGCATGGTTCAAATATTCTGATATGCAATCTTAATACTTACAGTTCACCATACCAGTTTGTGTGTGTTTTATATGAGGATGAAAATGAAACTAAAATCTTATACACAAATGGCTAGTTCCATGGACAGTAGAAAACTACATGGTCTTCATTGCAAATTAACAGATTAGCACTGTCTAATCTGATACATTCAGAGTTAACTTTTGATTCTGCCAGCTTGGCAAGAATCATTAAGAAATGATCCACAAAAATACTACTTATTTACTGGACTTTCAAATAGAATTAATACATAAATTGTATGCCCTGAAAATCCAAATCCAAAGGTCAGGGGGATCTGTATTCAGTAGCCAAAAACTAACCACTAGTCAGGGGAAAGTTTTTTGGCAAAGTGGTAATGTCAGGAGTTATAGCAATGCAAGCAGCTCTAGTCCTCCCTCCCGTCCTCCCTCTAACTCACTCTATCTCTCCCTGTCTACTAGTGTCAGTATGTGGCCTGTGCACTGTTGGGGGGGGGGGGGTCTAGAAACCTTGATTTGCTGCAGCCTCTGCTGTTCCTGGCCGTAGCACTTGAGGAAGCAGTTCTCGGCTTTCTGCAGCCTCTCATTGCAGTCCTGCAGGCAGTCCAGTGCCTCAAACACACGGTGGCACCACACAATATCCAACTGCAGCACGGCGTAGTTGTCCACAGTGTTCAACAGCAGATTGTTGCATTTTCTAGAGAGCAAACACACACACTTTACATGGATTTGGAAAAAATATGATTCCTGCCAGTCAGCCTTTACATTTTGTTCAGTCACTGGGTTTAGAGAATAGGTTTGTGGTTTTCTAAACCCAGCCTTACAACCGATTCACATTATTTATAGTCATGAACAGTACATCTCCACTGACAGTCTTAGTACTGAGAAATGTAGCAAACGGCTGGAGGGCAGTGAGACATGTGAGGCTGCACTGTTCACTGTTTTTGGAAAAGGAGTTTGATCTGACTTTTTAAGATCTTAACCAATCACTCAATCTGGATTTGTAAGAACCTGCAGAGGAGTGGACAAATATCAGAGGGATCGCATGCAATTATAAATTATGGGAAAACATTTTAATAAGATATGGCTTGAAAAAGTATTGAACCTACCCTTTATTCCTCTAAAGCCAATATAAATGAATGCTACCTAAACTGCTCATCTGCTTGAAGCAGGTGACAGAGAGCTTCAGCATACTCCTTCCTCTTCATTAGGGCTCTGCCTTTCTCGTGGAAGCCCATGGCCAGTATCAGAGCCTAAAAATACCACCAACAGAGATGGCAGGGAAGAAGCCTGCTTGTAAAATTAGTTTACAATCTGGGATGCTCTCAGTAACTATACAACCAACTACATTTATGTCCATTTCTAGCCATAATCGGTGCATAATACATTTGGAAATTCTATCATATTTTTTTTTAAAAAAGCAACTTCAGTCACCTTTTTCTCTTTGGTTGGGATATGGATTGGGTTGCCTTTCTGATCTGCTATCTCCAGAAATGGGGTGGTTGTGGGATCTTCACTACCATCTGAAATATGTTACATGTTTCAGACACCAAACATCATCATATGGTAAATTATATTTTCAATACAGCATTACAGTATCACACACACACAATTTCTCTGCGCACACACACTGTTACAACACTCGAAAATGTGGTATGGATATGTGAGGAGTGGACTCACCTCGCTCACAGAGGATCTCAAACCCTTTCAGAGTCCTCTGCACACTTTCATTCTGCAGACGCTTCTTATTCTCTACCTCTACCATCTCTTTCTTCTGTTCCGGCTCGCTCAACTTCACCACCATAATTTTACTGTTGTTCTTCACATTTTGCCCATCTAGTCGCTCATCTGAGAGAAGCAGGAGGGAGAAGTGGTGCAAGAAAACATTAAGATATTCCCAGATGTACATAAAGATACATATCCACGGGTAGGTAACGAACATACCTGGAGACAGTGTCTTTCCATTCAGGATCAACTTCATATATTTGATGCTAAATGTCTGTGTGATGCTTGGAGATTTAAAAAAAAGGATAACAACATATTAGAAGACAAAGCATTGTAATTATCATGTTTCACCGCAAAAGAAAAATAAGTTACACTTACATCTTCATCAGATCTTCAGTGGTAATGTCCAGTTTAGTTTCTAA
>JAOXYF010000008.1:13693842-13708465 GCA_028565775.1 Sternarchorhynchus goeldii
TATAATGATTTGAACTCTTCTCAAAACATTTATGTATTAGAAATACTTTACAGGTGTGCAATTAGAGAATGTTGCCCACCTGTTGCCATATATAGTCAGTGGCCTCCCAAATAATGTCTGGTGTGCTGTGGTCAGACACTGAAAAAAGATGGTGGCTGATATAATGTGAAAGGTAAATGACAGGGTATACTTTTGTAATTGTACACCTATAAAATCAATGTGACCAATGTGTTAATAACAATTAATAACATGGCAACACCTCAGTGCAGCTACAAGGTTGGTGTTTCTAAGGAAGCACATGATGAATAAAATTGCTTTGACATTAAGTAAACCTTAAGGGATTTTCTGGAGCTGTGCTCCTGGGTTTCACAATGTTAGCATAAAGGAGATGAATTGAAGTAAACCACAGCAAGTACGTCTGGTGCAAGCATTTTGTTTTATGCTATTTATCGTGTGGGAAAACTCCAAACCAATCATCATTATAGTGCACATAAGTACTGACATTCATAAGCTCAGTGTACAATGAAGACTGAAAAGCAGGTAAATAGACTTTTCTACAGTTCTTGTTTGACATTACGTATTTTTTGCTGTACTGACAAAAGGTGTTTCTATAAGAGTAAACTTGACACACATTTTCCAATGGTAGAAAGTAATAGTCTACTTCCATAAGATTTTCAAGGAGCTTTACTTTTTCTAAGCTTTTATTTATGATCCAAACAACAATTTTTCTCCATTATTTAACTATAATGAGGGAAAAACTCGGCTTATATTGAGTTTATCCATCAATCATTCCCATTTGCACTTCCATGAATTGTTAAAGCGTTAAAGGCAAGTTCCTGCTGCTGAAAAACACGATAGCATAACTTTACTTACATTTAGGAGGGGGAAACTATAAAAAAACTACTACGAGCCAAGTAATTGGGATTGTCCAGTATTCTACACTTCAATGTTGCGCGTACCCTACAGTAAACATGGCACACGTTTGATTGAAGTACAAGAACTCTTTTATGCGTACTGTCACTTTAAATGCAGGAGTGCAATGCGTGAACTGTCGTTCACTGTACTGCAAGGATACACAAAACAGAATGACTACACTAACAAAATCTTGTTACTTGGGATTCGATTTCAGCACTCAACAGGTAGGATAAACCTTTGTTTTGTTACCTGGTCTCTTCCATAGCCATGTGTATACGCATAATAGTCTACGCAGGACATACATAAACTGAAATAGCGGAAGAGCAGCGATTGATTCTGCTTTGATCAAGAAACGACTTAGCTGGTTTTAACTAAACCATTTAATCTTTATTCGTTTCTCGTGTAAACTGTACAATAGTTTAATTCTGATGTCCCAACAGGAGGCTGTATGTAGGCTTATTATGCTGATATTTTCTCAAATGTTTCAAATGAAACAACCTATCGAAATCCCATAAACCCTAGTTCCTCTGTGCAGATCTTGCGATGCAATACGAAATATTTTCTTTAACTGATTATTTGAAGAAGGTAGACAGTCCGTGGACATACTTTACAAAACACATTATTTCCTTTCGTTCGCGCCCACGTGACTGTCACGGGAGCAAAATTGTTGCTTCACTGCCTTTCACCTCTAGACTGATGAGTTAAAAGCGGTTACCCACTGATTTCGAATGTAAAAATGTAAAAGTGTCCTTACACTTACTTTTATTTTTAAGTTGAAAGTAGTCGCTATTGATGGAAACCTTCAAGTTATTTATCAAAACAATGTCCAGTTTGACAGCGATTTGCCAGAGTTCAGGTAAGTCACACAAAAATGTCTTCTTAAGACTAGTTACCTGTTTAAGAAATTGTTGTAGCTTTGTTTTCGTTTTCCTTAAAACCTGTGCATTCCAATTCCGTTCTTTGAGCAGGACTCAGGGAGGAGTGCATCTCAATGACGATGGGCTGACAGTAACCTCTCCGGTGCATATGTGGGTGAAGGTAGTGGATCTGTCAGTGCATTTTTAATTCACTGTCATTGTTAATTTCTTCTTTTGCATTCTACAGTAACCAAATACTTATGACTTTATGCAGTTGGTTTGTGCAAAACAGAGCTGTGAAGAATTCTTTTCAATTTAAATCGATACTGAGTGATGAACTTATGTCTGCAGGCACTTGATCTCATCCTTGAGAAGATGAAGAATGCCGGTTTTGACTTTTCTTCTGTGAAGGCTGTTTCAGGGAGCGGGCAGGCATGTCACAAATCGTCTCTGATTGCTACAAGTGTTGAAATGCATTAAAAATAAAATTTAGCTCTCTTTATTAGCTTTTCATCCAAGCTCATTCATTTGACGTTTCAACTGCAGCAACATGGTAGTGTGTACTGGAAAAAAGGAAGCAGACAAAGGCTGCAGCTTCTCGACCCAGGGAGAGATCTACACGACCTTCTGCAGGTAGTTAGTTGTTCTGTTCAGTAACACCACTGGGAATGGTTAACAGGATTTCTCACTCATGTTTTTTTTTTTCTCAAAGAGTTCAATATTCATTAATCCTGTTGAGCTTCTTTAGTGATGTAACAAAACTTTACTGAACATTTTTAAAGCAGTTTTTTTTATGTCAAGATCAGATTTTACAATCAACAGAAGGCATCATGAACTGGAGTGGAGTTGTTGTTTTTTTTTCATTTTTTGTGTTTTACTTTGACAACGTGGGTCACAGGAGAGCAACATTACAGAGGACAGGCAGCAATAGAGATTTAGATCATTCAAGAAAACCTACGATGTGTCTGTATTGTTCTGATAAAACCTGATATATTTCCCATGTACTCTCCAGTACTACTTTATAAGGTCAAATGCTTGTAAATATAGTAGGTATATATGATTGTACTAATTGCTGACTTAGGCTTGTACTTATGAGTCTGTTTACCATGTTTTTTTCCATAGGATAGTTTTACTGTCTTAGACAGTCCAGTGTGGATGGACTCTAGTACTGCAAAGCAATGCCAGTACCTTGTGTCTGCAGTAGGGGGCGCTCAACAGCTTGCAGACATCACTGGGTCTCGGGCCTATGAGGTGTGTACAGATTCAGCTGCGAGTCCCATCGGTTTGATTTTGTCTCTGCCACAACCTCAATTTCAGAATTCTCTGTGAGGTTGTGCCCAATGCTGAAGCAGATGGATGGAGGAGGCTAAAATTGTATTTAGATGTCTTTGTCAGCAGAGGTGTGACAAAAGGTGCTCAAATAACTGTTGTGGAAGAGTTCCACCATTTCCACATAAGCCC
This sequence comes from Sternarchorhynchus goeldii, assembly GCA_028565775.1. Classification (NCBI taxonomy): domain Eukaryota; kingdom Metazoa; phylum Chordata; class Actinopteri; order Gymnotiformes; family Apteronotidae; genus Sternarchorhynchus; species Sternarchorhynchus goeldii. The sequence continues at coordinate 13,697,076 of JAOXYF010000008.1, forward strand.
ATCAGTAAATTTGTGTCTGAGTATAACAGTAACATATATCTCACATAGTCTATATAGAACAGCATAACACATGTTAACATTTCAGGTGTGCTAGTATGTGGCATCTGTCCTTGGTTTTGGAAGATAAATTGATGGTTTGGATTACACAGATGTTTCATCACTAACATGCTATTAGCTAGCATATGTTTGATGCTATGTGCTATATTGTCTGTTGTCTTTTAAGATCATACTCCTGTTTTGTTATGCGGTTTGTAGCAGACACGCATGGTAAAGTCACCTGATGTAGGATATTGGAATTCAAGTTTTCTTCTCATTATCCCACCATATCTCCTTCTTTCATTTCCTTGTTGGCTTGGGGAACTTTGAAGTGATGAATGGAGAGGTGTTAAGGAAATAAGAGAACAGTTTTGGATTTGCACACAGTTCTGACCCCCTGGCCACTTTGATCTGATCACTTGTTCAGGACAGTATAAACATACTGGGAAGAAATCCCTAGGAGGCATAGTGTTGCTCATCTTCTGTTTCTCTTTTCAATGCTTTTAGCGTTTTACTGGGAACCAGATTGCAAAGATCTACCAATTACAGCCAGATAAATACAATGAAACAGAGGTATGTGAAAACTAGTATCAGCAAATACATAAAAGTATTCAGAAATCATTTCATGGTTAAATTAGTTTATGATTTTACCTATGAACCAAAAGATGGTTTCTTTTCTCAGTAAGTAAACAATTGAATAAATACAGCATATTAAATATGTTATATAAACATACCATTGCATTGTGTTGTTTGGTTCTGTTAGAGAATCTCACTGGTCAGTAGCTTTGCAGCTTCTCTCTTCCTTGGAGACTATGCTGCAATTGACTACAGTGATGGTAAGTTAATGGATGTTTTTTTTTCTCACTGTAGTTACAGTTACATCCTTTGCTGAACATTTTTAACTGATGGTTTTATTATGTTTTTCCACATAAATTCTAAATTCCGCGTTACACTCTTATGTAAGATAGGTCATGAGCTGCTTTGTTTGTAGTCAACATAATGTTTGTTTAGTCTTCTATGTCATTAGATTTCATAATCATTATTTTAAGTTGAAAGTTTGTTTTTTTTATTTGTGACTTGATTAGATAACAGAAGCCTTTTAGATTACAGAACTCTTTTAGTTCTGGGGTTCTGCACTTTATCCAGCCTGTGGCTGGAACAGCTTGGGGCCATATCAAGTTAGAAAATGTGCAAGATGAAGAAAAAGACTCAGTTTTATAATTTCCTTTCTTTTAGTTATAAGCAAAAATATCTGGAAAGGGTGCAAAAGATTCAGGATGTCTGTGAAAATTTGTGCCAGTTTCTTCAGCAGTGTTAATCACTTCAGGCAGACTGTTGAGACACTGCATGAGGCTCCTGTTAATCGCTCATGTAAATGATCATTTTAAATATTTGAGGACCAATGTTATGAAACATCCTGGCTAAGGCATCTAGTGTCTGTGAATTTAGATGGTTGGTTGTTGACGTCTTTATTTCAATGCGAGATGCCTGTATCAGAGGCGAACAGAAAACTGATTATCTGTGGTTCCTTTTGATTCAAGGTTCGGGAATGAATTTAATGGACATTTTCACTAAACACTGGTCACAACCATGTCTGCAAGCTACTGCACCTACTCTGGCAGAGAAGCTGGGTGATCCCACACCATCCACAGCACTTCTGGTATCACTCACCCATTTGTGTTTTCTCTTTGTCGTGATTATAAGGGTATTAGAAGAGGGCTGTCTGTGCTAAAGCATTTTAACATGTTAGTACACTTGCCATATATGTTCTGGTGTAACAAGCTGGTCAGTGTCAGGGTTCTTAAAGGCTCTCTGGCGCCCTCTGTCTGCCTGCTGAGGCAGAAGCACTCTGAACAGTGTTCTTTGCATTTGCTTCCTCTGCTAGGGCTCCATTTCCCCCTATTTTGTAAAGCGCTTTGGGTTTCCTGAGCACTGCAAAGTGGTTGCTTTCACAGGAGACAACCCAGGTAAGGCCAAAGCAAGTTCACTTTCATCTCCTTGTCTTTCTCTGAATTTGGCTCTTTTAGGGGGAAAGAAATGCAATGGTCAACACTACAGTTCTGGGTACAGCACCCTGATGCGTACCCATGTCAGTTCTGGGTACAGTATCCTGATGCATACCCATGTCAGTTCTGGGTACAGTACCCTGATGCGTACCCATGTCAGTTCTGGGTACAGTACCCTGATGTGTACCCATGTCAGTTCTGGGTACAGCACCCTGAAGCGTACCCATGTCAGTTCTGGGTACAGTACCCTGATGCGTACCCATGTCAGTTCAGGGTACCGTATCCTGATGCGCACCCTTGTCAGTTCTGGGTACAGCACCCTGATGCGAAGGTTTTTATCAGTGATTTTAATGCACAAATCTTTCCTTGTCTGATTTCTGGTAAATCTGTTTAGTGCGATAGAAAAGCTTGATCATGTGTAATTGTTTGTGTATCATGCGTCATCAAAAAAAAAAAAAATTAAGTTGTATTCATTGCTTGTTTGATCAATTCAGAGTTTAAGGTTAACCTTGTGCTGTTAAGCACTTTGATTTGCAGCCATGATGTATGAAAGGTGCTATATAAATTAAGTTTATTATTATTATTTGATGTGAACTTTTCACTATGCACATTTGTGGGTGTTGTATAATGAAAGTAGCAGTTGAGAGTTCTCACACTGACCTACTGAATCATGTTACGTTATATAATCTAATGTTTTTTGTAATGGAAAATTATTATATAAAAAGCCTAGCCAGTGTTCTGCTGTATCTTTAAAATGTCTAAAGTATTGACTCCTGGTTTGAGATGACTTATCGAGTTCTTCTGACCAATTCATTTGAATCTCTGACTTTCCAAAGCTCACGGCAGACCGAAATTACAGCCACTAGATGGCACTGAAACTGCACTGAGTTATTGACCTCCTCCCTTGGCACATTCTCTTGGATGATCTCAATAAGAGCAGTGATCATACTTCCTTTCCAAGTAGCATGTTAACCTCAGATAAGGTGGGATAGAGGAGAAGGGGAGATAATGGGGGGAAAAGGGCAGAACCTAGGGCCTGGCTCAGCACCTGACTCTATAACCTCCATTACTACTGCAGGGTGAGGTGATTATTTTTCAGTTATAACCCTCTATTGGCAGACATAAACATAGAAGCGACCCTGACATCAACCACCAATAGCATCTAGTAGGATAATCTACATAAAATGGAATTAATGACTAATAAAAAGCAGGAGACTCCAACCCTGCAATGTAGCTTCACCAGCTACTTTGTCTAACGATGCTTTTCATTACATACCGTTGTCAGTTCTGTAAGATTGTCATAGAAAAATCTTCTATCAGCATTCAGGAACAAGTAGTAAAAGAAACAGGACTACAGAAAACATGCAGACAGTTTTTTATATGCATGTTTCTATATATTTTAATGTTTTTCAGACATGAAAAATGTGTTTGGTGGAAACTGCTGTGTATAACGTTTCTTGCTGGTCTGCCGGGGCTGGGGTTGTCATGGAGAGCAGGCTGTAGTGTCCATGTATAATGTCCCATAGAGTACAGAGTGATGACACAAGCAGAGGTGCTGAATAATGACTGGGGTGCATTACACTTTAAGATGAGTTCAGACGGTGTAACTGACACAGAAACGCTCTAAATAAATGAACAACTGCACCCTTCTGGAAGTACTGAAATGTTGCTATGTGGTAATTTTGTTCTTAAATCATGCTTGGTTTCCCAGAACACCTTCTATGTGTCACAGTTCTAAAACAGATTTCTTGTGATATTTTTTTTTTCTGCAAGGCCACCAAGAACGACACTGGCCAACTATGATTAAATATTAAGCAGGTTTATCCTCTGTTGCTAAAATTAAAACATATGTAAAATGTGTCAAGAAATGGTTGTGCCCTGCCCCCTTTTACTGTTGAGACTGTAAATCACAACACCTATTCCCCAGTGTATAGGCTTTTTACTGCAAAGGATCTGTTTGAAAAATGTTTCTTTTTTTTGCGCTCAGTGCATGTCTGCCACTATTATTGTGGTTGACAGCGTAGTATATTAGATTGATGTCATCTTTCTGGAGATTTTCTTTGAAGGGCCTTTGTGAAAATGTTTGTGATATAGAGTGATGGGGAAATAGCCAGATTGAGGGAGATGAGTAATTTACTGAGAGTTTTGAAATAAATGTGAGAAAGTAATTTGATTTTTATATTTCAGGGTCTTTAGCAGGAATGCGGCTACAGGAAGGAGATATAGCGGTAAGCGCTTTTAAAATCGAGACAGAATGTTCTTCTCTTATGAAAGATGGACTTCAGCATTGCTTGGTTATGAGAGTGAAAGGTAATATGTAAAATACAAAGTATGTCATTCCCAAATGTGCCAATGTCAAATTGCTATCCAGTTTCTCTACATTGAACATGGTCAGTTTCATCAAGTACTGGAAATCAAAATGTTTAAGCAGAAATTAATTGCAACTCTGATTATTTTTTTCGTTCATCTATTCATTATTCTTCACATTCTCTGGGTGTGATGAAAACATTCAGAGTGATAAATTATAGATGCTGGATTGCTAAATTAGTAGAACCAGCCAGCACATCAGTTATTCATAAGTTCAATGAGCAGAAGACCCTGCTGCTTCTACCATCCAGCTTCTAGCACCATGGTGCCTGTGTAGTTTATGTGTTAAAGGACTTCATTTGATCAAAGAGCTCTTGGACTTCAGTGGCTCTCACCTAGCAGTTCCCCCTTGGGTGGAGCGCAAATGTGCTTTGCTTGTTTGCGTTAGCTGCTTGTTATGGTGCACACTCCACCCATTCATTGAGAGCATGGTTGGTGTTCTCTGTGGTTGCTACATTCACAGGCTGGACTGAACCTCTGGGGCATGTAGTTATTAATTCTGCATTATTAATTCTGAACCAAACTGGCTATTGTTGCTGGTTTCGCTTTCATGTTAGTTACACAATAATATTAATAGCATGTTGTTTGGAATAAATTTGTGAGTGGTGGAAGATCAGTTTGTTGCTACACCAGTATGAACCGTCCCCATAACTTATGAATGCGTGTTGCGGTAGTATAGTGTTTATTGTACGTTTTAAACTCTCTGTGTCTCATAGGTGAGTTTGGGCACAAGTGATACCGTCTTCCTGTGGATCCAGGAACCGAGGCCTACGGTTGAAGGTCATATCTTCTGCAACCCTGTGGACTGCTCCTCCTACATGGCATTGTTGTGGTAAAGTGTTTTACAGTGGACCAGAATGACTTGCAGGTCAAATCTATGCTTTGTGAGCTGCTCCCCACCCAAGTGGGCGTTGTTGTTGTTGTTTTATTTATTTATTTATTTACTTACTTCTTTTGAAATGCTTGTGCACTATTTAGATTTATATATATATATTTTTAGCTGTTTTAAGAGTTGTCTGTGCTTGCTTGTGTCAGAGAGGCAGTGTGGGATTTGAACCTTCTGCTGATTGGTGCCCCAGAGATGATTTATAAGTACTTGCGTTTCATCTCAAGTGTGAAGTCTTTAGCGCTTTGAACCTGTCTTATGTTCACATTGAGCTTTCTACTCACTTTGTTCTCATATCCAGCGTCATCTCAGCGAGCTGGAAATGTTGATTACGGCCAGCTGTTCGCCACCTCTTTGTCGGGGTTTTATTATAGGCCTATAGCTTATCTTGCCTGTCCTTTGTAGAATCCAAGTACATCTGCTTAATCTTACTTTTGTAATTTTCACATTAAATTCCACTATCCGATATCACCCACAGGAGGATGAGTTCCCCTTTTGAGTCTGGCTGCTCTCCAGGTTTTTTTCCTCATGCTGTCACAGGGAGTTTTTTTCTCATTACAGTCGCCGTTGGTTGTTCTTAAGGGCTTTAAAGCTGCCTTGCGTCAGTCTCTGTTGTAAAAAAGCTATAGAAATTCAATCAAATTGAGCTAACTGTGTATACTTGTGTTTGGATGTGGGGCTAATCAAGAGGGGAAAATGAAAATGAAATGAAAGAGGTTGTAAGAGTGTTGCTGGTTGATTTTGTCTGTTTTTAAAAGATTAATTGTCCTTCAGCTTCCTGTACCAAACGGCGTCTCTTGCAGCTGTATAGGCAAGAAATAGGCCAGAAACATCTTCCATGTTTCCTCTATCTGTGGAGACTTTCCTGACCTACTGGTAAAGTTGGACTCCTACTGCTGAGGCACTGAGGTCTTTTCTCTGAGTGTCTTTACTCTGGGTGTGGCTTGGTCATGGTCTAGGCTGGTGTGTGTGTGTGTGTGTGTATGTGTGTGTGCTGTAGCTGCTGCGGATGTCATGGCGGTGGATAAGACCCAGTCAGTGTAGTGTCAGGAGTAGTAATAATTCTGTCTGAGAGGACAGTGGCTAGTAGCTGACATTTGGATAAATCCGGAAGCTTTCCTGAACTTGTGGCTGGAAAAATCAATTGTCTTGCCAGCCACTGGCCTTCTCTGACTCTCCATTTCAAGAAAAGCCCTCTGTTCATTCTGTCAGCTCAACCCAAATGGCTCTTGAAATGATCCCATTTCCTTGTTTTTACTTCACGGTGCCTGGCTGTTGACAATGGGTAATAAAAGCCTATAGAAACACAATGCATCTTTTCACTCGTGTTTTTCAAAGCAAATGCATTTATACACTTTTTATGGGATCAGCATCCACCTGAATGGCTTCGGCTCTAACCTGTCGCCCGTCTCTCTTCTTTTCAGCTACAAGAACGGCTCCATGACCAGAGAGCGGATCCGTAACGAGTGTTCTGGAGGATCGTGGGCAGATTTCTCCAGTGCGCTGGAGTCCACTCCCATGGGGAACAATGGAAGCATAGGTGGCTACTCTTCAGATCCATATAGTCTACAGACTAAAAACCTCAGTCATGCTAAGCGCATCACAGGGCTAATTTCATCAACGCGTTTCCTTTGTGCGTTACTTGTAGACTTAATCATGGGGAACGTTATGGTTGACATATTCATGCACTGCAGGGAGTGTCCACCGTCCCATGAAGAGCCATGTTGAACGCAGGGTGATAAACGAATGCAGTCCGATGTGCTGGGACCTCATGCCAAGCTCTTTGCTTTATCTGGGTTTTTTTTCCAGGTATTTATTTTGATGTTGTGGAGATCACACCCCCAGCCACTGGGATTTACCGATTTGATCAACACGACAGAAGAGTAGGTCATTTTTTATGTTGAGAAGAGATAAATATCAAAATAATATAAATTTCTCATCAAGGTTAATTTGTGCTTTTAATTTTTGTTTACCTAGATAGGAAAAATTTGCTCACATAATTTTTGATTAAGCGGTTGCTTTGTGTGATAATTAGGTTACAGTTCAGTGGATGTGACATAGATTCTAGTAGAATGTAATTATATTTGGAGGTAATACAGTTATATTATCATTTTTCTTTTCTTCTAAATTGGGAATTATTCAGTTCTTACCAGCGACGTCCCGTTTAGTGAATTTATTTCAGATTTGCTCTCCCTGAGACTAGCAGAATGACATCTTCAGCGTGGTGCTTCAGGTCATATTGTTACCTTCATATACTTTCTTATTTAGTGTACATCATGTAGTTTAGTGTGTGCTGCGTGTAGTTCAGTTAGTGTACTGCGTAGGACTGCGTGTAATTTGCATGCGTAAGGGATGTTGGGATTTGATTGGACCGTTTACTCGGCTGCTTTTTCCTGAAATGAGGTCATAGAGACACTGTATGATGTGCCCTACGTACATAATGACAGTTCTGTTTTTGTTTTGTGTGGTAGCAGCACTTTTACTATGTCTCCGGCACTTGGTCTTCTCCTCTTGATGCAGTTATGCTTTCTTCTACTTGCTGTACTCTGCGTGAACTGCTTGGATTATCCCTCTGGGTAGAAGTTGCCCTTTTCCACTGACGTCGGACCATCCTGACCTGGCCTGACTCTAACCCCACCCATTTCTATGAACCTGCCTAAAAACTGCACTCAGATCAGTGCGAAGGGGCAGTTTCACTCAGCGCAGGGATTTACGCATGCCTGCCGGTGTGAGCTGAGGTCACTGCCACCGCTGCGTTCATCTGTGGGAACGCTGGGGAGGTGAAAGAGAGCTTTGTGGAGGCAGGAGTCGGTCCTCCTGCCTTCCTTAAAGCTTGCCTTTGTGCTCTGTCTCTGCACAGGTAGATGCCTTCACCCGGGAGGTGGAAATTCGAGCCCTGGTTGAAGGACAGTTCTTGGCAAAGAGGGTTCATGCCCAAAAGCTGGGTTATAGGATCAGTAAGTGCTTGCTCTCACTTTATCTCAATCTCATGTTCTTGCTCATGTTTCTGTGTCTCTTTGTAGCGTTCCTCTGGAACTCTCTCTCTCTCTCTCTCTCTCTCTCTCACTCTCTCTCTCTCTCTGCATTTTTTCTTCCTTGTCTTTCCCCCTGAATCCCACTCTTTTCTGCAGCCTTCCTCTCCCGTCTTTCTCTGCCTCTCTCTCTTTTTCTTTTGTCCTTCTTGTTGGAGTTAGTGCAGTGCCTCTGAGCTGGTTCACACGTGGATCTCTCAACCCGTGTCTCTCAGTCTAGCTGTCTGTCTGTCTGTCTGTATCCTCACTGCTAGCGCACACAGTTCTGGCTTCGCTGCCTCTTGGCAGCCTTTACTACCTGACGTAGTTCCTCTCCACCTCCACCTCTGCCTGAGGGGAATTTGGTAGCTAAAGAGAGCAGCTTGGACTCCCAGCACCCCAAAAAAAGATGTGCACTTCTAACCTGAATAACGGGGTGTTTTTTCACTTCCCTTCCTGACCACAGGAGATTTTATTATGCTCACAGGCCTTTTCCTTCTCTTCTGAGGATCGCTTTTAAAGTACAATTATTAATTTTTTTTTCTGAGTTTTTAGTTTTTTCTCTCCTTAGTTTTGTCAAAGCAGGAATCGCAGTGAGGGTAATTACATTACTTGCTGCCGACAGCCGGCGAAACAAACACACTTTAATTAAAGTGCGATCAGGCGCTGAGAGAGGGGAGTTTTCTCCCAGTCTTTGAGAAATCCCCTGCCTGCTGGCCCACCTGCATGCAGTTTGGCCTCGCTATTGGTGGAGGCATTTGGAATGCAATCAGTGTCTCTCTCTCTTTCTCTCTGCCGCACATTTCCTAGCATTTATCGCAGCTCCGCAACTCCACTGCAGCAACTTGGAAAAGTCTCCCTAAATGAGACCTGCACTGGAAAGATCTCACTCCAGCACTCTGGATATCTCAGGTTCTAGGTTGACACGCACGATGTCTAGATACAGAGTGCTTCTGTATCTTTCTTACTTCTTTATGTGTCGTGATTAACATTAAATCTCCCTGATTTGAATCTACAGTACAGATGAACAGTAAGCCATATAGTGATCAGAGCACCACCGTCTCCAAAATGTCTCCTTCACAAGGTGTAGGAGGGAAGTTGTTTGATCAGCTAAAGCAGGGCTTTTTTCCATGCTGCCTTGTTGGCTATTGATTCATGCTCTGGGTGTTTTGACATTTTAGCTTGCTGGAAAGGTCCTAGCTTGGCCAGAAAGCTGAAATCTCTCTCAGTTCAGGGTCAGCTGACAGGAGGGTTTTGCTAAAAGTGCTCTTCACTGCCCGTGCTTGACGAGTCACACGCACCTGTGCAGTTCCTTTATAAATGAAGACAGAAATGCGTTGTAGAGCCACCAGCTCTGTCCTTCATATGGTACACGGCATCGTTTAGATCTACAACCAGAATAAGTTGAATTGAGGGCAGAAACTCGGTGGTATAGGGCAGTGATGCACACAGACGTAATGAGGCTGATGAGGAGGAGGAAGAAGGAGGAGATGAAGGTGTGTTCACTCCTCATATCCCCTATACTGCATCCTGCTTCTGTGGTCCCCAGATGTGACGTATAAGCTATAAATCCATGCTGCTACCGTTGCTTTAAATTATTCACCATGCTCTTTGATCTGCACTGGCCACTCAAGTGTGTATCAGTGTGGCCTCACACACAAACACACACCCACACACACACACACACATTGTCTCTTTTTCTCTCTCTTTCTCTCTTTTTCTCTCTCTCTCTTTGTCTGTCAAAATGACTATGTTGCCAAAGCATTACAATTGATTGGTGCGGTGATGAAAGCCACACTGTATGGAATAAGCTTACTTTGTGTGTGTGTGTGTGTGTGTGTGTGAGAGAGAGAGAGAGAGAGAACAAACCTAGATGGTGGTGTAGCACACAGTACCACCCACCAAGCCTGTGTGGAATATCTCAGGGTGTTGTTCAGTTGGCTGAGATGTGTGTTGCCAGCGTTGGAGTTCGTACTCAGGTTCTGCCACGTTGGCATGTCCTGACTGATGCTGCAGCATGCCCCTTTGGGCCCAATAAAAGTAGTACTCACTAAGTGATACTGCATGTACAGGCCAATGACTAGAGCTCTGTGACATTGTGGATTCTCATGAACATAAACATTGCAGGTTGAAGTTTGCTCTGTTCAGTATTTTCTAGCAGGTTGGAGGGGCAGTTGGTATTAAATCTATCACTTCAGTTCATCATGTGTACCCTTTATTTAATTTGCTTCAACCACAGAAATCTTTTTAACATTAATTATCAAAGACTATCTGCATTAATTTGCATGTGCTGTTCCACCCATGTTCTTGATTACCTTCAGATAGGATCTGACTATAGAATTCAGTATGCAGATGTTCAGCAGTGGGCTTCATTGCATATGATGGAGCCCAGGATAGCACAGACATGGCCAGCCAGGAGCCAGAGGTGATCACGTGGGTAATATCCGCACTACCGGCCCATCTGCTTCTGTATCTCCCCATCACTGTCGAGGGTTGAACCACTGGCGACGTACTCATAAGCGTGCCCACGATGGACTGAAGATTACCCCAAGGCCCTGCGCTATGCAGAACTGGCCTGCCTGCTCTTCTGTATGTATGACGCATACACGCAAACACCCTCGGCAGAGAGAGATCTGCAGAGCGGCTCTCATGAATATTTGAACAATGCAAATGAGGGCGATCTTAATCGTTCCGTCATTCTCTGTACATGGCCGCTGGCTTACGGCAGGAGCTCCCCCCCCTCCACCCCCTGAGAGATGGGAGGAATAATCGAGACTGGCTGCCGTTGTTAGTCCGACTACCGAACCCTGCTTCCATCTGTTCGCTTGCATTTTCTGCACGGAAGAGTCTCATCTCGTCTTCCTCCCTGAGCGCTTCACACTGGATTTGTAGAGAGAACGCGGCTGAGAGGTTAAAGTGCAGAATGTCGGCTAGAATTTTAGGGTATATGTATCTATATTGAGTAACCCGTATAGAAATCACAGTCCTAATACAGGGGCGTGCTCTGTAGAAATCACAGTCCTAATACAGGGGCGTGCTCTGTAGAAATCACAGTCCTAATACAGGGGCGTGCTCTGTAGAAAT
>JAOXYF010000008.1:13722212-13747209 GCA_028565775.1 Sternarchorhynchus goeldii
TCCACACCAGACTCTGCCATCCATGTCTTTATGGACCTTGCTTTGTGCACTGGTGCACAGTTATTTGGATGGGTGAGCGAATACTTTTGGCAATATAGTGTGTATATATATATATGCAAATATACAGTATATGCACAGGTGATGAATGTTCTTAAAACACACATATTAATATTATATGTTGTGTTAATGTTGTACGCGCTTGTATTTATATGTCTCTTTTGTGATATACAACAAATGAGACCTACTTGAGCTTTTATCATGAAGGAAACTCAAAATTCTGTAACTCAGAAGACTATTGGCTGTTCCACACCTGAATCTCATGGGAATTTCTCTTTTGTGCTCTATTCAAACTCTTAATTACCCCACTTGAGTCAGTTACCAGGACCAATTAATGCTTGTCATCTTGTGCCCAGAGGTGCTCCACTTTTCAGTCTTCAGGAGCGTCAAAGGTACAGGAAACCTGCAATTTTTTTTTATTCTTTGAAGTGTCGCTTACCTCCAGCAGTAGAAATTAGAGATCATCCATTAGAGATCATCTCACCATTTCTATGCAGATCTAAGATTGAGAGATTTACATCCTGGCCCTACCCTGATAGACAGATGAAAATAAAAAAGTGGTATGAATGTACATCAGGGCTACTAATTCAGCAGCCCTTGAACATGCTCTGTACCGGGCAATACAGGATCTTTATCCGGCTTTATTAAGATGGACCCTGATCGATGGGGAGGGAGGGGAGAGGGTTCACACCAATCTTTTGAGTTTTAATTGGTATGTGTTTCTCCCTCACCTCTCCGTCTTGCTCACACTAGCTCCAGCCCTCCTTCAGCCTGCTGACTGTCACCCTTTCATATTGCCGATGCAGTTGGAGTGGAACACGCAGCATATTTCTCCTGGTATGCCCCAGGGGACGGGCTGCCAGAGCGTAAAATGGATAGATCATGTCAAGGGGCAGAAAGCAATTTACCAAGGGAAGGAGAGGCAGAGGGCAGGAAATCGCTCTCCTCAAACTCACAACATGGATCCACCTTGAACAGACAAAACAGCTGACCTTGACCTATGTATGTGGAGACTTCTTTTATTGTAATTCTGAAAGCATCGTTATTTGGGTCCTTAGTACTAAATATGCGTAAATTAGTCAGAGAATAGGTCAGACTGTGCATCAAACCTGAAGTCTGGTGTATGAAACATCTTTAAGGAAGACTGTTCATCTAGGATATGTTTCTTGACTTCAGTGTTCTGATGGGTAATAAGAGATAACTGATCCCAGCCTGTCACTCTCATGCTGACACACTTGATACATGGGCACTGGTTACTAAGCTACTGCCAGATACACTACCCATAGTGCAGACCATATTTCAACATTGAAAATTGATCCAAATGAGATGGCAGCTTGAAAAAGTGGATTATCTATTATCAGTCCATTTTCATCTTGAAATTATCATGACAATTTCATCGCGATTTGTACCATTAATTCCACATAATAACACTGAGTCCATATAGCAGAGATCTGTGATGCTGAATCAACATTTATCTAATCAGTTTTTGCCCAGGGCATAGATAGCAATATTGATGGAAGGTTATTAGAGACACGTTTTGAAAAATGGGACCTTCTGTTTGACTTATGGATCTTAAAGTCTCCTCCATATCAGCCCAGTGCTTTCGGCTTCAGGCTCTCGTCCCACTCTGGAATATTGGAATCAAGTCCTTTCCTGAATCTGCCTTATTGTTGCAGCAGTATGCTAGTCTCTGGGGTCTGGCTTATTAGTTTAGCTTTTCATGCATTATTTACCCTCTTATTTCTAATTTTGTGTGGTAAACTAATCCAGGACAGTTTGTAGTTTATCCAGCATATGCTTTGCTCAAGGGAGTACGTTTGAGGCAGATTTCTCAAAGGATTTCTATAACACAATGCCATATTCCAAACTTTAGATTTTGAAGTTAAATAGTTTAAATAGTACCAAACTGATCCACCTGCAAGTAGTCATAAAAGCAGATCTGTATACGGTTTATTATGAGCTGTTTCAGTCAGGAATTGCCATTTTAAGAATTGTCTGCTATTATTTCTTAAACACTTGTCAAGGTCATATCGTAAGGCATTCCTCAATGACTAGGGTTAGGGTTAGGTTGAAGATGCCACTACAAACGGTGCATCCTCCAGATCCTTACAATGGATTCAATGGTGTTTTTTTGAGGTTTTGAGCTTTCCACATGTGATGAATGTGCATTCAGAATGGTGCAGGATGTTTTATCCCGTACTTTCTTACCTTTTTACACAAGGTGAAAGGGTTATTTATTTCAAATTATTTTGGAAGACTCTTTTATTTGGTGTGGCCAGGAACACGTGGTCCGAGTGCTTCCCAGGAATAAAAAGGATCACGGAAGTCAAGCTCATCAGATCAGTAAGCGAGGTGAGGTTAGTCACATGATTAACAGCACTGCAGATGTCCTCCGTTTATTCCAAGGTCACTTATAAACTGCAGTGTTTTTACTACAGTTTTAAGGTCAGAAAAGTAATGAAAGCACTACAAACAGTCTGACAGCTAGGATGCCTGATGCATAGCATGAGGATTTGTAGTTCTGTATATTGTACAAGTACGTACGTAGCAGGAATATAGATGACTTGAGTTCGACAGTATTACCTCCAATCATAGCGTGACATCATATTAGGAGGTGCAGTATGATGTGCAGGTCTGTTCATCTGTTAGGAAACTCCAACGTATTTATTAATTTATTTTTTTAAGTAAGCAGACTTCACATTTGTTCTTGTCCATGCTGTTACATTCTGTCCTCTTTTAGTGAAATGCAAATCACATTTACGCTAACAGTTGCTAACTCTGAGATATATGTTTGCATTATGAATGACATTTTTTTATTTCACATCTCCTTAGGTTTATGGACCACTCCTGAAGAGATATGCAAATCTGGAGGCAACAGTTCTCATGGCCACGACACAATGATTCATCTCCATCTAAGCATTTAATCTGTGCCTTACTTTATAATCCACTAGAGCCATGGACAAATGAGACCTTTACCATGATTCACTACTTTGTAAGAAGGAAGCCGTGTTGGTTTTTAATTTAGCCGACTGACGCTAGTCTCTCTGCCCAATCAGTTGGTCATTATGTCATCTTGACTGTGTTACCAAGTCAAGTGTAAGTGATTACCTACTGTTGTCTAACAAGATGCCAGTATGAGGTGGAAAATTAAGAACGAAAAAATACCTGAGATGGGCTGTGACTCCTCCTCTCCTTTGTCTTCTACACACTAACACAGACTGGTGTGTGGGTGTGTGTGTGTGTGTGTGTGTGTGTGTGGGTGGGGTGGGTGGGAGTGTGTGGGTGTGTGCATGCACTTGTTTCATTGATGCTTTGTCCTGAGGCTTCGTTCTATTAATAGGTTGAGTTTCACACATTTACTGACACCAGTGGGCCTCCACTGCCACATTAAATCAATTGTTCATTAGTCTCCAACTCTAGCCTTCAGCACTGCTAAGTGATCTCACGGGCACCATGAGTGTATGACAGTGTACATGTATTAATGCTGGTAGAAACTCTTTACATGATAATCCGAACGTAGATGTATAGGGGTTAAGGCTACAATTTGGGCTTAAAGGAGACCATGGGTGGGTGTACAGGATTGTGGGTGTGGGTTGACAAATACTCAGCATATGATCTTGTATAAGATTTAAAGTCAGAAGCTTTAAAAGCATAAAATGGATGTCAATCAAATAATTGAATGTTTTTTTGTTTTTTTTTACTTTTCAAACTTCTACTTCAAAAGAAGAATTCAGATTATATCAGATATGTGGGGACAATATGGCCTGGCTGTAGTGTTTAATATGGCCTGGCTGTAGTGTTTAATATGGCCTGGCTGTAGTGTTTTTGGCTAGGAAATGAAAACATTTACAGGTGTCCATTATCTATTAGTGAAATACTGACTTCATCAACACGTCTCAGCAAAACTTGAGATCAGACCAGGCAGTGTTTCTCAAATCTTCAACTGTGTAGTTTAAGTGAGTTTTGTGACATTTCAACAAGTCCTCTTAACTGTTTTAATTGGATGTTTTTATTATTATTATTATTATTGGACCATTATCATTATGTGGAAACTCTAAAGGCTCTACATGAAAATCCCAGAACATGAGCAGTTTCCCCAAATATTCCAACCTGCACACCTTGAATTACCGGCCAGTTTCAGCATAACTTGGATCACAACCCACACCCTGCCTTTGTCTGTTCTGATGTTTATGTATCTGTGTGGTTTTATGCACATGACTGGCTGATTGGATAATTACAGGTGTTTTAGGAAAGTGGAGAGTATGTACAGTGCAGTTTGTTCTGGGGAGAAGTGTCAGATGAACAAAAGTGTGGCTTGAATAGATAAGTGAGATAAACCTGGAGAAAAATGAAACTTTCATCATCTAAAGGATATACCTTCACCTGTGAAACGTGTAGAGCTGCCAGAGAAATGATCCCTCTTGCCATTACTGAAATGTAACTGACAGCAGAAGGGTCGATTTTGAAGTATTAAGAATCTCCTGGTTGCTTACATCCATCTAAAGGCCTTAAAACTCACCTTGTTCACACTGGATTACTAAAGGAACTATAAGTTTTTCAGTGCCAACACCCACCCTCACTCCCATCCCCTCTTGACCAACTGTGCCTTGAACCCCACTCACACTTACTGAAGAAAAGGCTGGAGGCTAAAAGGCAGCAAACGAGCAGGAAGTTAACCCAGATGAAACGGCTTATCTCCAGTGCCTGGGGGAGATGGAACGGAATGATTAAGTTTAACAGTGGTCGTGAAAGCTAAATTGTTCACCTGATGTAATTGTAAATATCCTAAAATTAAAGCTAGCCTTCTGCTCTTTAAATTTGTGATCATTGTTTTATTTCAAAGCCAATGAAAAATTTGTCACTGTCTAAGTACTTATGGATATATGTACAAATATTTGAGGAAATCTTTGTGTAAACTTCATTAGGATGGGAGATTATTGCCAATCTATGTCAGTATATCCAGAGGGATTATATTCTTTATGCTTTGATGAAAATGGGTGTGCTGTCTTTTTCTCTGCATTAAACGGAATGCAGGAAATCAGTGGGCTAGAAGCTTTCCACATGGAAGCCTTTGCTAATAAGTTATTCAAGCCAATAAGCTTGGCAAATTAAATGCAAATCTTTCTCTTTCATCTGTCCCTCAGACGGGCACACATAGAGAATGATTGGGGTTTATATTGATGTACAGCGTTGTGTGTGCTTCTAATTAACAAACAAGATCAGTATCGCCTCACATGTGCTACGCCACTCCAGTGAATACGGGGATGCCCAGCACATCTCAGTGAGACCTACCATCTACCATGCCTCACCCAATTAATGAAGGTCTTCAATAGCATCCAAACATTAGAACCAGGCGTGTAGAAGCTACACTGCTACAGGATGATAGCTCTCCAGGATGGGAATCGTGCACCCCAGCAGTATAGCATCTGCGTTGAAAATAAATGATGATGTGTGTGTGTGTGTGTGTGTGGATTGTACATTCAATATGTCTTGAGTTACTGACAGCCCCCTCATGTCTTCTAATAGTGGGGAGTTATGACACATTCGAGGGCATTCTAAATCACAGACAGAGAAGGTCTCCACAGGGCATACAGCACATAACTCAAACCTCAAATCAGCCTGGGCTTTTATCCATTTGCAAGACTTCAAGGACTGCTTCACCCAAAAGCAATGTGCCTTTGTGTAACTTTGACTCGTTATAAGTGTGAACAGCGTAGAAGTATGTCAGTGACGTATTCCAACATACGCTGACTTTCATATTCAGCCAAGCCATATTGCCTGTTTGGTAATCAGCCCAACCTTGTCAGAAACAAGTCAATAATTTTCTTTCAGTGAACTGGTTCATGTTGGAGATGATCGAGATGAAGCTAGAGAGCTTTTACTGTTGTCAGTCATTCACTCTGTAACACGGTGTGTGTTACTAGTCGCTTAGTCCCACCATGAAACTGAGCAGGAGCCAGAAGTCTTTGCTAAACGTTGTGAGAGTCAAATCCTAGATTAGGGTTCTCTGTCCTTTTGACTCTTATGAAAAGAACACAAATAAACATAATTTCAACCGAATAGTTTTCTTTTCAATCAGTCTTTGAAACTGTGTATATCATGGTAATACTGACATGATTAACTGTCAAACCCAGTCGATGCTTCAGTGGTTCTGCTATGGCCGCATTGCTTAAATACACTGGTGAACTTGGTTCCAACACTACAGACACATGCTCTTCAGAGGAGGCATTTCAGTTGTAAATGGTGAAATCTTTGAAGCTGAACATATACAAAACAAGTACAAATTAACTCCTGTATGGTTATAATCTATAATAAATCAGATCTAATCTGTTTTTCACAAAATCCCAAATAGACCACATTAACTAGAGTAGCTGCTGAGAGCATTTCGAATGTTAGCGATGGTGGGTGATTTTGCAGGTGCTCTCCTGCTGCGTGTGTCCGTGCGTATTTGTTCTGAGCCAAACTGTGTGTGGGTCAGATAAGCCGCAGGGATTAGGAGCTGTTGGGGATCCCTCTGTAACTGAGGTGGTGAACTGTTTGAAAGCATGCCAAGTGGTGCTGGAGGGGGAGGAGAGGTAAACCTCATAGGACCTCCAAAAACACACACCTCATTAATCCCTCCTAGACATACAGCCAGTGGAACACACACATATACACACACACACACACACGTTTCTGCTCTTCTCTGACTGTCTCTCCCACACACATGTACTCTCTCGCTCATTCATGTATTGCTCCCAATGATGAATAAGCCCAGGACCTCATACATGAGCAGACTGCTTGAGAACACACACTTTAGCACATACCTGTTGTCCTAATAATAGAAATAACGTTTGACACATACATCAACATTTCATAACAACTCTGCCAAAGGAAATTAAGTCAAGTTTCACATAAACATGCCAGAACTAAACTTGAGGATACTTGTATGTTTCTTTGTATATTCTATGGCTTTATACTTTCTTTCACGGGACAATTTGCTCTTTTTAAAAATAGCTATTGAAACATAGCCTGACTGGACTGATGGGCGGTGTGGTATTTATGATGATGTATTGCCCTTGCTGCCTTAGATTGGATTGACAAGTTAGATGCTCATTTATGACAAAGCTAATGATGTCTGAGCCATTTATAATTGGTAACCTTAGAAACAGGGATCCAAAAATAGCACTTACAGTGATCGATCATGACAAGAATTCTTCTGGATGTTTCCTTCAGAAATCTTATGCTATGTGGAATGGGGAACATACATCAGAGCTAATACAAAAAGATCTAGACAAAAATGTGGAAGTGGAAAAGTGGAAAAAATAAACTAAAGCATCATTTAAACAATGGAATTATCAACTCTAGATCATTTGACTTTAATCTGCTACAAAGCCTGCAGATTTTGACAGTCACCCTCCAACACAGATTTTTCTCCCGTAGAGCACTGAATCACAAGCATTTCATCTAATATCTCAGCGAGGGGCCAAGCCGGAGTGTGTCTGGGTCAGGAGAACTGGACTGGAGTCAGATGGAAGCCATAGGAGGCGTTGGTGCAGTGGTCTTGCGTGTGCTGCTAGATTCAGTGCACCAGAATGGCTCTCTGGGCTGGGGAGCCTGACACACACCCGTGCAGCACACCAGCTTCCAGTCACGGCGACAAAGATGCTGTACATCAAAGAGGGAAAACAATAGTGGCAGATCTCCCCCTGTGAGGTCCTCCAGGATCACACTGGCTGTGGTGGGGAGGCAGATAGGAGAGCAGCTTTTTATCTATTCTTTCAGCTACTCCCTCCCTCTACACTGTGAAGCACACAGAGAGCTTTGAGGAACTGAGGGATGTTTTAGTGTCTCCCAGGGTATGGTTTTTAACCTTCATTTAAAAGAGGAAAGAGGATAAAGAGATTGTTCTCCTAAACATGGTTTGATAATGAAACAAATAACGAGACTAATTCCTTGTGAAATGTCAATGATAAAACCATCAATGGAAAAGAAAATGCAAAAGCGATGCATGAAACTCATTTGAAAAATGCACACATCTGTGAGTATTACAGGGTGTGTCATCATGCATTACGTATGTAGCACAAAGACAGGGAGAAGCATGCAACTGGGGGTTTGAAGAAGTGGCACAGATGGTCCGTTCTGCAGGAGTCAAACACAGTGCAGCTCAGCGCTAGTAAAGTCTTTGACCTTAAAGGAACAGGCATACCAAGCAGAGATCCACCAGCAAGCTGGCCTGAGACCATTCAGCCTATGCCATTTCAAGAAAATCCACTCAGTCATGTTTTTTTTTGTTTGTTTTTTGTTTATATTTTAGTTCAGTTGACTTTTGCTGAGTTTGAATCACATAACTTTTTGATGCCCATGGTCCAGCAGTTTCTGTACTATCTTTTAATTTTATTCCATTCAAGAAATAATTGGAACACTCCCAAGTGGCTTAGACAAACAGACTGATGGAGGATGGAATTATTGGCAACATATGGGGTGCAACGATTATGTTGAACATAATATTATTTCCGTCGACAGGCAGTTCCTCTGCTGGCTATTAGCCTTGTGGGAAGTCTGCTGTTTATGGTTGCTTTCGCAGTACCCCCTGTTTGTTCTGAACCATTTTGGTTTTCTCCACTGATGTAGAAAACCGATGCTTTTCCTTGACCATATCTCAGCATAAGTGATGTCAGTGAGGCTTAAAATGAGCCTGTGGGTTCTGTGTTGCATTTTCACTCCGGTCTGTGCAGAGAGCAGGGTGGGGGCGGCTGTATGAGCTCCAGATGTGTTGCTGTTTCATTGCTTATCCGGTACCCCCTCTTCTCATCTCCATGACCAGCGGGAGCTTCATTATGGATGGCTGCATCAGTGAAACCAGGTGCTGCTGCTTACATGTGTGGAGGCCATTTTGGCTCTGGCAAATCCTGGTTAGCCTGGTAATACATTACTGCACAGTGAAATGAAGATCGGTGGTTGGAAGTGATAAGAGTTTGAGGAAGGTGCCCTTTGCTCACAGTGCACAGCTCTGTGTGAGTTTGGGAAAGGTAGTGTTGCAAACCTGATGCAACTGTGGAGAAAGCACGAGAGTCCTTGCCTTCCCAGATGCACAGGAACCCGGAATCATAATTCAGCTAAAATTAGCTATCCGAAATGTGTAAGTAGTTAGGAGTGAGGAGAAGTGGAAGCTGGTAGCACTGAATGAGCAGAGCAGCCTCTGAGCGATTCTCCCTGCCAGTAACGCACCTCACCAGCCTTCACCTCCCCTGTGGGCGGGGAGTGAGGGAGCACTTTAGAGTAGCTCAGGGTAGGAGCTACCCTTTATATCAGCTCCGTGAATAAAGGGGCAACTGCTGCCAGTGGAGCTGGTGCGCCGCGGGGGGCGTGAAGCGGCCATTTGGGGTGGTCACTGAAGCAGAGTGGGCTGGATGGAGGCTGAAGGGTGGCCATTTTCTCTGGGTTGTCTAGAGTGGAGAGGGAGGGGAAGCACAAGCACACCCTCAGCTGCCAACATGAAAAACTGTTCTCAGCGTGGCACTATAGATCAGAGATTTTGGGTGTATGAATCTGGGTGAAATTTATGTTAATCTGCAGCTATTCAATAATCACATAAAGTTCTATATTCTTCTATATCTATAATGCAACAGAATGTAAATTCAAATCCTATAATCCACCCCCAATCCCACTTCTAGCATAAAAATGTGTCCTTTTCCTGTACAATGTAAAGTTGAATGTACACATTCCACTACATTGAGTGCTTGTTCTTTCCCTAGGTCAACCATTTCTGCATCATCTGCTAGCTTGTCATTTGCTCTCTGGACATTGCAGAGGACAGGGCTGCCACAGCAGGTTTCCATCAGTGAACCATCACAGTGAAAGCACTGTGTGTATGTGTGTCACCACTGGACCAGGTTGCACTCTTCATTAACTCCACTATTCTGCCCTGTTTGGAGGTGTTTGATCAGTTTTATTGAATAGCATTCTTGCTGATTCTCCTCTGAATCCCAGTCCATCTTGCAAGGTCAGCTTGTAGCACACTTACCAGTGGGTGATGTTGGAGAGCTAATGTTCAGCCCTCCTGTTATAATGTGTGTATTCATACACTGCATTCCATTATCTGAATTAGTTTTAGATGAGAACAAATGGCATTGGGGACTGGGGAGTGTTTTTTTTTTTTTTTACCATAGACTGCAGCCTATGATTTGTAGAGTAAGACTCAGGTGGGTTCATGGACTGGTAGCTAGAGGTGGAGGTACTGGAAAGATTGAGATTGATTATGTGCCAGGCCAAGTGCATTTTAAGAGCTGTGCTTCAGGTATTGCAGAGGAGAGGAAGCTATTCTTGGGCTTTGATGAGAAACGAGACATGGCTTTGGCCTGGAGGTGTGTTGTGGCTGTGAACATTATCTCTTATTAGTAATAATATATATTTGTGTCAAACAGCGGAAATCAAGCAACCAGTTCTCCTGATAGCAAACAGCAGAACTGGTATCCATCTTTACTCATTATGTAACATAATCCATCAGTGTGGTTCAGTAGTAGAGATCTCAAGTAAAACAGACAGCAGTTGACGACAGTTTATAGATCTAATGCCTACTAGCTACCACCACTGGATGTAGGTCGTAGTAATTGCCCAGTATATAGTGTTCAGCAGTAATGAACATGCTCAATTGAACTGGCTGTGTGGAGTCCAGTCTCTGCTGAAGCTGTGCTGCTCGGAGACTGCAGGTGTTTTCATTAATCACATTAGTCCAATGACGTGCAGCACCACCTTGGCTCAAATTAGTGCAACTGTATTTAAAGGAAGCCTTTCATGCTAAATTCATTATTTAATCTGTGATTCACTGATTTTGAAATTAGTTCAGAGCCATTTAAACTAGCATTTTCTATAAATTGTATTAATAAACTCATTGAGAGAGAGAGAGAAAGAGAGAGAGAGAGAGAAAGATTCTCTAGTTTTCAGGGATACAGTTGTTGTCCAGTGTGTGTGTGTGTGGTTAATGTTTGTGCCATAGCATGTGATTAATCTGAAGCACACTGAGCAGTTGTGTAATGGGTATTTGTTGATATAAAATTTATATAATTTATTTGTGTGAAGCATCACTTATGTTTTTATGGTACTTGTGTGAAAATCATAGAGCATTCTAATTTTAGAAGAAAATGATCAACTTTGCTCTGTTAATGGCATATCATAAGTTTTCAACTATCTAATGAGTTAATGAACCAAATTCGGCTATTGAGACAACTCTTCATGTGAATCAGGGCATCCATTACCGGGGTCAGGTGAACCACTGCCTGCACTCCTAAAATACCAGCTTTCAGAGGATGCACAACAACACATTTCAGGTTTACATTATTGTGGCCTACTTAACAAGAGGGTTTTTTTCCTTCCTACTAAATATAAATACACCACAGCAATACATTTTCTTTCTGTATCTGTAACAACACAGTCATATGCTCTGATATTCAATCTGTAATTATTAGAATTAGAATTGGGTATTTATTTGTTTGATTGTTTAAAGCAGAATTATTACACTTTTCTTATGGGCAACATAAGAACAAACATCATGCAGTATCAATAAATCAGCTTTCTGCAGTTTGTAAAATCCAGAGTCTTTTTTCTTTGTTGATCCTTTTGCTATTTGACTTTTTTTATCCCCAACAGACCAGAGGTGCTGAACAAAACAGACCAGTTTTCTTTAGCCTGGGAAGTGCTGGTGTATATTCCTTCCGGATCAATGATGGGGATTTAGTCCACTGTCTCTCGGTAGGGCATCATCTGTACAATACAGTTGAACCATTTATTGGTGCCACTATCACTTCAATTGCAGGATGAAATACGTAGGATTAAAGGAATGACAGCTGTCCTTACCTTTACTACCTTAATAATAGAGATAATTGCTTCATGGCCATATTTCATGGTTAATTTGGGTTTTTCCATGGCTATAAGATATTCTGGCTTTGCTTTTTTGATGAAAAGTCTGATCAGATGACATGTTCAAAAAAAGCTTGTTAGAACTGTTTGAAGGAAGATATTGCCAGGCTTCGCGGCTGTCGCCCCTAACTCTGTCTGTTCAGAGACTCCCTTCCTTCTGTTCCCTTTCCCTACTGTTATTGAGCTGCAGACCTAAAGCTTTGCCTTTTCCTGCCTTGCTCTAACTGACCTCTCAGCCCTCAGCTCAACTGCCATATGATTCCACCTCCTGCACTTCTAAAGTCTTGCAGAGAGTTTCATGTATATGATGAATTTTGCAGTCCTGTGTTACAGCCCACAGGCTACTCCTCCTCAGCTATAAAGCTACAGGGTCTGAAGGAAGATGTGGTTTTAGTAGAAGTTCTCTCCATATGCATTTGACAGAGAAAGTGCTGAAAGCATGCAGACTTCTGTATTGCTGAACG
This sequence comes from Sternarchorhynchus goeldii, assembly GCA_028565775.1. NCBI lineage: Eukaryota > Metazoa > Chordata > Actinopteri > Gymnotiformes > Apteronotidae > Sternarchorhynchus > Sternarchorhynchus goeldii. Next base: position 13,734,632 of record JAOXYF010000008.1, read on the forward strand.
AGGCTGAGTTTAACTCTTCTGTTTGATGCTCCTTCAGGCATAAGAGAATACAGTGTGGCTCGCTCTTCTTGTCAAAATGTATGCAATCATTTTTAGTGTTTCTACTAAACATGGTGGTTCTTTTCAAATTTATGTAGAATTTTTTTTTTGCCATAACAAATGATTAAGGGGTGGATAAGCCCACCTTAATTTCATAAATTGTTGGAGAGCCTTTTATATTACATTAAAGTTAAAATGTGGACCTCTAAGCTTTTCACAGGTTTCCATAGCTAAACTGTATGTGTTCACATGCATTTGATAGGGCAGTATACATCCAAGTGGTTCTCATATTCAAGCAGCTGAAGTCATTAGTTTTTATCTAGCAGTTTAGCTGACAGATGCATAAATTGAAGGATTTTTATTAGGCCTATTAATGTACACAGGTGCTGCGAGGAGAAAAGAGGCTGTGATTTTCAAGCTGTCAATATCAGATATACACTTTATAGAAAATGTGCTATGGTATAATTAATTTAGGAATCAACAATAAAGAAATGCCAGTTATATTAGTCATGGATCAAAAGAGTTATCATGTAGGCGGTAAGAGTTACACCACATATACTTATAAATGGAGCAAATCCCCTTAATGTGTCATGAAATTTACATCTTTTTTTCACTATGAAATTTACAGATAAATATTGCAGTTTTGATGCCTATAATAGTTCTGGCCTAAAGCCATATATAGTTATCAGTAAATCAATATGTGGTAAGATTACATAACTGCTAAGAAACACAGGAATTCATTACATGCTTTAGTGACAAGTTATGGTGCAAAGCTTCATGCCTCCCATGTGTTTGAAAACTAATTTCAGTAGGTAATACCACCCTTGCCTGATGCCTAAAGGTCAGTAACAGACTTTCTTACCCATTCTTCTTTCTAACACTTAAAACATGGGGGTTGGAGGTGGAGGTGGGGATGTGGGGGTGAGATGGAGGAACTAATAGGCTCTGTGAATTTGTTAGCTGTCAGAGTCTTATTTTCCCATTTCCGTTTTCCCCATAACACGTGTCTCTAAAACCCCATGCTCATTCCAGGTGCTCCTGAGCAGAACGGACTATCACTAAAACTTTATTACTTTTCCTCAGCCACCACACTGCAGCCCAGCCACTGCAGGCAGGTTTAGAGCAGCCGTTTGTACCGCGCCTGTCAGACCCGCCCAGTCTCCACATAATGCTGGCTGCTCATTAATGAGGCCTGCTTCAATTACTGGAGACAGGGCCTGCTTTTTGTACCGCCCGATTACATCATCCTAATTAGACCTTCTTCAACTCATTTGCACCTTCTGAAGCCCCCGTGGACACAGTGCCACTTCCATTCTAGGTAATTAATATGCACCTTAATTGACTTACATGGGTAATTGTGCCCTTAATTTATGTGGTTCCCATTCAGAATGGCAGTACCTTAGGTGTTTTTTTGGGAGCCCTGCTCCTGTTAGACTGTGAGAGAGGGCACATACACTCTAACAGCAGGAGAAATTTTGCCATTAACACATGGTTGTCCTCAAGGGTGCAGAAAAGTTCACTGTGGGTGGGAGAAAGATTCAAAGGATAGGGCTAACAGGGCCCAACCAAATCCACGAGAGGAACCAGATCAAAACGGTAGTCACAGCCAAAATGATGAAAGATTAGCTGAAGCTATTTTGAAACTAGATTAGAGCAGGGACACAGAAACAATGGAGATTTTGTTCATGATTTGGATTGTAACATCACCATATTTATAAAAGTGAAATGTTAGCTTAATACACTGCTCAATTAAGGAAACACTTAATCATCACAGTATAACATCAGTTAAACTTTATTCGTTTTATCAGTCTGTTCACTTAGGATGCATAAGTAATTGTGAATCAACTGGAGAGGCAACAGCAAATAACGCCCAGAAAGTGAATGGTTTTGCAGGCGGTGGTCACAGACAATTACTCTTTCCTTTCCTTCTTGAATGATTCTTCTTTACGTTACTGTAGTTTTGCATTTTGGTTCTGTCCTTGTCACTACTGGTAGCATGACATGGTACCTGTATCCTCTTCAGGTTGCACAAGTTATCCAGCTCCTCCAGGACAGCACGTCCATACTTGCCGTCAAAAGGTTTGCTGTGTCTTCCAGCAATGGCATGGAGGAGATACCAGGACACGGGCCATTACATGAGGAGATACCAGGACACGGGCCATTACATGAGGAGATACCAGGACACGGGCCATTACATGAGGAAAGCTGGACAGAGCCATAGAAGGGCATCAACCCAGAAGCAGAACTGCTATCTGCTCCTTTGCAAGGAGGTACAGGAGGAGCACTACCCTAAAAACTGGCATCCAAAAAGCTGCTGTTCTGCATGTTTCCTGAACAAAGACTGGAACAGACTCCATGAGGCTGGCATGAGGGCCCAACATCCTCAAGTGGGACCTGTGCTCATAGCTCAGCACTGTGCAATTCGACTGGCATTTGCCAAAGAATTAGCAGGTCCTCCCCGGGTCCCATTCTCTTCAAAGATGAGAGCAGGTTCACACTGAGCTCATGTGACAGACATAAGAGTCTGGAGACACCGTGATGAATGTTATGCTTCCAGCAAAATCATTCTGCAAGATTGGTTTGACAGTGGTTCACTGATGGTCAGGGGAAGTATATCCTTGGAGGGTCGCACAGACCTTTATATGACAGCACCTTGAGTGCTGTTAGGTACCAGGAAGAAATCCTCAGAGCCTCTGTCAGACCTTACACTGATACAGTGAATCTTGGGTTCCTCCTGGTGTAGGACAATACCCAGCCTCATGTGGCCAGAGTGTGTAGACACTTCCTGGATAATGAAGGCATGATACCGTTGACTGGTCCTCACTTTCCTCAGACCAGAATCCAACTGAGAACCTCTGGGATGTTATGTATCACTGCATCTGACACTACCAAGTTGCACCACAGTGTCCAGGAGCTCACTGGTGCCCTAGACCAGGTCTGGGAGGAGATGCCCCAGTTAATGTCCAGACATTGTCCTACAGGCACATAGGGACAATACACACCTCTGAGTCACATTTTGAGTTGCTTTGATGAAATTCACACAAATTGGATCAATCTGAGGTTAAAACTTTGATTTTCAGTGTAATTTTAAAGCCAACCTTCAGTGGTATGATCATTTTGATTCTCAATGAAGTACACAATTTTTATCAGTAAAGATGATCAACTTTACTTTTTCATTCATTGAGATCCGATGTGTGATTAAAATGTTCCATTCGGGGTTTTTTGAGCAGTGCATTTATATTGAAATCACATTGGAATGCAGAATCTAAAAACCTGAACTGTTGTATTTGAAATGAATAACTGAGAAAGTATCAAAGGAGGTCATGATGAAAATGTTGATAAAATGGTGCACATTATCATCAACATATTTACGTGTGTATTATACATCTTTCATGTTTTAAAAACCAGAACATACATCCTATCTTTCCAAGGCACATCAGTCTTTGAAGAGATTTCATGATTGCATGTTTTGGTGACGCACCTGAAAAACATCAATTCTGATGCAAAGACTATGATTATAAATGCGGTGCCTGCATAGAGCTTCTCATTTTCAAATATTATTTAGTGTTTGTATTTTTTCTTTCCCCTCCCTTCCCATTTAGTCGATCTGGAGTTCACAGAGTTCACTGACAGTCCTCCAGTCTGAGTATATATCTTTCAGAAAATAATGCATGTCCATGCAATTCTGCACTTACACATTTTCCAAATCAATTAAAGTGTCAGGTTTAATTTTATTTTGATGAATTAGCACATCAGCTGTGCCCGGGACAGAGTAGTGTGGCATTCAGGATTAATCACTGTCATCCACAGTGCTGATGCAGCATGCTGCATTGTCAGTGTGATAAAGAGAAGAGTAATGCATGGCATTGAGCCTTTGGACTCTGGCAAGCCCCGCCCACTCCACTGATCACAAGCTGCCTACATGGCAAAGACCAATGGATGCAAACCAATGGATCTTGATCCTGCCATTTTACACATCCCAATCTACTCCAGAAAGATTTTCCTTGCAGTTTGTATCTGGAATTCTCTTTGAACAAAACCATGAGCTAGATATCTGTATCTCCCTTTGATGCATTATGGATCCTTCCTTTTTAAAGACCATCTCAGTAACCTGGAAAAATGTGCTAAAACTATAAGATGAAGCTTTTCTGTTAAGTTAGCATCCTGCCCAAGAAAGTACTTGACAGCTGAAAGTTTATACATGCCATTGTGCAACTGGCATGTTTCTCCTACTGTAGTGGGTATCATCCTGAACTGAGCTGACAAAATCAAATCTCATCACTACAATAGTCATCAATGTCAGCATCCAATAAAACCTGCTGTTTAAACTATATAGAGCTCATTTTACGGGTAAGTATAGTGTAAGCTGGTTTATTGCCCCTCATTATCTGATTAGAGAGTGCCTCTGGACCATTTTACTGATCGAGACCAGAAACGTATAGAATAGAAGCTTGATCTATGACAGCAGTGGCTGCTGTGTCCCAGATAACTGGTGAAGTAGAAAGGCATGAGAAAAAGAGATCCATCTCCATCTACCTGCTACTGCAAGTTGCATGCATTAACACTGTATGTGCGAGCGTGTGTGTGTGTGTGTGTGTGTGTGTGTGTGTGTGTGTGCACATTGCACTTGGCCACTGACTCACTCTACTTGTGTTGGTAACATTCTAGATATCTCTCTTTATATCTCTTTTTTAAAATGTTCAGTTTTCTTTATTTCTAGTCACCAGCTCTTTATCAATTTCAAGACTCTTTATTTCACTTATTCGATCTTTGAACATTGAAATGTACAAACCAGTCTGTTCCTAAAAAAAAATCATTTTAAAATGTTTTAAATTAGGCTGTTTAAAAGTGTTTTGTATTTGAGACATTTTGAGCAGTATCAGCTTCCTAAATGCTGCTCAGGGTCTATTGTCAAATGAATCTATAGTAGATGTTGACTGCTGTCTGTGTTTGTGTGTGAGTGTGTGTGTATGTATGCATGTGTGATCAAGTGTGAGTGAGCGTGTGTTTGTTTGTGTGTGTGCGTGTGTGTTCAGGTGTTTGGATGTTGAGGAAAGCAGTGGCAGCATAATGTTGACTAGACAGATAAGAGTCCGTGTGGCTGGGCTCTGTGGCAGCTTCCCGGGGGGCCCTGATATTTAACTCAGAGACCAGACAAAAGCCTTTTAATCCCTGACTCCTGGTGCACTATAGGAGGTCAGGGGAGTGAGTGGGAGTGGAACAGAAACCAGCCTTACCCCCATGGTTTGGGTGGTGTATGCACAGCAGGAATTAGTGTATATTAGAGACAAGAGTAGAGAGGTAGTGAGAGATCGAGAGAGTGAGTGAGTTTGAGAGGGAGAGAGAGAGAGAGAGAGAGAGAGAGGAGTGGAAGCCAAGGAAATGGCTGCAGGGAGGCAAAATAAGAGAGAAAAGAAGAAGCTTGAGGAGAACATAAAAGAAAGAAGTGAACGATGGCAAAAAACGAAGCCTTTGAATTGCTGCTTGTCTGGAGGGAGCGCAGCCCTCCAGCTCGGCCATGGCGTCTGTGCAGTCATAAACGTGCTGGGAAAGTACTCTTTCACTGCCTGGACTGAAAGGAGCTCATGAAAAAGCTGCCTTGAATGAGATGTAGCTTTCTAGCTGAGGGAGAAGACAGGAAATAGTGTGAACCCATTCATCACCTGTGCTTTGGTACAGAAAAATACACAATGCTATGAAATGTCCACATACATTGTAACGCAAATTCAGTTTCATATAAAATCACAGATCTGTGCATTTGGTGAATGACATTCATACCTTATGCATGACATGGAGTATAGCTGTGTGTCTTGACCTGTGTATCTCTATACCTGTGTTTACAGAGAATCTTCACCCAATGCCATGTCCCAAACGTCATTAGCTGATACTTTATGTTTTCTCTTCTCCCCAACCCTACGTCCCTTACCTACTGCAAGACCCATGAGTCTGTGGGGGAGCCATATCTCCCCAGCTTACGCTTTCACTCCCCCTCTCTCTCTCTTTGCCTTTCTTTCTCTCTCTTTCTCTCCCTTTCTCTCACTGTCTTTCTCTCTCTCGCTCTCCCTCTCCCCCTCTCTCCCTCTCTCTCTCTCTCTCTCTGTTTCTCCCCCTCTCTCTTTTTCTCTTGCTTGAGCCAAACACATGCTGAGTCTTTGAAGCACTGCTACTATTTGTTTATCGCCGGCGCTGGCAGGGGTGAGAAACCAGTGAGAGAGTTAAAAAAAAAAAGAAAAGGATGTGTGTGTGATTCTGAGACTACATCAAAACAGTGTTGCACTAAATAATGCATGCAACATAAGTACCACTGGAGGGGGCCATTGAGAACAAGAGGCCCAATTTCTAATTTCTTCTTTAGTGGTTCTTACCAGGTGCCCTTTAATCCTGATCTGAGTCCCATTTTTTTGTTTCTTCTCCAGTGCTGGTCACGACCTGGAAATTCCGAGCTGGTCTTCCATCAGTGCAGGCAAACTGCTGTTGCCATGCACTGTTGTGAAGCCCGGGATGTTGGCCTGGGCTTCTGGATCCAATAGGATCCTGTGGTGACAGTGATGGATCTCCTGGTGATGTCGGAGCTCCTCGGCTGTAGCCGAACCCCAGCCTCCGCAGGGGAGCACCTCCCCAACACGCCCATCTCCACATGCCGCTTCCTCGGGCCGAGGCACAGAAAACATCGAATAATTGTGCAGAGCTTTGGGTGCTACACACCAGATAGTAACGTGAGGAGACCACCATGAGGCAGGTCTGATGATGTAGGCAGTCGATGCGGTGTGGAGTAGACAGTATGCTTTCCCTGTTTTACCACACTGGAATCAGCACATCAATTAATGATTAAGCACATCATGATCCAAGTGTGTCAGAGCAGGGAAAACAAACAAACGAAAGAGGCCCTACGGATCTGCAGGCTTGTGACACTGCAGTTCGAAGCCGCTGATACAGTCACATCTACTGTAAGTTACGAAATGCAGTTTCAGAAAGATAAGATGTTGTTTTTTTAATTAAACATCAGAATACTCACACTAAATATATATTTAAACAGGCACCTTTACATTGTAACATTTATTACATTTATTACTAATAGACCTAATCTAATCTTAACTAATAAAGTTAAGGCCGAAACCAAAAACAGCAGTGAGCTTCTAAACATAACAAGAGAGGAGGCAGTGAAGTGGTGTTACACTATATATATAAATATTATATGGTTTAGAAAAATCATAATCAGTTATTTTAAATTATATGAATTCTTCAGACAAGTTCTTTAGACATCACACAAAACTGAACAGTGTGGACATGAGTGCATACGTGAATTTGTGTATGTGAGTGTGTGTGTGTGTGTGTGTGTGTTCACATGTATGTGATGATTTGATCATTTAAACACTAAATCACTGAAGGTTTAAAGCACTTGAATTCACTTTACAATAATTGAAAGGTTGTCCATGCTTTATAATAATCAAAGTAGCAATTGGCATGAATGGAGTGATTTTATTTCTCAATGCAGTAATACTGTAACTTCAAACAACAAAAACTTCATGTTATAGAGCCTTCTGTCCCTTATTTCAAACAACTTTAGAAGCTGGATTCTAATTTCGCCCTTTTCAGGGGAATCAAGGCTACTGTAAGCTTGCGGCATTTTCGCCTCCGTCTGTGGCATGTTGAACTCAAAACATTACTGCAGCAGTCTTTTTCAGCAACGTTCAGAATGAAGTTTCCAGGGAGTGATTTAATCTGATAGTTGCACAATATCAACATGCCATTGAAAGACCAGGGCCACAAGCTAATGCTGACACTAATAATGGGGTTGAATACTGAAATATGAAGGAGCAGCAGCCCAAGGAACAGGAGCCCAGCTGTTCATTTCAGCTGTTCATTTCAAGATGCGTGATGAAAATGAGCCCTGACAAATGAAAACTGTCCCACCTCTTTCACCGAAGGCTGCTCTTGGGGGGGAGGGGCCAGGCTGCTCTCATGGGGTGTGGCCAGATTGCTGTCATGGGGCGGGGCCTGTCTGCTTTCCAGGAACTGTGAACACAGTGTGCTGGTCTCCCTCAAAACCCCCCAAAACCCCCATCACGCCTCACTTCTCCATGAGGTCAGCACATTCTCCTGTATATGTCAGTTTCTCTGCATTCTCCTGTACTAACGAAAAATGACTCGGTTGCATTGATTCTAGCAAAGTTTGCTAAATAGTTCTAAAACTCCATAATCTTTTGTGGGTGAATTGTGCTGTTGATGGAGATTCTTAATTAAAATCTCTCATTTCTTCCATCAATAGGTCTGATCTGTTTTGAACAGATTTGAACGCATATCTCACATTCCACTAGACAAATGCCCTGATACATTCACAGCAAGGCTGCAGGTTTTGAACAGGTCTCCACACTCAAAGCCATGATGTTACCCAACCTCCCCGGGGACCAGAGACGATCGGCAGGCCCAGCCGCAGACGGTCCGCTGTCTGTCACAGACGGACATGCCGCCCTCCTCTGTGTGCTGGTGGGGTGAGCTGAGGGGAAGCTCCTCGGCGTGGAGAGGACGTGCTCTCCATTACGGCGGTGTGTGCACGTCAGCCGCCGCCAGACCGCTCTGGTGCTCCGTGATGAATGACACTGCATCATGGCGTCATAATGGCAGCCATTACCCTTCAGCGGGGGAAGGAGAGAGTCTTCGCCCCCCCACCCCACCCCCTCTCTTCTGCCCAACCCAGATCGCGGTGGGTCGAGCGACGGCGCATTAAGCCAATTAAAACAGCCCCTTAACCTTCCTGTCTGCCTTGGCGAGTTCGCAGAAGGAGCTCCTGTCATGGGCTCTGCTGAATGGTGACATATAGAAGGCCATTACTAGAGGTAACTTCAGGACTTCATAGGGCAGTGCATGTGTGTATGCTTACACACTTACCCAGTGTGAATGTGTGTATGCTTACACACTTACCCAAGTCTCCCTTTTGAAAAACCTGTGTGCAAAAAAAGGCACAGAAATATGCAATTGTGCTTATAAATCACTTCTCCCTCCACAATTTAAGGCATAGTAATTTACTGCTTGATTTGTACTGATTTGTTTTAATATCTGTGAAAAAAAGAAACAAATTTACACAATCATAACAACTCATGGTTTCACGGTTCGGCTGCATATATGGCCGCTGGCACGTGTACAGCCTGATCCTTGACATTACACACCATAAAGCAAGTGTGGGACTATAAGCAGTGGCCCCTACCCACTCTGAAGTGAAGACCCACCCTCACCAATGACCCCTACCCACTCTGAGGTAAAGACCCACCCGCACCAGTGGCCCCTACCCACTCTGAGGTGAAGATCCACCCGCACCAATGGCCCCTACCCACTCTGAGGTGAAGACCCACCCGCACCAGTGGCCCCTACCCACTCTGAGGTGAAGACCGACCTGCATATGACACACCTATGACTTTAAACTCAAGAGTGCCATAAGCCTTTAAAATGAAGTCACCCTCCAGGCAAAGCTATCTCAGCACTGGGTGAGAGGACCCTCAGCAGGTCAGCTCTGATTGGACACGACCCCTGAGAAGACCTGGGCTGGCTGCTGGTCTAAGCACATTTCACTCCGACACTTTTATGAGCTGATATACAGAGCTGCATGATTTCCACATGGGTAAAGTATGTGTGCAGGACCTTCTCTCAGGACCCTCTCCTCTCGCCTGTTCATCAGTCTGGGGGATAGAGCTGTTCTCCTTCCCATCACACACAGTTTCTGTGTTCCACTTGGTCTCCTGGGAAACACATGGAGGATGCAGGGGGCAGGAATGAAGAGGTGTTGCCTGTTGTCCTGTGGAGAAGCACATGGTTTTGTAGATGTGCTGGAAAGCCTGTTCACACCACGCTGAGTTCAAGAGCAGGGCTTTTGTGTGTGTGTCTCTGCGTGTGTGTGGAGGTAGCACCTGTTTGAAGTACCTTCTGTATGTGTGTGCTGCTCTGATCTGTGTCAGGATATACAACCAAGGAGACACCATAGAGTTCAACAAAATGCAATCATGGTCAAGTAATATCACATAGCCTTGTAAAAACAGGCAGCCAAAATAAGAATCATGAGAAGAGAAAGCATAAACCACAGGCAGGTCCTGTATTCTGTTCTCTCCCTACAGTTTATGTAACTGACGTCACCAGCCTGATCATTGTTCCCCATTCTTCAGCACTCTTAAATGAGTCTTGATTTTTTTTTTTTTTTGCAAGGGACAGTCTGCATCTTTACCCATGAATCAAAATGACCATGTGCATTCCCACTAAATATTTATTCTGATACAGGGACTCAGGAGTGTTTACTGCACCTACAGTCTTTACCCAAAATGCCCAGCTCAGACACCCGTAAACAAATACAAGCCTCTGAGCCTTGGCAAGGATACTCTGTCACGCTGACTTTAAGGAAGTGCCGGGATGTTTTTTTAGCCACGGCCTTCGAGCCGCGGCCGTGGAGAGAATGGAGAGTTCTGTGGTGGTAAGTGAGAGATCAGACACTGTGGTCTCCTTAATAAAAGACTCTCTGTTGCCGGAGCTGTTTATTACACTGCAGTGCAGGTATGGCTTGGAGGAGAGGGGTATGATCTTTAAAGTGATTTGTGAAACTCATCAGTTAAGGGGCCTGTTCCACAAGAACCATCCATCGTCACTCGGTAACGCATGTTTGCTCCAGTCCAGTGATTGATTTCTATAGTGGGGAAGCATTTCTGTGCTGGGCACCTTTAATTGTTTGATGGTGTCAGTATGAATAGGCTGAATGAAGCCTTTTCATCATAGGAAGAAAGAGGTGGAAATCTCTGGAGACAGAAAATGAAATGACTAAAGTGACATTCTACTTTCTATCCCATCCACAGGGGAGGGGTCCACATTAAATTTTCACCAGATTGTGCCGCTCTTGTGTCATGCTCCCCCCCTCCCTTCCCGATTTGTGTTTGAAGTGTGCAACATTAAACTTTCATACCTCAGCCACACCAGTGAAGAAATTGGCTTTTCTTTATGTTATGTGCACAATCTGGCCAGTGTGGCCCACTCCCACATAACCATATTACTACTGCGGAATCAATATATGCTTATCACCTCCTTCCATATCTGGGGGTTTTAGCCTAACTCCATACTGCCAGACTTATCCCTCCGGTCTGTCGCGTGTCCATGCAACCGTGAGGAGGACTTGCCGACCAGCTCTGTGTCCTTGCTGTGAAGCAGGATGGAGAGAGAGATCTTCGTCTAATGCCCTGCACCAATTCTGTGTGTAGTTCTTGTTGTCGTTATGATTCCCTTTTTCACAGTAGAAATGAATGTGTCTTAAGTTTAATTTGGCTGTTGTGTTCAATTTAGTTTAAAATTAGTACCAAGAGGTGATCAACAGGACTGCTTTTTGGTTGAGGACGTACGACTCTGTGGAACATCATTAGCTTGCACATCAAATGTCCAGCTGTATTTAATACTGTATGAGCAGTGTACCATACCAGCTGCATTACAGAACATGGATTACAGCTCATGATGCCAGAGCCATCTTCTTCGTGTTACCCTAATATTCAGAGGAGTCTTGACATTTAATTTGATCATTCACACATAAAGGTTAATGGCTTGGAATGACCCATTAGTGCTTTGGGCAGGCCAAGAAAACCTTAATACCATCAGCCAGAAATACGCTGGTGAGAACTCGAATAACGCTTGTTTTATCAGACTCTTAGTTCATGTACTTTCAATGCTTTGAAGAAGTAATAGTGAAAGGACTATTGTAGAGTTGTAGTGTTTTATAGTTAGGGTGTTTGGTTTTTTAGGCAAATATTTTTAACAGCAACTTCTAATAGTTGTCTCATTAGAATAGGCAACCAGAGACCAGTTAAAAAGCAGGAAAAAGTTCCTCTCAAGAACAAAAACTTCCTGGGTCAAATTACTTCAACATTGCCTTATATTTGCACATCAAACGTTAACAGCTTACCATGGAGCATGGCTGCTATTAGCATGAAATTTGGCATGCTTGAACTTTAGGTGAACGTTCATTGTAATGGTTCATTTGAAGGATCTCATTAAAAAACATGGCCTCTCCAGCAATAAAAAAAGGCTGTAAATGCTCGAGGACAAAAGGACAGTCAGGCCACCCTGCACAGCAGCAGGGCTTATGGGGTTACTCTCACATCAAACCGAGCAGCTTGTGTACCGCTGGACGGTGACAAGTGGCTTGAAGTGATGCATTGTTCCAGTCCGCCTAACCATGTGACTTATCTCCCACTCTGAGAGACGCAAGGTTGCTTTCACTCTTGATTCAGTGCCCTTGGTTTTTACATTGTTTGCGTTATTATATTTGTAAAGCACATTTTTGCAGGGTTTATCTTTCTTTTGATAAATGCATTGAGTTCTGCACTGGTATCTGATTAATATTTAAAAGACTAATAGTCTGTGTGATTTTTCTACCTTGATCTGCAATTGAATTTACACTTCCACAAATTGCTTACATCTATACCTGTATTAATCAGAGTTGGAACTGACAATAAAGTTTTATTCCTGTTTATGAGTGCCCAGATATATATGATGCAGTTTTGTTTTTGGGGTTTTTT
>JAOXYF010000008.1:13747309-13773947 GCA_028565775.1 Sternarchorhynchus goeldii
TTTTTTTTTGGGGTTTTTTTTTGGGGGGGGGGGGGTATTTATCTATCTACTTATTTATTTAAATATCCCATAGATTACATTTCTGTTAATCATGTCTTGGATGGTTACGGGTATCACACTGCGTTGCACCTAACTCTTGTCTACCTACATATCTCAAGTCCAGCTTTTATAGAGGTGATATTATATTTCCCCTCTATGATACTTCTTGCCTCCATTAGCAGTAATGTACAGTTTTCTGCTCGTAACTCCGATTGAAGAGAGTGTGGGAGCAGCAAACGTAGGTGCTCGTGATGGCGCGGTGTTTCCAAGGCGGCACGCACGCCGAGTTCCTCGCTGCTGCCTCGCGGGTTTGTTGCTTCACAGGCGATTCTCGTCTAAGCTCTCCACCCAGTAATGACGGACGGTGGGCGTTTGAATAACGACGGCTGTGGATTCACTTACTGCTACATCCATAGTTCATCGTTAACACCCATTAACAGAGCCAACCTGCCAGCTTGCCTGCGCGCCCCTCAACTCGGACTGATATATGCCAGACACTGTCGTCTTTTAACGAGCTCTTAGCGTGTGAAAAATCAAGGCTGCTCGCCGATGCAGCATGGATGTAAATCTTCTTCATTACAACCCTCCATGTTCGGCCGCTTGGCGACTGAGTCGTATGATGATGTGACTCCGGCTCGCCCTGCTTGACAAGACCAAAGTGAACGGCACTTCATTTCCTGCCATCAGTGTTAATCTATGACCCGGTTTCCTCTCTCTGTGCTGCCTGACGAGTTCTTCCCCCGGGCTGCCTGGCGTGAGGGAGCCTATATTTGACACATGTATTAAACTCCACGTGCAAAGGCAAGCAGTGCGTTGTGAAAGATGGAAAACATAAGGGATATAAGAATACCGCTTATAACAAGATATAATAATAACAAGATATCTATAATAATATCTATAGTAAGGTATGTTTCAGAGGCAGATTCCGTGCAAACGAGCGTACGGGATTCTGGAGCTATTACATTTTTCAAATGTCTCAAAGATGATTGGATGCATAACTAAAGGAATGGACGCATCATATTTAAAGTTTTTAAATGGCTAGTATTGACTTTTGGTCTCATGTTTACGGTGTGTGTGTTTTAGGTGAGCAAATAAATAACGAGCTACGTGTGATAAATAAATCATCAAGTATGTAAAGAGCTTCATGTTATGTTGGTAAGTACAGAAAATACATGCCTATGCAGAATAATGCAAACAGCCTCTGGAATTTGGAGAAGCAATAAAGAATGTAACTGCCTAAGGGCCAAAGCATTTCACCTCACGTTATTTCATTTTCCACCCAGTTGTTCAAACTGAGTCTTCATCCAAACAGACGTATCTAGATAAATCACCCGCGTTCCTCCCACGTGGCAAACAGGAGACTGTTTTGCCGTGCAGTTCTCTGCAGATGTCTGGGGCTTTTAATAAGTCACATCACTGCAGTGACACTATGTGAGGAGTGTGGGTGGATGGCAGATTTGCACACATTGCCTTAAAGTACCCTGCCAGCACTGTGGTTGTGTTATGGAACGTGGGAAACTATGAACCAAAAGGCCAAGGTTTATGGCTACATGTTTGCTAAAGTGTTCTGGCACAGGAGGTTTGCCTAGTGTCTCTGTCCTCCTCTCCTGAGGCACCAGGATGTACCTTCACTATGCTCTTTGGTAAATAGCTGCTCCAATATCTTTTTTTTCCAGTACTGCAATGAATAAGTGAAATAGGAGCTGATTGATCAAAACTAATGTCATTATTTTATGGGAGAGTGATATACGAAGGATTCACATCCAAATCTATGACTGGAGATTGAGGTGGTTTCTATCGTGCACTTTGTACAGAATGCTGTTCCAGTACAGTTATATGTTTGGCAATCTGCATAAATGATTAATATGACCTTGTTGTAGTTCAGAGCTTGAAACCTAGAAACGCTGTTAACCATGAATAAACACTTGTTCCACTCTAAAATGGTGACAGTTTAGTGTGCATGTACTATTTAAAATGGACATTTTCAGCATGGTTAAAAAGTACTCAATACATATCATTTTTGCAAGAGCTATGGTGAAGGATTGAGGTTTTTAAGTATACATGACTGTGTTGTCAAGGAGATTTCAGAGTGTGTGTGTTTTAGGGGACTATCCCTTCCTCCTTGTGGAAGCAGGGTTGCCTGGGAACTAGTACACAGGTGTAAGGAATGTCTTCCCATTGCGATCTGCACACACCCAATCCTGAAATGGACGGCCAGCCACAAAGATCCCTGTTGATCTGTGAGAAAGAAAAATATTCAATTGTGTGAGAAGGTCTTTGAAATTCTGATTACACTATGACTCTTACGCTAAAGCTAATATGGGATTAAAAATGCAGAAATGGAAATCGGGTTCATATGGGAGAAAGAGACTGAACCTGACGATGCTTAGCTTTTGTGGCTGTGCAAACATTACATTTCCCTCTCTTGAAGTTTTTCAGTGATGGTGGTGTCTGAAAAGAGAAATAAACATAATATAATAGTATAATGTGTTTTGAAGGGATTTTGTGATTTGTGTGGCTCTGTGAACACAGTCCTGAGTGAAAGTAGTAACAGTGATCTGGTACTGTACTCTGATCGACACATTTATGCACATGTCCAGTTTCACCTCTGCTAAAATAATTCTCTCATCTCCCAGAGGCAGGCTGGTGTAGACCTTTTCACGTGCTTTTATATCTCATGATCTCTCCTGCTGTGTGTATAGACTCAGAGCAGATAAACACACATACACACCCATAAACCCAAATGCACATACTGATTCACATATGTACACATATCACGTAACGTTGATGATTGTGTTTGCATTCATTATGCACACCGTCACGACAGTGGCAGTTTTTTTGCCGCACCTAACTAGTACTTTCCCTCCATGAACCAAAGAACAGTGCGAAGGACTTGATTTCCCAAGAGTGCTGTAGTATCTTAGCCTTCCAGTTTGCAGAAAAGCTCCAGAAAAAAAGGTTATTTCACATATAAAAAAAAAAACTTTTAGTGAAAAGAAAATGCTATTAAAATGGATGACAATTTCGAAACCATAATTACAATTCTATGATTAAGTAGCACATACAGTATGTAAATGCTGTCCCTTGTACTCACCCCCTATAAAATGACTGGCACTAATGTATTTCACTGCAGAAAAGGATAGACTATTTCCTCTCACAGCAATGTCCAAAAAGAGTGCAGCCAGACTGATCCCAACATACAGAAGCCCTTAGATCCTTAGGGTCATTCAGTGTGGGTTGGGGTGGGGAGAGGGGCTTAGATAGGGCAGTGGTGCTCTGGACCCTCATAACTACTTCCCTTTGTCACTGTTATCATTTTAGAGATAAGTGATTCTCCTTAAACTCCTTATCAGCTGACAGGGGAAATACGTTTAATGAACTGCACCTCCTGCCACTTGTTTCCTTGATGTTTTAATACCACCTCTGAAGTCATAATCTCAAAGCCAGGTGTGAGGAGTGGGAAGCCTTTAAGTGCATTTAGCCTTAGATTCCATCTGAAGTGCTCTGTGTCGCAAACGTGTGGGCGACTGTGTATGTGCACGTCTCTGTGTGTGTGTGTGTGTGCATCTGAGTTTCTGTGTATGTTAGTGGTAACAGCAAGGCTCTCCTGTTGACCGGACAGTCAATATATACCTTGAGGGTCAATTTTTGTTGCAGGCACAAAAATCAGGTAAAGAAAGGGTTTCCTGGCATTAAAGCCCAGTCCCAGATTAAGAAATGTGTCCTCTAAAATACAGCTGTTAATGAAGCAATCAACTCTGTGTTTGCCCTGTTGCTTTTCCAAATGTCTCTCATGCTAATGTTACTGACACTGAAAGTCACAGTAAACAAGAGGTTCCAGCAACTGTCCGCCAATACAGCAGCTATGTAACTTTCCCAAGGCTGCCCTCCTCAGAGATCTACACCAGCCAATCACGACGACATCTGCTGCCACGCTATGCTTTTCCAGAAGGCTCGGTAACACTCTGTCAGAATCTGTAATGTATATATTTATAGGTGAAGTGAAGTAGGCCACTTTTCTCTCATCGAGCGCTCTTGCCAAACATGTTCGCACCTTAAATGGGAAACATGGTCTCCCGTCATGTAAGTCTTAAACGTTATGTAAGAGACATTCGTGTTATGTAAGCTTTCATAGAAACGGCGAGGCGAGTTGGCACAGTACATGCGCAGAAACAGCCGTCGCAACTGCGCCTATATCGCTGCACGGCTTGATTTTACTAAAGCCCCCGGGCTCAGCAACACAAAGCAGTATGGAGGGCGGCCAACACATAGGAGCTGCCACACAGCCTAGCGCGAAAAAGTGATGCGATATGGGCCGTGGAAAGGTGGAGGATGTGAGGGAGATGTTCTCGTATGAGCTGCGTGCGCTGAGAGTAATTCACATCGTCCGGATTTCAGCGCTTAAATGTCACCCATGATTGATCGCGCTATTTGCATTCATGCATGATGCATTGGGACTGCGGTGTGAAGACAATACCTGCGCAGGTTTCAGGCTTTATGACACGGGTTGCATTTATTCTAACCTGCCGGTGGTTTTATTACACGTGTACAGCAAGATTGACCGAATACATGAAGAACTTTGTTGTATGTTTCTGCAGTAAACTTGGATTTAACAAAAGGTATAGAGCTTGCATTTGGCATACACAGAGCACAGCTAAATTAGTGATGCAAAATGCCTGTGATCCAGGAATATTAAATGGTGATATAGCTGTTTAATGATTTTCAAAGCCCTTATGATGACATTATTTTTACAAAGTGATGTAAAAATATTTTTATTTTTGTGTCCACAAAACATTAACACTAAGTGACCATTTTATATTTTATTGCATGCACAACGCATACATCTAGTTTTAAAAAAGCAAATGGCAGTTTAATATAGACTATTAAAAGAAGACAACTTACTGGTCTCACTCTTTGTAAAACTGTTAGTAAGCACTCAGTCAAACTCACATGGACTAGTTAGCCCATCTTAACATGATTAAGGATGTTTTTTATACTGGCATCTGGGGTCAAATTAACATTCTATTGACTATCTGCATTTTCTCTGAATAGTGGAAGTGGATCTTAGGTAGGCAATGCTGTGTTGGTGTCACATATCCAGCTCAGCTTTATCACTAACTTCAGGAGAAAGCAAAGCTTCTTCTCCTAATAGCACACATTCTTCACTGAGACACACAGACCTTGGCACTGCCTCAAGTGGCTAAGGGCTAAGGGTGTTTGGAACATGGTCATAGAAAATGTGATTTATGAAGTGTTTTCTTCTTTAGGGTATGTTACAGATTCTCTTGCTGTGTGTGTGTGTGTGTGTGTTCATATTCATGCATATGAGAGCCAAAAAAAATGTTTTTAGAAACATAGTTATGGTTTGTACACACAATTTGGTTAGAGTTGCAGGCCACGCCTGATCATCTGGCAGAAGAATGTCACTGAGTTTGTCTCAGGAAATAATATGATGTCAGATAAAAGATCATCAACTCAGGCCACAACTAGATCACTGAACCTGTCTGTGAATTCTAGCCATAAGGAAACGCCCATCGATACATCACACGTACAGGGAGTGAAGAAAAGGTCAATATACATGCCCAAAACAGAAATCTGGTACTGTTGCATGCAATCAGAATGGTATCTCACAGGAGTGAAACACTCGATTTGCTCTGTACATGAATATTGTTAAGCCAGACCCCTTTTTCTATAGTATTCAGTATTAGGTCGTCCAGTCTGTGTGTGCTGCAGCCCTTAATCATCATTGTAAATTTGGTCTAATGATGTATGAATTTACAAAAACAATAAGAACAATAAATCACTATATGGCATTGATAAGTGTTTTCAAAATGAACTACTCTAGCAATGTTGAATATTAAAATGATTATATTACTACTTCAGGACATTCATATCAGCTACAGGAAGCAAGGTTGTACCTATGGAAACCTGGGGCTCCTGGAACTGCATGATCCTAGAAAGCTTTTTTCCTAGGAAATGTGATTCCCTGTAACATTATGGGTTCATGTTTTTTTAAAAGGAAGATAAAAACACATACTCCTGATGAGATAAAAACATACTCCTGATGAGATAAAAACATACTCCTGATGAGAATATGGAAAATAAAACATCTCATAACAGGGCATCCGAATATATTGTGGCAAATACATGTCATATAGTTTTGGCTCATTCCATTGCCTGGATTAATTCTGAGGCACATCTGTGCAACAAAAATTGCTGCAAAAATGTATGACAAAATAATTACAATATGATGCGCAGTTCCTAAGTATAATATAGTAGAACCACAACTAACTAGTTGTTTTTGTGCTTCCATCTTATTTATCACATCATAAAGGATTAAGTCTTTGACCTCTCTGAGAAGTTGAAGGGTATTTGGTCTTAACAGCTGTTGCAGAACTAATCGGAAGGCCTGGCTGCCCCTCAGGCTGGTTGTTCTTGGAAGCTAAAATGGAGCAATATCTTCTCCACAAAGTCACTCTTCTCTGCCCCAAAGGTCTCTGAGATGATCTGGATGCAGCTGTCAGGCCACAGCCACATAATTCACAGAGAATCCTCTTCCAAAGTCAGTCTGACCACTGAAGTTCTCGTGCTCCCTTAGTCTCCCAGCAGAGTCTATAAAATGATGTAAACATTCGAACAGCTGACCAGTTCTGTGGAGAAACACCCCCTCTCTTTCAACCCCTGCTCCCTCAGGCTTCATGGTCGACAGTGCATCAACCATTGGAGAAAGCCGACTGTCAGTGGGAAAAATAGATTTCACTCAGTGAGAGAGTGAGAGACAGATGTCTGTGGTCCCACAGTAACAAAGTGTAATTTAGTACCCTCTCTTTGAATTAATATTGATTTTGGTATGATAACCATTGATGAAATATGTAAAATTCAGGTTAGACAGACAATTTATTCAGAATTCTCTGTGAGGGAAACCCTCCTGTGCCCCTTTGTCTGAGACTCAAGTGAACAGGAGGAGTGGTGTATACAGAGTATATAATTCACAACAGTCTAACCTCACTGTCAATCACCAAGTCTTGTGACTCACATCACATATGACTTAGAGACAAAGCATTGGACTTTAATTCAACATATTTCTATCTTTGACTTCCTGTCATGATAAGTCAAGGATCATTTAAAGCTTAGCATACTGTTCAAAGTTTTATTCAAAACTGTGTTTTGTTTACTGCTGGACCTCTACAGACCTTGCATTTTTCAACCGAAAAAAACCCCCTTGACACTTCACTCAACAAAGGTCTTGTGAACTGCAAGTCTTAATAGCTTAATAAAAAGGCTAAAGTCTTTGGGTAAGAAACAAAATGATAAATATTCAAAGTTGACATCCAGAGAATTATTTTTACTATGGAGATGCAGCCATTATAGCATGAAAGAATTCAGTCAATAGCCCTTCAATGGAAGCAGAATGAAGTTCATTCCCTTGTCCTTGGACCCACTCCTGGATGGGCACCAAGCCTGGTATTGTGTGTGAAGCAACACTACATACTCATGCTTTCTGAAAAAATGTCATACCAGCAAGGTAATTGCTTATTTTATGGCAACCTCTCATTGATTGACATTCCATCTTTGCTTTGTTCGAGACATACATCTTGATTCTTTGTGCAGGAGTGATATGCAGTGGTGGTTGTTATTCATTTCAACAAAGATGTCTTGGTTCCAGCAAAGCAATCACCCAGTGCAAGAGAGTGGAAAATGACGATATTCCATAACTGCTTTGTCCAAACAAATAAAACATCTTAAAAAGAATGGCGAATATTTGTATAGTCCATTATGTGTAGCCATAACGGGTGCTATTAACAAAATGAAATCCTAACCAAGGATCCATAATTCATCAGTTAATTGTAAAAATTCATGTATGTGTGAGTGAATGCAATGCTATTGAATTTAGATATTTTCTGGAAGCAAGAATTAGTTCATAAATATATATATATTTTTATTATTATGATGTCCTCTCCTGATAATTGTAAAAAGAGGTGTTTTTCACTCTGCCTCTTATCCATTTCTATGAAGACAGGCAGGTGTTGTGTATGGAGGATTATGCGAGCAAGTGCATTGCAAACCAAGCAAAGAGTGTTGTTGCACAAAGTTGAGCTTTCTCAATTTTATGCAAATGAGAACCAAGTATCATTGGACCACAGCCAATCACCACTGCGTGGGCCATTTCGTCATGCCAAGCCACAAGCTGTAATCATGTTGTGAGAAGATGGAGGAGAGGATTGCTGTGTCAATTTTCCTGCACTTCTATAGGAATACAAAGATGTATTAATACAATAAAATGTAGCATGGAGCAAGGTGTCTGAAATGGTGTTCATGGACCAGTTAACTTTTAAGTATTAGGGTGTTTTCACACTTACCCTTTTAAGTCTGGTTAAATCAGATTCTGGATCATTTTCACCCTTGGTGCGATTTTTGTAGGCCGGTGTGAATACAGTAATTAGGAGGGAGTCTTGGATTTGTCCCCAGTGAACTCTGGAGTGGCGAGAACGAGATCTGACCTCAATCTGACCCAACTATCAGGTGTATTCTGCAAATCTGAGCTAAACAGCTCCCATAGCCAAGCATGCTTTGCATTATGGGATGCACCAGAGCACATAAACAGAGATCTGGCTAAACATAGAAGGAGAATGTATGATACACTAGTCCAACACTGGACCTTCTTCCTGTATTTAACTTTCTTGATCCTGCCCCACACAGGTGTGAACAGTAAACAGAAAAAATATTCTCACATCCTTTGTTGTGACATATTTTGGTACACTTGGATTTTTTCCCTGTGTGAAAACAAACCCAATTAAGTGCAAAACACTCTGAGTTTACAAACTCATTAACTGATTTGGACCAGAGGAAACAAACTATAGGTGTGAAAATGCCCTTAGTGACATAAGTGCCATTAGTGGGATACCCCAGTTAGCATGAGGTCATACAAGACTCTTCCTTAGTGCATTGTAAATGTAGAGTAAAACTGTCCTGGTGCTGGTACTAGAGTTATCACTGCCACAGAGTGAATGCATTGTATGTTCTCCACTCTGAGGGACAGTGCTGTGCTAATCTTGGCCTCTTGTCACTATGGGATATCAGCGGAGATGTAATTCCAATATTGATTTCACACTGCAGATTAATGCTGGCCTCCTCAGGGTCTCCCTGTTTGCCTATTGACAAGCCTCTGAATGAATGTGTTAGCCTTATCGCACACTGCATCTACAGTCCCCACGCTAACCTCTCCCTGATCAGTATCCAATGTCTTTGGTGTACGAAGCTTCACTTGTCGATAAAACAAGTGAGCATGAAGCTCTCACCACCATGCTGGACCCAGACCTTTCTCACACAGTCCTTCATGGAGAAGCACTGGGACAGCACTAATCTAACCTAGTTAAACATTTTATAAAGTAATCAAAACATAACTCCCACACTGTGCAGCCATGTTGAATGAATCACTTTGACACCATGCTGAATATGTGTTTGAATGTGTGTGTGTGTGTATGTGCATTTAATAAATATGAACTCACATGGAATATTATTACAACAGGTGGAGTAAAGACATTATGGTGCCTCTTGCAGTCATTACTTGGGTTTAGCATACCTACGTTTTTATGAATGTACACGAAGGCTTCAACTTAAAGGCCCTGAGCACATGGCCCATCAAACACGAAGCGAATTCAAGCGGTTAGTCCTTGCAAAAGTGTACTTGTGCAGATCACCACATGCCACATGCTTTCTCAAGGTGGCCTGGCCTTTGCTCATTACCCACCCAATGTGTTGAAGGCAGCAGGGACATTGGCCTCCATAATTTATGGCAGTGAAACCCAT
This sequence comes from Sternarchorhynchus goeldii, assembly GCA_028565775.1. Taxonomy (NCBI): domain Eukaryota; kingdom Metazoa; phylum Chordata; class Actinopteri; order Gymnotiformes; family Apteronotidae; genus Sternarchorhynchus; species Sternarchorhynchus goeldii. Next base: position 13,757,159 of record JAOXYF010000008.1, read on the forward strand.
GGTTTCACTTTGTTCATTTTAACAAAGCTACATAAATTTTGCATGGGATTTATTTCAGGTCAGAAATGAATTATACCATTTTTGTTTCGGTGGATGGCAACACTGCTCAGGTTCATCTGCTCCATGATGATAGAGAGTATGACAGAGGGACTTGTGGGTAATGGTTGTCCATCTTAGAATGGAATGGTAATGAAGAATAGACAATCCATTATTTTTCCTGGCTGATTTCAGATGTCAATTAGTAAAAGTAACCCTCACATGTGCCATTTTGAGCTGTAGGATTAAGAGCTTTCTTAAGTACTTTTTTTACCATCTTCTTTTTGCATGCTAGAGATTTATATGGCCATGATGTTATGCTACTGAAGTATGTTATTTTAAGATATTTGAGTTTTATTTTGTTGAGCCTTTGTGTCTAGACTCTGATCTCAACTTTGATCTCACCTTTTGCTCAGTTTGGCTACTGTACAGTGACGGCACCAAAGAATGTTCTACTTAAAATAACTATCATTATCTCTCTCTTTCTTTCTGTGTCTTTGTTTGTCAGTGCCCTGTTGCTCTGTAAAAGGTCATTTGTATAATAGGATTAAAAAAAGGCATTCTAGAGATTTCTGGTTATCGTAAAAATGATATGCTAACTGTAAAATAAAAGATTTAGTTCACAATATAAATATGCAAAAGCTGAAAAAATTAAGTTAAATACACAATTATAAACTGTGGAATTATCAAGGTAATTTCTCAAGAGTTAAGGATATTATTGTTAAAATTAATCTTGATATTATCATAGTTGATGCATGGGGCTGGGGAAGAGGGGTAATTTCAATTTCTCACTGTTTGTTAATAACCACTATCAAATTAATTACATTTTAATTGGCCTGTTTATCTCTTTTGGTATCTCTCACTAATTTACGAAGCACATTAGTTAATAAACAATAAAATTCTGATTACTCTAGAGAAAGGTCTGTTCTAGACACAGCTAGTGATGGGTAGAACAATTGACTCCATTCAACCTCTTTCTCTAGAGGGATGGCTCTTTGACATGCAGGCATCTGTTTCAAACAGGCATCTGTTTCTCTGCCAGACGTTCGGGAATAACAGCTCTGTTTGTGTACGTTTGCAGTAAAATGCAGATACCAAGCAGAAACCTAGCACAACTTCTCAACCATTTAATCTAACATGACCTCACAAATGCATGAAGTAACCCCTTTTTCTCACAAGATTGCTCTCATTGAAATGTTTTACACCACTTGTATAAACAATAGATACAAATGCTCTAGCCATCTTCCCTTGAATTAACCCCCAACATCTAAAATGTTGTGTAATACTAATGTAGAGAAATTGGAAAATATTGTGGTGAGCGCACACATACATACACCCACCAGCTCCCACAGTGATACATGGTCATTATAGGCCAGAGATGTCAACACAGACAAGCAGATACAACAAACGTGAATCCATAATCCTAATCAAATATCACAGGCAACAGGGTCAGACAGTGGCTAGGCTGGATTAGTCTGGACAAGGACAACAAGAATAAAGGTTCAGAAATGTCTGTTGGAAGGGCAAGGGCAAGGCCACAGAGAGCTATATATACAAGCTTTAATGAATCCATAGCTGGAGCTGATGGAGCTCGAACAGAAGAGGGCCAATCAGGACAGGAACAGTCCATGTGAAGTTTCCCAGGGGGGGAGATTTTATAGCACACAGCGCACATAACGACTGTATGTGTGTGTGTGTGTGTACCTATACATCTGTGTGTGTTACTGTCCTATGTGTTAATTTTTCATGTGTTATAATTATTCCAAGGGTTTTTTGAAGCTCTATTCAGCTTGCAGGTAGTCTACTGTATGTGCTTCTGTATTTCTCTTCTTTGCTAAACACAAAGTTTAAAAACCTTGAACAGATGTGGTATGCATATCACAGGAATATTTATGACCATAATCTTCTATGATGCGTTGCAATTCCCAATATCATGTTTTGTTGAGAAATCATACAATGTAGAAAGTGCACTTTTAGAAAGTTTATTTTCTCACTCTTGTTTTCTGCTTCTCTTGCTAAGTTGGAAATAGCATGTGTCAATATCGACCACCATCCTCTCAGATGAAATCACTTTCCTGACTGATAGGAGGTACAATCCTATCAGGAAGAAGCAACATTAATGACCTTATCAGTGCAAACGAGCCTGATCAGAGTGCAGGTGATCGACTTGGAGCTCCTGGCAGGTATGAAAGTGAGCAGGGGTGGCTCCTGTTGGACCCTCAGTTTCTGTCCCAGTGGACATGCGGACTTATCACTACGGTTTGTTTTAGATTCTTTTGATGTAATATTAGAATAGGCAAATATAACAATCTGTATTACAAACCCTTTGAATGTGGAATATTTGGTAGAATTGTTTTCATAATGAAAAGCTGTATGATAACGTTTAGGTGTATTATAAGTAAGGACCTGGTAAGGAGTAAGGCAGTCTTGAAGGGACAAAAAACCTTCAGACTCTGCACTATAATCAGTGCAGATGATATTTATAACTATGGATTGTGGAGCCCCTGAAACACATATGACCTCATGGCATTCATGAAATGACTCTTGGACTTGTATTCAAGTGTTTATTGGAACATTATCATTTTGGAATATGAAAATATGTTTGTGGGAGTGATGCTTGTACCATAGGGTGTACCAGGTCCTATAAAAATGAGCCCATATGCATTGGTCATTATATAGCCATGCAAAGCAATCTTTTGACTTAACAACTCCCTTGAGACGATTGCATATGCCAATATTGATCCAGTACATTTTTACGAGCTAGTAAAGACAATGTATTAGACAATTGAGGTGTAAAATTGGAAAGCATTTTGTGACTAATAATACTGAAAAATGAAACAAATGGTTTTCTTTACATTTTAAAGTTTTATCCTCTGTATAGTTAATTCCTCACTGGACCATCTGTTAACCCACTTTATGCAAGCAGTTTTATAAGTTGGTACTTTTTTAATGACAGGCAGGATAGGATGGGAAACAGTACAGCACATAATCCCCTAAGGATGCTGCCTGATGAGATTGTTAAGCCATAAATCAGATGGTCTACATGGTATGGATGTACCACTATCACCTACTCCATCATCCATAGTTCTCAGATCCAGAGGTATGCTTTCAGCACCCTCTCAAATGTTCAACCAGTCTTTCCACTACCTTTCCATAACGTCTGTGTTTTGGTTCCTTCAATAACTTCAGTATTGGGCTAGTCTTGTATTTGTAGGTTCTGCTATACTGGTAAAATGCCCAACCCCCATTCTTTTTCATCTCTACAGTATGGGTTTTGTTTCAAACAGAGCCTTAAGCACAACCTCGAACAGTTCTAAAACAAGTATCAAACACCAGGTTTTCAGCTTGATCAATTTTTTTTAAAAGAAACTTGCTGTCGTTTTGGACAGCACATACTGATGAACTCCTATTTACATAACAAATGAGGGGCTTAAGTTACTGGGTGAGGCATGCTGTCAGAGAATGCTTCTGATTGAATGTTTGCTCAGGATATTGCTGCCTTTGATTTTCTGCACTCAAATATTGATGTAAGCCCATTGATGTGAATCACTATGATGGCCCCTCTTTGGTCACCATATTGAAAAGGGCCAACATGGACATCAATACTGAATAATCTATCACAGTTCAATAATAATAATAATAATAATAATAATAATAATAATAATAATAATAATAGTGATATGTCAAGGCAAATCAGGCACATGCAGATCCTGATCAAGGTGGCTTTATTAAATGAAGGTAAATCCGTATATGAAGAAAAGTCAAGGGTCAAAACCAGAGCATGTACAAACAGAAATCCAAACAACATTCCATATCATAGTCAATAACCCAGTCCAGGCTTAGAAATCCAGAAAACAGAATAACAGGCAAACAAACCAGGAGGGAACAGGCAAAGGACAAAATCAGAGAATAAAACCAGGTCAGTAACAGGCAGAATATATAATGGAAAAACACTCTGTATGGTTCTCTGTACACAAGACATAGTTGCATGACTGTACAACCCCCCTCCCCCCATGACCTATGTCTCTGATAGTTGATGTCCAACTAGAAACAGACCGGCCACACAAAGCTGGAGTACAACGAGGGCATCCCCTGGGTCGCAGAACAGGTCGATCTGGACGAAGTTTATGGAAATCCGCCAGTAGACCATTGTCCAGGACATCTCTGGCAGGTTCCCCAGGACCGTACTCCTCCCGGTCCACTAGTACTGGAGTGTGGACCCTCTTCTCTGGGAATCCAGGATCTGACAGACAGCATAAAGGGCAATCCCATCGTAGTCGATAGCCAGAGGGGGGAACTTCTCAGGTGTCATGACAGAGCAAGAAGGAGCATGTTGTGAGATGTCCTGTAGTGAGGGAGGTGTAAGCCTAGGTGAGTAATCTGTCTCTACAGGTTGGAGGTATGAAGATTTTACCTTCCAGGCATGAAGTCGATGTCCACCTCCGTCAAAGCCTCCTCGATCTCCTCATTGATCTCCCATCTAGTGGAAGACATTTTGACCTGTTGAGAGAAGGATGGTTTCAGGTGGGCCCTGTTCCTTCTCTGTCTGCTCCTGGTAGAGTCTGGATAGTGTTGCAGGAGCCTGGATGGTAGGTAATAGAGAAATTAAAACAAGAAAAGAATAGAGACCATCGGCTTGGCATGGGTTCAACCTTTTAGCAGCACACATATATTCTAGATTCTTGTGGTCATTTAACACTACAAAGGGATGGCTGGCTCCCTCTAACCAGTGTTGCCATTCTTCTAAGGCTAATTTCACGGCTAGAAGCTCTCTTTCTCCAATGCCATAGTTCCTCTCCAGTGGAGTTAGTTTATGTGAATAGAAAGCCACTGGATGTAGTCTAGAGTTTTCCATACGCTCCAACTCCCACCATGGAAGTGTCGACCTCAGCAGTGAACAGGACAGATGGATCAGGGTGTTTGAGAACTGGGGCTGTGGTAAAAGCTTTTGTAAGTGTATTGAAGGCCTGTTCTGCTTCAGAAGACCAGTGGAGTCGCTTGGAATCACCTTTTAGGAGGGCTGTAAGGAGGGCCGCAATGCTGCTGAAGTTTTGGATGAACCTGCGGTAGAAAACATTGTATCTGTTTAATAGATGTGGGAATGGGCCATTGGAGTATGACCTCTATCTTCTGATCATCCCTAGTAATGCCACTGTGGAAAAAAAGGAAATAGCTTGGCGATGGAATTCACACTTCTCCCCTTTGATGTAGAGCTGATGATCAAGGAGGTGCTTCTGTATAGCTTGTACCTGCAGCATGTGGGTTTGGAGATCAGAATATCATTGATATAGGCTATTACACATCGTCCAATATTCTCTCTCAGAACATCATTAACGAATGCTTGAAATACTGAGGGGGCTTCACTGAGGCCATAAGGAATAACCAGTTATTCATAATGCCCTCTAGTGGTGCAAAATGCTGTTTTGCAGTTGTCTCCCTCCTTAATAGGCACCAGGATCAATAATCTATACAAGAATGCAGGCCTCCATCCTTTTTCTTGACAAAGAAGAACCCAGAGGCTATGGGTGATGTCGAAGGTCGGATGTAACCCTGTTTAAGTGCCTCCTACACGTCTCTCTCCTCCACCTGAGTGAGAGGGTAGATGCGTGCCTTGGGTGCCTTCTAGGAGTTTGATGGAGCAATCATATGGGCCATGAGGTGGAAGTCATGTGGCATTCTCCTTGCTGAATACAGCCTTGAGGTCCTGATATTCTTTGGCAGTAATGGGGCTTTCTACTGTGGTGGAATACACCCTGGTAGTGTGATGACTGAGGCAGTTCCAAAAGCAATAGGGTGAACAAGCCTTTATTTATTGTTCTAACCAGGATATGTGTGGGTCATGTCATTATTACCAAGGCAAGCCTGGAATGATGGGAAAGTCTGAGGAGTCAATGACAAAAAAGGCAACGTGTTCTGAGTATAAGGCACTAGTCTCTAACTTGATGGATTTGGTCTGTTGAATTACAGATCCTACTCCTACGGGAGCTCCATCAAGGGTGGTCAGGTGGTAGGTTCTCCTTAAGGGCTTGACTGGATGAAATTTTCCTTCACACCAGAGTCAATTAGTGCTGTGAATAGGGATGTACATGATGGAGAATGAATGATTGGGGCTATAAGAAAAGACGTGGATATGTTTTCTAATCTATATTGACTCACCAGACTTGGTCGTGAAAAGGAGTCTCTCCAAGTATGTTGTGCGTGTCTGAAAGGGCCATTGCAGACACTCCCGTAACAGGTGTCCAGATCTCCCACAGTAGAGGCACAGGCCCTCCCACATGCGATGACCTCTTTCTTCTGGATCTAGCCGTGAGCAGTCGCACTGCATGGGCTTGTCTGAAGCCTGCTACTTCATGTTACTCCATTTGGCTTCGTGAGACCCGACGGGGTCTCCTCTCTAGTAAGAGATGATCCAATCTAACAGCAAGGATCATGAGTGGTTCCAGGCTGAGGACCTCATCTTTACATGCCAACTCTTGCAAGATCTCAGTGTTGAGGCCGTTACGAAATGTTACTACAAGTGCATCATTATTCCACCCACTTCCAGCAGTTAATGTGCAAAATTCACGCGCATAGTCATCCACTGAGCGGTTGCCTCGCCGGGGTGGTCAAATAAGGACTCGAACTGGGCTCTGAATTCATCAAAAGATATACTCTGTACATTGTTCCACACAGCTGTAGCCCAGTCAAGAGCCTTGTTAGTCAAATGAGAGGTAAGGAAGGCAATCTTAGCTCTGTCAGGACTAGGGGATGTGTTACTTAAATAGATATCACATTGTAGAAAAAACCCTTTGCATTTATCTGGAGTACCGTCATATTTATCTGACTTACAGGAAACAAGGCACTCATGGTTGCAGGAAGGGTCGTCTGAACGGTAGGCTCTGCGAGGGGAACCATACCTTGGAAGGTTTGTAGTTGAGTATTAAACTCCCTCATGGTGTGAATAAGCTCCACCATTTGTTGTTGTTGGTCTGCTTGCTGTTAGCTAACACATCCATTGAGTGACTGAAACCTTCAAAAAGGTGTTGATGTTGTCCCGGCATCTGTCCTTGTGTAGAGATCGCCTTGACGACGGTATCTGGATCCGCCTTCTGTTGGGTAGGCGAAGTATTCTGTGGCGTGTCAAGGCAAAGCAGACGCATGCAGATCCTGATCAAGGTGGCTTTATTAAATGAAGGGAAATCCAAAGATATATGTGAAGAGGAGGTGAGGGTCAAAACCAGAGCGTGCACAAACATAAATCCAAACAACATCTGTATCGTAGTCAATAACCTAGTCCAGGGTCAGTAATCCAGAAAACAGAATCACAGGCAAACAAACCAGGATGGAACAGGAAGAATATACAATGGAAAACCGCTCGGTACACAAAACACAAAGAAATTGGCAATACTTCGAGGATGAGGATCTAGTGAATCGTTGTGTGGAATCCTGGGAGTTGAAGTCCTGTACAGCCAGTTGTGTGACAATAATATTAATAATCAGTCCGATTTACTGGAATAAAAATATCCTACACTTGCTTCTAGCCACTGCTGGCTTTTTACATTACAGTGCTAATGGCTGTATTCATTTCTTACATATAATGTGGGCCAGCTGTCTAGACACAAATTAAATTTGTACTAAAATACAGAGACCCTTTGTGTGTACATTATATGTCTGCTTCAGTATAGATGCATCAACAAATTTATTTTAGAAAATGGACATTATATTTTATATAGTTATATAGATAATATATGTTAATATTAAAAAGGTAGCTCTCCTAAGTGAAAATGCATTGATGTGACTATTTTCCAAATGTTTTCTTTCTTTCAGGTGAGCCTTACTAATCTCATGCACTGAACATTAGGTCGGCCCAACAGCCGCCTCTGCACAGTGACCTTCATCACCTCTCTTAACCATCACTCTCCATGGCAGTCTAATGGCCTTACCTCTGATTCTGTCTGTGCTACTGACTGGGGAAAAATCGTCAACTATCTGAATTATGTAAATAAATAAAAAAAATATTTAAAAAATGCAAGGAGAGTACAGTGTAAGAGTGCCTGAGTCATCTGATTACTGTTATATAATGCTGTGTCTCTGTTTTACCCAACATCATGTCTATGTTAGATGCCAACAGGACTTTCTGCAGTACTTCTAATGTGTATTCTTGTGATGTGTAAGCAACATATTTATGGGCATTGCAGGGATAATGCATTAAGATGCGAATTTAATATAGAATTTATAATGGTTTACATTTTTGCAATCTTAGAGAACTGAGGTAGATTCTCATCATTTTTATGTAATGAATTTAAATGGATTTTTATATCATTAATTTACAAAGTGTTGGGATTTACAGTGGCTCCAGAACTCACATGTTCCATTACAGTCTACTGCTATTAGGGAAAATATATGAAGACATATGTATCTGGTTTTCGTAAACAAGGTTTATTAGCAGTTTTGAAGGCATAAAATTGCTCAGTAAGAGTTTTAAAAGGACAGGTAAAAAGTTTTTTAATTAAAACTAGAAGTGATGTTATTTGCAATATGCAATAAATGATGAGACAGGATGATTTTAAAAATTATTTAATAAAGTATAATTCATCCGGTTAATAAGGAGTTGAAAAACAGTGAAATAATATTGAAGTAAAAGTAATGATCAGGACGATGCGAATGTTCTAAAAAAGGTCAAATTAATCTTGAAGTATTAAATGCAATTAGATAGAAATGATCTATCACTGAAGCAGGCAAGGCTAGCTTACATTAATAAATTATTAAATATCAGTCACCTATATACATCACAATTTTAATCAAGAAAAGAATTTTTTTTATTTTAGCATTCTGTAATGTTCAGTATTTCACTTTGATGAATATTTTTAATCTTGACCAAGTACCCTTCGTGCAGTTCTGTGTGCACTTCACATAAGCATTTGCATTTATTCTTGTAATGCTCCTACTTGTAGAACTGACCCTGTCTGTCCTCCACACAACACATTGTTGATTCATAAGCCTCTCTGTCTTCCATACTGAATCACAGCTGTTCCTGGAATCAATGCTTCAAGAAATATACCAGTTATGAGTACATATATGCTTGTGTATGTAGGTGCCAGTGTATTTGTGAACATGTGTGTGGGAGAATCTTCTGTCCATTGGTGACCCCCACTCTTTAAATTATAACAGTTGCTGTTATCATCACGCATCAATGTCTTTATACCACACCCTCCAGATTTTATGGGCACCATTGGTAAAAGTAAGAAAAAGTATCTTTGAAAACATGTCTTCGATGTTCATCAACTTTTACCTTCCACTGAAAATATGACATAATTCATACCTTTCGGTGAGGCTAATTTATTTTAAGGTTTTAAAAAAATCTAGAATTACAAAAAATAAAAAACTACAAATGTTACAAATGTTGTGGGGCAGATTTTTAAAATGGTCCTGGGGATCTTTTTAGGATCCCAGGAAAGTTTAGATCTATAGACAAAAGCGGACTGATACTTTCACCTGGACAGTGACATAAGGCATGCCTTTCTGTGACCACCATATGGTTTGCTGATTACAGGTTTTAGCAGTTCTATCCCCTTACCCTTAACTACACTGAAAACCAAAGAAGATAAGAAGAGGAGGAGACTGCATAAGAAAGCACCAAGAACTCTGAAGTAATGGTATGGAAGAATGTTCTCAGATATATGTTTTCTCACTTTGTTTTGCATTATAAAAATAATTAACAATAATTGCAAGACAGGAAATAACTCTTTATAATGGTTTATTATGGTCTTTGAATAACTCTGCCTCATTAAATGTTCAGAGAGCCTCATACTTGCAGTTAAAGATCAAGCCAATCATTTTTAAGGCCACTGTATATTCAGACCTCCTTGTGCTTCTTCCTCATGCACATACACATGGAAAATGTAGAGATGTAAGCTCCCAATTACTGTCCACTAAAAGCAGTTAATCATGATGCCAAGAGCACACTCATATAAAAGATGCCACACAGGGACTCCTCATCTAAATGAAAAGTGAAAGACTGCCCTCTAAAGATCAATGGTCTAACCATATTATGTAATAACAGGAATAATAACAAAACTATTACCTATACAAACTGAGCACAAGTATCATTGTAACTGTGATCAATTGGTCTGCACTGCTACTTGATGAAAAAAACGAAAGCTAGCTAACATGCAGCTGGGAAATGTAGTTCAAATTGTAGCTCAGTCATTTTTTTTTTATTTAGGAAAATCAGTTACAACAGTGTAAATATAGCATATTGATTATGTTCAAGAGAGCATGAGGAATTGGAGTTTGATTAAGGCAAAGAATGGAGTTTTATTGTTGAGTTTTGTTGTGGCTGTTTTGAAAAATATATATAAACGTTAAAGCCAAAGCCAGAGTCACATGTAGTCCTTTAACCTGAACTGATGTCAAACTTAACCTTTGTCAGAACCCCAATTCTGATTTTATCCCTTTGTGTTGTTTTGACCCTTGTTCTTAGAGCATGCCGAAAATCCAATGATTTTCATATTGCTCAGAGTACAAAAAAGGATTTCAGGCCAAATGAATACCATCGTAATGTGTTCCAGTCTTTTGAGGTTATATTTGTTTGTTTAGTCACAGGGTTCCTTTTAACTGCAAGTGACTGAATCACAACTACCTGAATGTGTCAGTGTCAAATATGGCATCATGTGTTGACTGGGGAGCATATGTTGCGGTTTTGGGGGAAAATCAGGATTAACTTTCTGCCCGGGGTTGCCATAGTAACTGAGGCACCTGTTTTTACATGGCCTTCAAGACATTTTAAGAGTCAAGATTCCATTAACTTGGGTGGCTTCCAAGTCATTTCCCACTGCACAAGTTTTATTGCAGTTGAAAAGAGAGAGCCAATTCAGGCTTGTTTCGATCGTGTCTGATACACAAGGGCATATGTGAGGGTGAGGTGTGTTGGTTGTTTTATCAGTAGGGCTACAGAGCTGGTGGAGCCAGTATATTGCTGCTTTTGCCTTGTGACAATAGTGGTCGAGTCAGAAGTGGACCCTGTACATATACCAGCTCACGAGAACGCAGGCTGAAAACATGACCGTCAGTTCACATTCAAAGCTAATTCCAAAACTAATTAGGCCCACTGTGATCTTTCACATAACAGCACCTATGACTTCGGAGAACATTACCACGGTGACCTTTTTATTCCTTCACACACAAATACTTCTTACATACAACCCCTGCGACTCAATGAAACACTGTTCTATTCAGGGCAGCAGGGCTGATGAAAGCAGGGTTGGAAGAGCCACAGAACATGCGCAGATGCACATGTGAAATGAACATGTAAAGGCAACAACGCCATCACGAGGCCCGCAGGACATGCTGTGTAGTAAAGTGCACACACACCATTTCACCTCTCGTTCGCCTCAGCCAGCTCACACACTCGTATGGCCTGTGGTGCGGTTTTCCAGTGATTACCAAACGTCCAGATCTCAGTGCGAGGGGCCTACAGTTAATACTTCCACTTTGCTCCTTCCAAAAGAAACTGGGGCTAGAACCCAAGCCAATAACCATATCATTAGGACTGTTAGCATTGTGTTGAATCATGTTGGCTATTTAATGACTTTATCCAGGTTGTCATATTTTTTATTTGGCTAAGTGCTCCTTGGCAGACCTACTTAACAGATTTTTTAGGACCCATGAGCGCTCATTACTCAGTCTTACTAAGGTGTTGTCACTCTGAAAGCTGCTGCCCTCAGTTACTCTAATGTTGCTGCTGTCACAGTGAGAAATAAGCAGGCGGCCTGAAAGGGCCCCGTCCTGGCCAGCCCTGCCTGGGATGCCACAGCCGACACCGCGCTAATGTGGATTTACTTGGCATAGCTCACGTGCTCTAATAAGAAAAACCAGCTCCACGTGCCGTTAAAGCTGTGAATGCTCATAGTCCCATAAACACACACTCTTGCTTTCCTCCCTCTGCAGGCTACCAGCTGATGAAAGAGACACATTTGTTTTTGAAAAAAACTTGATTGTGAAAATAACTACTGTGTGTTAGTTTCAGTAGTGCCATATGCTGAGGTTATTTAGATTAATGTTTAATGCATTACATCTTACAAGAAATCATTTTAAAGAGAAATAAGCTTTTTTTTTTATTTTACTTTTTGTTTTGGTCTATTTTTTATATATTTGTTTCTTTTCTCAGAGTCTCTGTTTGATAGTAATGAACAATGTGTTACAAACATTATAAACTATATAATATTTAATATAGTCTTGTTCACTCTAGGAAATAGAATATTCTCTAAATGTTCCATTGGGTTTAGGAAGAAGCAGCAATTTGACTCTGTGTTCCATAATAACTAATATGCTTTGTATGATGTACTACCACAGCACACTATGCAAACCATTATTCTTCTTAGTACAGTTTATTTCCTTTAACCCAGTGTGTGGGCATGACTTTCTACCATGAAGTTAATGATTTAGGGTATATAAATCATACCCTAAATCATTAATACCCTACTGATATTAGGGTATGTTTAATTCATGAAAATAATGTTAGTTTAGATGACGATAATAATAATAATAATAATAATAATAATAATAATAATAATAATAATTTTGCACATTATTGCTGTGTTAAAGGCAAGTACTTCCAATACCCTTCGCCTAATACTAGGTTATCGTGGGGGAATTTTATTGAATTGAACATCCTGATCTGTTCTGTTCATATATCGAAGCATGTCCTTTAATGCTTAAGTAATATGCTTCACTTTATCGGCCTGTGGTTGCAAGAATATTGTTGTACTCCCCCCTACCCTTAGCCTCTTTGATTGCATTCCTCTCTTTGTATTTAAACATCCGGGTTTTCCTACTGGCTGTGCTTACTCTCCCCTCAGAAGCCATTTTGGACTCAGTTCAGTTTCTTGCATGTCAATATCGGACCCTGTCCTTAGCCATTCTTGCTTGCACAGGGAAAAGGTTAATGCGCAGAGAGGGTAGCGTGAATCGCTTCTTTTAAACCTAGAATTTGCTCCTTACTGTCGGAGACTTTTTGTCGGATTTGGTCGAGCTCCCAATGGATTTCTCAGTGTTTTAAAGTTCTACCAAGCCCGTGCAATTTTGTTGCATTGGGGGTCTGCGCACAAAACTCTCGGTGCTGTGGACATCGAAGGCCGTTGGTCATTTTGCTTGTTGTTTTTTTTTTCAGATCATCGTTTTAAATGTTCGTAAAGGAGGGGAGATTAAAAAGGGGAAAATCCGGTGTGTTTCTTTTTAAATAGAGGAATATGTTTGCTTCTTGGCTGACTTTTGCACTTCTTTTAGGAACTTTTTGTGCAGGTAAGATATGTTTTTTTATTTATCTATTTACTTAGATATTTCTAGCCACACATTAGAAAACGCTGGGCACAATTAATGGAAAATGGGACAATTGTAAGCTGTTTGATATTCGTCTGCTGGGCTACATTTTAGCCTCGTATGTCATCAAGTGATATTGACACTACATTTTGTAATGAAGTAGGTACACAGTTAAACTTATTTTGTCTAATCACTCTTATTTCCTCTCGCGGGTGGTACTGAATAGCTCTCTGAATATGCACTATAGTATATGCCATTTGAGAAATGTCGCCTGCTATACGCTATCCCCTAACTGATACCCCTGTCACTTCATAAGAATATGAGACTGATCATGTGTGACACGGACTGAATCAATTGATGATCTCTGTAGTTGCTCAGCATTGTCGCAATAGATTGTGTCCAGCCAGATATCGGAGTAGGTTCTAAACGCACGCTGTTCGATTTGGGTTAGCCTGTACTTTATATCTGTGAGCAGATATCCAGTGTGTGGGTGTGTTGGGTCGGGATATGAATGGATCCGACCACTGATTGTGCTTTACTATTATTGGGCATGTGTCACATTTTTGAGTAATAACACAAAGAGGATGGTGGAATGGGTGGTTTGCTGTAAAGCGGCGAGTGCTACTACGACTGTTTGAGAGTTTCTCGTTGTAGCACATCGCGCCTATTATCACATAATTGTAACGCGTGAATGAAATGATTATTAACCACATAGGAGCGTGTGATGGGTGGTTGTACAGACCTGCAGATACCGTCGAACCCATCAGATATTTTGTTTATAGCCTACCCTACACACAACTTAACGTACGTTAAATGCATTTCTTAGGGAAGGAATTCTCCGTGTGCTCTGCCTCTCATGATTTTGGTCGCCTGACATCGTTCTCTCTTCTTTATACCCATGTGAAATTAAAGTACATGTATTCTGCGAATACCCTTCCGTGACCTTAATTTGAAGTCCTCCGCACCATTTTTCTGTAGTAAATTATATATTTTTCTTTTTTACTCAGAACTGCTTTGTTGTGCAGTTTCCTCCTTGTTTTGGCGACTTTGGGGGGAGGGGTGGGCTACTCAAGAAGTGGGAACGCGTATGTGTTTTGCTTTTATTCTTCTGTCATATAAGACCTTTCTTATCTCTGTTCTCTTCCCTTTAAAGATTAAGCTACATTTATCGTAACAAGCCAAAATGGAACCTTCCGTTGTTTTGTACAGAATGCAGGAGAAGAGGACATAGGTAGTCCGACTAATCTTAAGATAGATGTTGCCAGAGAGGCAATGTAAGGACAGCTACTGGTAAAACCAGTTTTGACCTCAAAATAAGATCATGTATAGATTTGACGAATTCTTTTTTCTATTCATTATTCCTTAACATATATTTTGAATGGCAGCTATCTCTTAAAGTAGAATGCTTTCTTTTTTTGTGTCCACTATCCTTTGCTTTGTGGAGTGAGAATACAGAAATATACTTAAATATATCTTGGTTTGAAAACTAGTGTGTTGTGATGACACAGTCGCGGTCCTGGGAGAATAATCCCAATCAGGACAACAAAATTAGTCATAAAACAGCTATGCAACGTGTTTGGTCTTCAAAACATGTATAGCAGTCTGAAAATATTAGATGTAGTTCATACTGAAGAATGATTTCATTGTCTTTGCAGTGAAAGTGAAGTACATTTAATAAAAACACAAATTAAGAATTTTCTTAGAAAAATTTGTATTCTCCTTAATACAAATCTTGAGAGAATTCTTTGCCACTGAAGAGTTATAATCTGTGGTAGAAAGTCATTCTCAGTGATTTGAAAGCAAAAACTGGAACCACAGACATCTGTGGACATTCGTATAATGATTGAGCACCATTACTGGTGCCCTGTGGCCACAGAACCTTCAGTGACTCACGGCTGTACCTGAAGCAAAGCAGTAAATCTCTGAAATGGGATACGGATTACTCCACAGTTTGCATACTCACAGGAAAAAAAAACATTAAATATACAATAAATAAATGGCCATTACTTTTTAGATTGAACAGTTCTGAAATATTGAAATGTACGGTAAGCTTTTATCAGTTTTACCGAAAAAGGGGATTCATTTCTATGTTGTGTTAAAAAAAAATCAGTGCCCCATGCCAGCTGTTGTGGAATGTTCAGGTAAGTGGTCTTAAGATCACCCTTTCCTGCTGGAGTGTTCTCAGTACTGCTTATTCTCCAGCAGATACTTTGCTTAATTGACCATCCTTGAGCTCCAGGTCCATGTTTTTCTTGCCCAGCCCCCCCCCTCACACACACACACACCATTTGTGTGCAAGCTCTGCGTGTCAAGCGATGGCTGTTTATGGAATAAAGCAGGGTTACAGAAACCAGCACTGGGGCAGTGACACTACATCGCACTGTTGTGTCCTCACTCATTCGCCGATCATTGATGAAGGAATTGTAAATGATTTTGCAGTGCTGTGAAGGGGGCCCATAAAACTTGCTGTTTTGGCTCCTGCCTGCATTGTGTAATGGCCTTTGCTGAGTGCATTCCCAGGCTTGCTGGCTAGCAAAGGGGGTGGGGGGGGGTTGCGTGTAGGCATGGAGGCAGTGTGCCTTTTAAACAAGTTCCTTGGCCGAAACAAAGGAGGCCTCTTTCCCTGACCATCCCGACGGCTTTTGGTCCTGCATCCACCGCTATTCCACTCCTGGCAGCCTGTTGGACTGTATGAACCTGGGCTCAACTTGGCTATAAATTGCCTGTGGTGGCAGAGCATCAGGTGGAGCACGGACTGCCCTCCTGCCATATTGTGTGTGTGTCTGGAGGGAAGGTTGTGTGGGTTTGTGTGTGAGTGTGTGTGTGCGTGTGTGAGAGAGAGAGAAAGAACCTTCAGTATCTCTCACGTATGTGTGAGAAAGAGAGAGAGAGAAAGGAAAGAGTGACCTAACTTACCCACACATCCATGATTATGTTATATAGTGTGAGTTTATGCATGTTGTAAGGAATTAGCGTTTTTTGGAGGTGGGGGGGTTATATGCAAATGATCTCATGAGGATCAGAGATGAGAGCCTAGGCTGTGACGTTATGGATGCTTAGCTCGTCTAAGAAAGCAGTTGAATCACTGACTTTCAGATATGCCTGTATGTTTGAGTAAGCCATATTTTTTTTCAAAGGGTTTGTCCACATGGTCAGGTGGAGGTGGGGGATGGGTACCAGTGAGAGTGAGCAGTTGCTCTCTAAGCTAAATCAGCCACCATTTAGCCCAGTTAAACTGCAAAACAGTGGGAAGAGCACATCGGCGCACTGGATCGCTTTGCTGGCTAATTTACAGCATATTTGTTTGCGTTTTCTGTCATGGAGAGATTCTGTGGTACATGGTTAGATGGAGGGGGAGGGGATGAAGAGGGAGGGAGAGAGAGGAGGAGGAGGGGTGTACAGAAAGAGATGGGGGATGGGTAGCCTCAAGAATTTAAAGAGACAGTGCATATAT
>JAOXYF010000008.1:13773982-13837326 GCA_028565775.1 Sternarchorhynchus goeldii
ATTTGATCTGGAACATATATGGTACTGTCACTTCAGAATGAAGGCTTTATAGTACCTTTTCATTCTAGCACAGAGGAGAGGGGAATTGTCCATGCTTTTACAACCAGTTCTGGTTTGAAGCAATATGTCTTCCAACAAGGTAGAGATAATATGAACTAGGTTCACATTTTATGGCATCCAGAGTTATGGTCTCTTTGTATGAGGGTCTAATCTGGTTTACTTTGTCATCTGATTTACAACTCCATTTGTAGACTTTGTTCTGTGAAAAGTACCCAGATGTATGTTTATAGTATCTGGAGCTCTGATTCAGGACCAGTTATTGATCGATCAGGTTTGAGATAAAGAAAAATATCTCATTGCATTTGCATGTGTGCAAAATAGAACGAGCTCAATCAAATAAAAATGTTCCAAAGGTGTGTGGACCAGCTAAACCAGATCTTAATACTTCATATCACTTCCCTAATATTTTGATAGTTTTTAGGGATGCATAAATACTAAAATACACACATGTAAAAACATTTTGTTAGCATCAAAATTGATTCAATACAGAAATTAGCATTATGTTTGCAAATAGGAATGAAATCGGGTGTACTCAAATTATGTTGGATGTGGTAGAGATATAGGAAAAATGACCTTGATACAGTGACTTGATAGAGTGACTACAAAATGTGAACAACTGCATAAACTTTCAATGATTATTGTAAGACGTGCATTTCCAGTTTTAGTCAATCACAATAATATCTTTATTCTGGCAACAAAAAAGGCCCACTAGCAAACAAACTGGAAATACAGGAGCTTTTAGATAGATTAACAGATTAATCAGTTAAGTCAATTGTTTCTGGCAAAGCTAGTACTTTTAAATAAGGTTATCCCTGAGAGTTATGGTTAATTATTTGTATTGCAGTGTTTTGTATTTTAGTTTCTATGGCTCATACCTGTTTTGGGATAGAGCCAAAACTTAGACTAGATATTTTAAGAAAAGAGAGGCAGGTTGAAGTTTTTGATTGGTCCATCAGAGTTGTGCTCATGTAGATCTATGGCAGGCTTTGTACATGGTGGTGTTTAATGTACAAGGTTAATGCATCTTAGGAATTCAGACTCAACAATTCAGTCTCAATAAGCATGAAAATTCATCATTTAGCTTGGTGGATGGCTAAATTCTGTCTAAGGACACTTTCACACGGTGGTGTAAAACTCTTTTTTGGTTCATAAATCTCTTGTGGTGCAAATGCTTTTTCATTGCATGTTTTGACAGAATGTCAGCATGAAAAAAGCAGATAGTTTGTGGGAAGTGTAGCATTGTCAGAACTGACTCATGAAGTTCATTCATGGGCTATACAGCTTTATAAGTGGTGACATTAGATATGAAACATGAACAGGACAAAATTGTGCTCAAAATCCACATACAAAAGATATTTATATCCCTAGAGACTCTGAACACAATCTATGAAAGGGTGCCACTTCCTTCCCTAAATACGCTTAACCCACTGAAGATGGAATGCAAATTTGTAGTAGATTCAATCAAAATCTATCCAATTAGGAGTTTCCTTTAGGGAGCACAAGGAGGCAGGAATGTGAGGAGTATGTTGCACACAAATCAGAACAGTTGCAGGAAACTTACTACAGCAATGAAGTTCCAAAATGGTTGTCATTTAGACTGGGTTTTGGCTAAAAAGCTCCTGCTCACCATCAAAACCATTGCAGATGTGTAATGAAATAAAACTGAATGTTAACTGTGTTTAAAAGGGGTTGGTGGCATGACAGATGTTAATATAGTGCTGTGGCCTGAAAAAGAATGGTAGTCTATGGAATAGAACATGTACATATTGACATGTGAATATCAACGTTTGGTGAAATAAGTGTTTCACAGAGTTTCTCTCTTTTGAAAAATGGGTATTCCGTTTCTAGATAGTTCTGTTTCCGGTTTTCTGTGTGAGGTCTTAGAAAATGGAATGTTTAGGAAAAGAGAATAAAACACAGTTCACTTAGGCAGAACAGGGCATGGTGCTACGATGTTTCACCCATTACTCTGTAATTTACTCCATTCATTTCCTACTAATTTGTTGTAGATGCCTCAAGATCCACATTGAAAATATGGGCTAATTTGATAAGTGGACATGAACGTTCGCATCCTGCCAAAATGTATCTGTGGTTTGCTCAATATGTTAGACTTTACGTTCAATTTTTAGTCAAAATATTGTTTAAATACCCCTCCCCCACATATATAAAATATGGGAACTGCATAAACTGAAAAGGTTTTATCTATATGACTTTAAAATGCTCAGTGTAGGCACACATCTTTTGAATTGGGAAATGATCCAAATTCAAGTCAAGGAAGCTCTTATTCCTGTGTGGCTGGACAGTTGCATCTGATTGCTTGCATCATAGTTTCACTAATGATCTATTAATGGCTTTTTAAATAAAAAAAGGTTGTGGCCAAGAAAAGTCTTATGCGTTTTCTCCATTTCAGTGATTAACTTATTATCTGAAAAGCTGAGGCAAGGGACCAAAACTAGAAAAAAGTTTTTGTGATAAGGACTAATGGATTAAAGCTGCATTCGAATATATAAAGCCTTGTTGAGGACCTATTTGTTTTCCTTTACACTCTGTGTTTGTATGGTTTTCACTAGGGCTGCATGAGAGCACGTGGGAGTTGTTGTGACCAAATTGATCATTGCAGGACTGACATCACAGAAGGCTGCAATATGTAAATGATCCGTCTAATAAATCCGAAAATTATTGATTGTATGCTGGGAACATCCTGACCAAGCGCAGCTGTTCCAGCTGAGTGTTCCGTGTTTTGATGAGTCACTGTGTAAAAATGAATGCTGGCCAATCCTTCACCACGTCACATCAAGAGATCACCACCGCGCCACTGTTTAAGCTCGTATAGAGGGTAGGGACATCTACAGAAGTCACACGGTCCTGTTCTGCTGAAACTTTGGAGAGAAAATGTAATGTTTCCTTATGCATTATTACATCGTAGCATTTTCAGCAATTTAAATATTAGAGGATTTGGGATGGGTTGATGATTATGCTGTAATGAGTCTGAGTGATCCTGATTTCCTAACCATTAAAGTAGCTGCAGTTGTATCCTTGCCCGGGCTGCTGGTGTGAGTTCAGATGTCTTTACATGCATGGAGGACTGGACATATCAGGCTTATGTTGTCAGAGGTTCTGATTTCTGGGTGCTGCAGTGCAATCACAGTGTTCCTTTCAGGCATTTCCATGTTCTGTGTTTTCCTTTGTCGCTTTCAGGCCCGCTTTGTGTTTACAAATGAAGTTCGTTGCTCACCAAGCCTTGGATGACTTCCCAGGGTTCCTCGCTCTTGTGCTCTCCGACTCCCATTATTTTCCTAAATGAGACAGCGGCGTTTGAAGTGGTCGAGTGCGAGAAATCGCGAGAAGCGGCGAGTGCCGCCGCGGCTTGGCGGTGCGCTGCTGAGAAAGCGAGCTGCAATGCTCGCGTAATTGTTTGCCTTCGCCGATAATGTTTATCTACGTCCGAGCTGCATGGCTGGAATGGGGGACATAAACAACGATCTTCTGCGGGCCTTATCTCGCTGGGGCCCTGGGCACACGCCACGGGTGGCTCTCCGAGTTGGGATTAGCTGAGAGGCAGTGGCTCAGCGCTTCATAAAAGTATTACATCTGAGATGTTGAAAGTGGGCTTTCTGGGCAGGTGCAGACTGTTGTTCCTTTCATTGTTTTCCAATGCATTGTGTCGAGCCTTACATGAGCTGATAGCTGTTTTAATGATTTGTCAACTTAAGTGCTTTCCAGTGGTTATAATTCTCAGGTTATTGATGGAATTGTCTGCATGTAGCCTGGACCAGGCCAAGCAAGCATTCTGGGTGTTACTGTGGATCTCTCCATTTCACGCTGACACTGAGCTGATTGCTTAATGGAACAGGCCCTCTGCCTCTCTGTTGTACTGGACCTTGCATGTCGCAGAAGTTTCTTTCTTTCCAGGAATGAACAGCAAAGAAAGGGGGTTGGGCTTTGCTTGTGTGTGTGTGTGTGTGTGTGTGTGTGTGTGAGTGTGTGTGTGTGTCCTTTGGAAGCCATTTGTCTACAGGACTGGGGCCCTGTCTGGTGGAGTAGGCCTGGCCCCTGTGGAGGCCCCCCTCTGCCTTTGTGTCTCTGTGTCTCTGCTGAGATATGTCAGGATGTGGAGGGCTGAATGTCTGAGGCCTGCCCCATCTTGAGGCCTGGGGTAGGGGTGGGTGGGGCAGGGGTACAGGGCTGTTGGACACTTACTCACTGATGCCATTTCATTTCCTTCAGATCCACATGGGTTTCTTTCTTAGAGCAGAGAGAGAATTGGCTGGACTGGGGAAATAATTATACTTTTTTAAGATTATATATATATATATATATATATTTCTGTTTCAGCCCTGCCCCCTCAGTTGACTAAAGGGCCCTGTCGATTAGAATTTAATTTTGTTAAAGAAATAATGTGGCAATTGATTTTCCAACAACAACAACAAAAAAACTGAAAAACAAAGCTGTTTTCTGCATCTGTTATATATGAAAAATGTTCGGTGAACTGAATGATTGAAGCCCGGCGAATACCTGCAGTGCCATACATGGCCACCAACATCTATAACCAGCTGTACAAGCTCTCAGGGACTCAGGCACTCTGTCCCTACACTGTTCTGCTGTGAAATTTCTAGTGTTCTTTAATGGCAGAGAGAGGTCGATAAACTAACCGCAAGGCGTGGTCTTCAGCAAGCTCTCCTGGCCACTGGTCCCTAAGACATACAGGTTTTTCCGACAGGTTGTGGGCAGGCGTAGCTGATGTGGGAGGTTGCCTCATTATTCAGGAACGTTCCCCTTCTGCCCCAGCTTTGGGTGAGCTGTGGGTGGTGGGTGGTGGTGTTGAGATGGAGATGTGGCATATGCTTGCCCCGCTCCCGTCCCGTGCGGCTCCAGATGGAGGCACACGGAGTGGAGGCGTGACTCCCAGACTCCTTTGGTGACCTCTCGCTCTTGTTCTGGGAGTGCAGCTGCCGTAGGCCATCAGCAGGCCATCATCTGTCCACACGCCTTGTCTCCTGTGATGAGCAAATCGTATTCACACAAATGGTGCTTTATGGACCAGGATGACTATATCGATGTAGCCACAAACCACTGAATTACACAGGAAAACAAGTGAAAAGGTCAAATATTAAAAAATGGTGTATTGTTTTTATCTTTAACACTTAACATCTGTATTCCACCAATTTCATTCTGTAAGCATGGTCTTAGGCTCGGTTAGACAGATTTTTTTCAACTGCAAGGTTAGCTAAAGTTTCAGCTCATTCAATGGACTTTGCTCTCGTCGTCCCGGTGGTATTGTGTGCAGTGCGACTGAAGGACACATGGAGGTAGTAAGACCTTCTCTAATGTGGCTATGTGCAGTGACAGCGAGAGAATACCACAGGGAGCTCCCCTTTGTCATGATAAACAGGGTTTGACCTCCCGCTATGAAGACACCCCAACAATGGTCGCCTACAGATTTATGGGAAACAGGACAGGAACTCTCTTACAGACCCTGAAATGCGCTGGAAACGTCCTGCGACTTTCCCCCACGAGCGCGAGTCATGTCATGTCCCCTACCATGGACGTGCATTATGACTCAAATGTCCTCACAGGACCTGCTCTGTGCTGTACTTCAGCACGAGGTTTTGTGGGGGTTCACATAAAACCTGTAGATTGTTATTTAAAGTGTGCCTTTAATAGGCACTGTTGGTTTAGTCTCTTTTGCACTGTTTAAACAGTGGGTTTAAAGTGGGTTTGCTTCTGATACAGGGCTGAGAGAGGATTCCAGCTCCTCAGACCTCCACTGATCCTGTTCGCTGTGCCGAAACTCCTTTGCGTCTAAATAGGTGCACTGTGGATTCACTCTTCATTGAGTAAAGCCAACTGCAGTCTAATGACTTCTCACCGCTGAATTGTATGGTTTTTGTGATGATGTTTTCTGATGATAATGATGTTGTTTTCATGGTAAAACAGAGCAGTAGGGAGGAGTTTTCAGAACGAGTCTTTTCAGGTTCAGAGGAGTCAGGACATCAGCCAGCAGATCAATGGGCCACTACTCTGAACGAACGTGGTACGTCTTCAGAGCGAATGCTGACTACTCCTGCTTCAGTGAAAACGTGCTGATAAATTGCATGATGTTAGGTGCTGCTTCAGTGCCTAGGAACATGAAATACGGTTTTGAAATATGGATTCCATGTACCGTTATTCCAAGCTGTCAGTTATTGGTGATAATTGGTGTTTTCACACTTATTACTTCCAAGTCACAGTGGTTTTCAGGCCATTCCACAGGGCCATCACAGGTTATCTGTTACTCTTGCATTATTTTGGTGCTTGTGCTTTACTTGATCGTCAGTGTTTGGTATGCAGTTTTGATCCCGGGAATGTCTAATTTAAGCTTGCTATTAGGGCCCTGCTTGTCAAGATGTTCCACTATCCTCGCTTTGCATGAGGTTCGTTTGGGGACAGGCACCCTCAGAAGCTCGCGAGAGTACATGTTGTCAACATGTGTCAGGCACAGTTGTGACCTACTTAAGCTCTACTCTCACACACGGTGGAGAAATCCCACTGTCTGGGTCTAGGTATACGGCCTTCTTAAGATCCAGACCGTGTTCACTTTTTGATGGGAAGGAGGTATTTTTTCCCCCTGGCAGACTCCAGGCCTTATTATTCCCACCTCCTGAAGCCTGGCTGACCTCACGCTCCCTCTTGTCTGCAGATCATGCACACCGCACCCGATGAATCACAGATCGTCAACCATTAGGCTTATCCCTCTCTCCCTCTCTCCCTCTATCTGTCTTTTTATCTTTCTTTCCCTTCTGTTTTATGCTGCGTTATTGGTTGGTATTATTAGTATTATAATTATTATTATGATTATTATTAACAATAGTGGCAATATGTCTTAGCTCTGTGGTTATGCGGTTGAGTTGTGGTTGGTATCTTGCCAGTAGCTATAAATAGATTTGTGTCAGAGTTAGCATCTGAATGAGGGGGAGAGGCAGAAAAGGAAAAACCCCTTTTTGGCATCCAGCTGGCTGGCTGCCAACCACTGCCTGAGTGGAGCTGAGCAGCAGAGTGCTTGTGGAGGTGATTGAGTAAAGAGCAATGAAGAGCTTGCTTTTTTGGTGTGTGTTTGTGTGTGTGTGTTGGGGGGGTGTTGGGTGGTGTCCGTGTGTGTATGTGTTGGGGTATGTGCGTGTGTTGTCTCTTGAAATAAAAGACCTTGTGAATGAGAAGCGTATCTGCGTGTTATCGTCAATGCCTCTCTAGCCTAGTTGAGCAGGGCAACACCATTATTGTCATCATGTAATTCATTCAGTATCAGTCGTGAGTAAGCAGCTGTTCATTATGATCTCACACCCGCCACTGGAAATGGGAACTTTGGGTTTCCCAAATGAGCAATCAGTGCTCTGGTATTTGGATTTTTATTGGACATGCAATATTAGATGTCCTGGCGGAATAATATAATTGAAATGGATCAAGTTGTATCGACTTGTTGGCTGTACAGAATATATTGCCGACTCGCTGAAATAAATTCGCCTGGTGCTGAGTGAAGGACAGCAGGCCCAGTGCTGGTTGGGGCTCCTTTGCAATCTTATGTATACTGTCACTGAATTCAGTTTTTCAGAACACGCTGCAGTAGGGCTGTGTGTGGTGTGAAATATAGCGTGTAGCATAACATATGGTGCAATGGCCAGATGTAGCCTCCATGTGTCTGGGATGGTGTATTATCATGCAAACTTCATTACTAGCTTTTGTGGTCAGCAGATGCAGGGTCAGACACGCATCCATACAAATGCAAATGGTGGCGTGTAATCATATAGATTTTGTAATGTGCGCTCTATGCTGGGAACACAAGAAGGCCCAATGCTTTGAGGGAATGTGTGCTTATCTCGGGTTTGAAGTTGTGGTGGGATTTGCTTTTAAGCTCATTTACTGCCTCTTTAGAAGATTCAGATCAATTAATGGCCAAAGGCTACTGAATGTGTTGGGAAAAAATCCTTTGCTTGCCATGAAACATGCTTGAGAAGGTTGAGAAGCTTGAGAAGCTTGAGAAGCTTGAGAAGCTTGCCTGCTAGTTGAACTTCTGTGACCTTCATTCAGTTGGTAGAATGGTGGTGGTGTGGAGCACAGAATGGTCTTTTTCTGACCCACTCCGGCAGTTAGTGCATGCTGGCATTTATAATCTACAAAACAATCTATGAGTCTCATTGTGCATGTGCAGAAACAGGAAGCTGTGATGCAAAACATGAGGGCTGTGTTTGATAAGCGAACATATTAGCCAGGACTGATGCATATTTGTTCGTTGACACTAGAGTTCACACATACTGGGCAGAATTTAGAAAGGGAGAGTAATTAAGTTACAAGGTAGTTTCTGTTCTGCAGACTCACAGAATCACAGCTTGATGGATTTATGCTAATACATTAGAAGACTTTGAAAATACTGTGAAAAGACTTTCAGAGTCTTAGACTTTCAGAGACTGAAGTCTAACCATCTGAAGACAATGTGGCAGTAATGCTGGATTATGATTTTGTGAAGACAGAGAATCATTACTTTCAAGACTGCAACTAGATTCCTTGTGAGATTATTTCCCATCATGCTTCTGTTGTATGGTTGATCTTATCAGAACATCGAGATGAGAAATAGACTTAAGACATCTATCCCGACCAGCTTATACCAAATGATCAAGATGTTGGGAGCGTGCCAAAACTTGAGATTTTTTTCCAACACTGGAAATTTGTCTGCAACAGTGAATCGCTTGAAAAGCTGTTTGGTATTAAGGTTAGCATTAGACCATGAGTCACAGTGTGAGTACGGATACTTGTCCCACCTACACACTTACCTTTACTGGTCTAAAATCACAGGTTACGCCACTGCTTCTTCCACACATCTGTTTAGAAAAAAGTTTAATATGTTTTATGGCTGCCTTTCACATTTAAGCTCTTTAGACAAGGTTTTTGCATGGTGTTACATCCATATTGCCACAGAGAAAATGTGGTGAAACTATGTGTCCTCTTCATTTTTAAAAGGTACTGTGATCTACATATGCTCTTGATGGGGTCAACTGCTTAGGACAGATTTCACATGTTAGGTCTTGAAATTGCCTGGCCTTGAAGTCTAGTGATATTGTTTCTGGGTGCCATTGCCGAGCACAACAGAATATCCCTCGCAAAGTACCAGGTAACTCTGTGACGTGCCTGTCAGTGTAGGTGTTTTTATTCCGTTGTCCGTCAGCCTCTCTTCCTGCCACCTTCTTTATCAGTAGATATTAGCGTCTGCCCTAACATTACGCTCGTGCACAGTGTTATTACTGCTTCTGCATCGCGCCGTCGAGCGCATGAGTAAAAATCCTGACTTTGCTTGTAATGGCAAGCTTTTGGGTGTGTGAAGGACATCCACAGCACACTGTGTGAGCGTGTTTAATGGCTTTCCTATGGCATGACCTAGAGTATATGAGAACCTATAAAGATGATCAGTGCTTTAGCTGCTGATAGCTTTATAAAGGAGCATGTGAGAAAGCAACAGTGATAAATTTAGAGCAGATGATGTATTCACAGATGTCCCATTCATCCAGTGAGCTGTTGGAGGAACGTGATTACACCCTGCTCCGAGCAGTGACGTAGCGGGCCAGACTTGGCCTACAACGTTTACTTCCCTCTTGGACCACGCTGGAAGCGTGTCGGCATGTGTTTGTACTGTAGATATCCAGATAAAGCTTTGTTGGTTCTTTGCCGTTACAGACCTCATCAGACCTGTGAAAAATTCAATAGCATTAATTCATATGATGACTTTCTTTGTTTTAACATTTTATAATATTTATTTCTGTTTAATTAAATTTTTTGCTCCTTACATGGAAAACACCTTAGCATGGTTTATGGGGCATGGTGAATGGTGATTTTACAGCACCACTAATTAATGTTGACATATAATGTTGGCATCCTGAGGGCATATATTCTGTAATTTGCTGTGATGTACAAATAACATTTTGCTGTTAAGATGTTTTTTTTTTGGTTTTGTTTAATAACCAATAATAAGGGTTGCACTTGTCAAAGGAGGGTCTTAGACTCGAACTCCTCTGTTCTAACACGTTTGTGTATCATAGCAAAGAGCCTTTTCGAATGTACTATATAATAGACAACTGATAAATAAGAACCTGATCATTTTAAACCAATAGGAAGTGAGCAGTTACCTTTCTCTGACTGAATTCATCTATGATCTAAATGCATCTTCACCGCAGAAAGTGGCCTGACCCTCACAGGCATTATATAGCTATTGCAGCAGAGTTGTTTGAGTAACAGGTTGCTTTTGCCAAGTACCAGTGCAGCCTGCACCACGGGCTAGAGTTTAGGACTCCCGAGGACTGGATCAGGTGGATTTAAAGGGCCCTAAAATGAGGCAACATCCTTGTTGTCTACCAGAGTTCCCATCCTGGGTGGGTTTAACAAGTAAAAGCTAAAAAATCTAAATATTTCTGTCTTTGTTCGGTTGTTGTGTTTTAAGTGGTTGTAAAGGACTTTGTTGAACTAGTAAAGGCTTCATCCTTATATGCTACTTGAAAGTGATGGATTTTTTGTCTGTGAAAAGGTCACATTTGAGGTCTTTTTCCCAGTCTACACAGCTACTTTTGGGCAGTCGTTTTTGTCAGCTGTTCTACTTTCTCCATGTGTATCAAGATTCCATTACAGGACTGAGTGATGTAGTAGAATATCACATCACAGAGCTTTAGCGAGATCTTCTAACATTTGCTACAATGTACATCAAACTGACTGATTTACACAAACAAAAATGAAATTTTACAGGGTGCTCTTTCAGTGGTGTCCAGGTGAACAAAATGTTTTAAACATATTTTTTTTTGTATTTAAAGTTTTTTCTTGTGTTGGGAAAAATGTTATTCTTAAAATTTCAGATATTAGCTGCCTAATATGGATTGAAATGCATTATGGTACTTTCACTATGTTACTGACAAACCCCATGTCTAAGGAAATATAGGGTTGGGTGTATTTTCTGAAGATAGATTAGATGCAGTCTCAGAATGTCAGTGGGGCTATGCAAGAATTTCAGTGGAGCAGAATACTGTAGTAAAATTTTACATTGTCTATATGGCAGTCCTGCAGCACAGATCCCGGGGTTAAAATATTTCTACGGTGCTCATTGTGACATAAGTTGGTCACTGGAGCAGAATGAATCCCTGTTCCTTTGTGCTCCGTCCTCTATGAATGTGTTAATGGACTCCAGGCTAACAATGGCAGTTCTGTTCTCCATCACTGACAATGCAAAAACGCTCCCTTCGCGCGCTCTCTCTCTCTCTCTCTCTCTCTCTCTCTCTCTCTCTCTCTCTCTTTCTCGCTCTCTCTGTTTTTCTTTCTTTCTCTCTTTCCCTTTCTTGCTGTTGGGCTCATATGTATGTTGTCGTTCTCAGTGGTCTTTCTAAATCTGTTTAGAGGCAGATGTTGATAATTAACTTCTCATGTATTTCTGGAAATTGGACAGCTGTGGTGAATGAATTTATTGGTTTGCATTAAGAACATTAAGTGCTTGACAGGCTCAGGGCCCTAAACATTGTCATCTTCTCTCAAGTTCTTTTGCTCTTCCATCTCCTGCTTATATCTTATGTGGAGTCACATGTTAAGACTCTAATACTTTACCCAGGGAGATACGGTTTAATAACTAGACTACTATTTTAGCCCAAATTTCTCATTTTCAGCCCTTTTGTTGTATTAGCAATCAGTCTTGATAGAAGTGTATTGCATCATTATGGAGGAGGCACCTCCCACCGGTGGAGCAGGCATGAAGTGAGAGCTGTAGGAGAGGTTTCTGTACATAAATGATGGAAAGCCTCTTCAAGATCTCAACACGTCATGGTGAGCGGCAGCGGAAAATATGCCATCAAAGCGCGCAAGTGCTGAGATCACCCACGCTGTTAGCAATTCATTACCCGCGTTCAGTGGTAATAAAGTTCCAGAGCTGTTTATCACGGTCGAGTCGGCCGTGCAAACACACGCCTCTGTTGCTGGTGAAGTCTCAGAAGCTCCCCCATCCTGGTGTGACCCACTGGATATTTGCCTCAGGCAGCCCAGCAGAGCCCGCCTTTCCCCTTCACTGTCAGGTGCGACATGGGTAGTGCCGTTCCCCCTCATCCAGCATGCCGAGAGAGAGCTACAGTAACGTGGAGCTGGACATGTTCCCCGTCGTCCCTGTAGGTAGTCCCGTCCTTGGCTTTGTGCCAAGGTCAAGCAACTCCAATCCTCCGCTGCTCTGACAGTGAAGTGCAAACGAGAGGACCCCCGTGCCAGCAGGGGGCACCAGCGCTGGCAGCAGCTGTGGCAGGGCAGGGACGGGCAGTGCCCGCTGCACTCATACCTCCACGTTGGAGTTTATTTACACGTTCGGGGTGCTCCTCCTGGAGTTGGGCTGAATTTTTGTAGTAAAATATTTGAGGATTGTCTTGAATTTAAAGGTCAGAGTTTGTTCTTCCTATAGGCAGCCCTTAACATGGTTCTGTTCATCTTTTGCATAGAATGAGCTCATAACTTGTTCTTGAAGCCCACATGGATGTGAAGGTTCATGTTTATACAGCAATACATGCTTTCTGTGCTTGGCATGTGGTGAAATAGACTAACCTTCGAGAGGGAGGTACCATGGGCGAGCTATTGGTATTGTAGGGTTGGTGATGTGTTGCTGGTAATGTACTGTTGGTATATCCTGTGCTATGACTTCACAATGTTGGCAGTGTTGATTCCTCCACAATGGGGATGAGGGTGTTGCATTTCACACATATCCTGTCAGGCATAATGACTGAATATAGAGATTAGTGAACACTGCTGTTTATACCATCATGGATGCACCACGTGAAGTACTGAGGTGCAGTTTCTCTTCTGCTCTTTGTGAGCTATAATGAGACGTTTATTTAAAAAAAAAAAAAAACATATCAGTGGATGTTTTTCCCCTTGCCCTCTGTTTGCGTCTTGCTCAGAATAAAACGAATAAACAACCCTCCTAGTTCATCATAACCTCTAGTTGACCAGCAGCTTTTAATGAGGCACTATGACATGAAAAGACAGCAAGTAGTCGATTTGTGAAGCCTGTGTATGAGCTGAACTGTTTCTAAACAAGCAGAAATGACTTTTCCTTCCAGACTCCTATCAATAGTTTGCCTGCAGGTATTGCACTGCTCGGGCAGACAAACGGTTGATAGCAGGCCTTTCTCTTCCCATCAGTATGCTGTCTCCTCTGCACGGAAAAAAAAGAGAAAAAAACGTTTGAAAAAAATGTGCAGTTTTAAAAAAAGCATTTGATGTGCTACACATCCGTGTGGGCTTCAGAAGCAGGAGTCATGAATCACTGTTTCTTCCATGGACAGATTCCTTTTAAGGGCTGTGTATACGAAGGGTAACCTCTGATCTTCTGCGTGAAGCACCTTCACATTAAAAGCCAGCCTCAGTGTAGTGATTAACCTGTGTAGAAGACCAAACATGCTCCATGTATCTTGCTTCCTCTCACTCTCACACACTTACACAGTGATGAGGAGCACTAAAAAGGATTGGGGTTTTTTTTATTACAAGCTTTTATTTTACAGCATAAGCATGGGTGGTCATTTTTAAAAAATGAATCTTATTTATTAAACTCTCCATGTTGTTAACTGCAGAGTGATTTCTATAGATTTTTGATTAGGCAAATAAACTGATCATCAGAAGGCTGTCCCTTCAAAATCTTGGCCTGAAATATTCTTTTTTAATTAGCCTCTAGTGTTTCAGGGCAGTGTAGATAGCTGGAGGAACACACTTGGCATAAATGCAGACCATAACTGGCAGTTTCCATAACTACCATGAGTTTTCCACTAGACCTTTATTATTAGTATAAATGACTGTTTGAAAGCATATGAATGAAAAAGGTTGATTATGGTATTAACCAAATAATTCCACAGATTGTTGGTGTGCCATTTCAGTCAGTTTGGAAGAGGATTAAGGTGTGTCCAAAGTTTTGCATCGTTCACTGAATATTAACTGCCATCTTTTTGGGTGTAAATAAATTGACTTTATTTGCCAAAAGCTTTACATGGAACAGTACATGTTAAAATAGTGAGAGTGTTGTTTAACTTACAGCACACGTGTGTGTTCTCTTGGTGTGAAGTCTCAACACTGGCAGCTATCTTGTAACTGTATTTAGTTGGT
Organism: Sternarchorhynchus goeldii; assembly: GCA_028565775.1. Lineage (NCBI taxonomy): Eukaryota > Metazoa > Chordata > Actinopteri > Gymnotiformes > Apteronotidae > Sternarchorhynchus > Sternarchorhynchus goeldii. The sequence continues at coordinate 13,788,176 of JAOXYF010000008.1, forward strand.
GGTGAATCATGTCTACACTGGTGAACCACAGTCTTTTCATGCGGTCTGGACATCCATGCCAAAGGCCTGTCGTTGAGAGGAGGTGCTGACTTGAGTGTTGATCTGCCATAATCTCTCCACTCTGCTCTTGTTCTCATTCCAGAGTAAAGATTACATATGGTATTTGGAATTACCGAAGTGAAGCAGTTAGGCCAATGACCTAATCTATGGAGCAAATGGGATTTAAACGGAGGACTGAAAGCAAGGGAGAGCCAAGGGTTGTTGCCATGGTGGAAACTCGCGGTTGTTCCTGGAGCTGATGTGGATGCATGTGGAGTACACTGGGTTTGGAAGTGTCGAAGGGTGTCTGTCCGGTGCATTCAGAGCGACCCAAAATAACCCTCATCTGATGTTCTGGTTTATTTATTGAATGTACTATCACCATCTTAACCCACATTATGGTTTTTTTCTTGAAAGTTAATGTCACAAGAGACATTTTTTCCTGAATCTGTAGTTTTTCCGTATTTCCATTTTTCTTTTGAGCTTTCTGATGTTCAAATGTGGACAGGTTGGATTCCACTTTTGTTTGAAATTTTCAATTTGCTTGGATTAATGAAGCAACAACTTCTGTTTTGTGGTTTGCTGCATCTGTTTCCAATTACAGTGCAAGGTCTTGTCAGGAATGTCAGAGTGGTATTTGAGGTTTTGTCAGTGTGTTTTCAAGGTCTGTGTGCTTACACAGTAGTGTAGTCTGACAGTTTTTATGGGCCAAACGAAATGAGTTCCAGATCCCCCTCTCTCTCTCTCTCTCTCTCTTGCTCACTCTCTCAGTCTCTATCACACACACACACACGAGTATGCACATGCTTGCACGCGCACACATACACACACACACGGTTGCTGTGGTACAGATTTTGCTTTATCCAGGGTAAAATCTCTGAAGTTTTAAGACATTTCTTGGATGACTGAAATATGTTTTTAATTACAAATAAATATAAGTGTGTGTTTCTTTGTGTTTGCTAGTTTTGAGCAAATAAAGTATTGGAGGCAGAGAGTTGTCTAACTTATATTCACATTTATTTGTTTACTTAAAAGTATTATTTGTTTACTTAAAAGTATGCTATTGTACACTTAAATGAGTATTAATTATGCCTCTGCTGCGAGACAGCAGTTAATATCATCTTTACAAAATGCACTTAACAGATGTTTAACAATCCCTTCAGAATCACAGATTTTACACAGCTGCTTAGTTAAACTTTTGAGGAAGCAAGTTAGTTCTGTAGCTGTTTAAAACTCATAAATAAAAAAAATATGCCATTAACTGCCATTAACTGTTGAATGAATATTCAAATGGCTATTTTCCCTTGTGCTTTTGCTGCATGTGATTACCTCTCTTCCCTGCGTTTGATGGTAATTACTGTCCAACAGCACAAATATCATTCTGTGTATACGGAGGGTAACCTCTGATCTTCTTAGGTAACACCTCCTGCAAATGTGCATTTTTACATTTAAGTAGGTTGTGTGGTTTGGAAGCTGGTAACTTCCCGAGGGCTCTGCGCTGGCCCTGTCGCTGTGGGTAACAGCGGTGGGGAATCCCCACTCACAGGTTATTCTTTCTTTTTTGTCATTGTTCATCTGTTTCTCTTGCTTCTCCTTCTTAAGCTTATGACATTGTCTCACACGTTTATGGTAGACATGGAATGTTACATTGTAAAAAAGTATTTTAAAAAAGCGTAATAGAGCTGGCATGACCCTGGTTTTTCTGTACCGATACGATACTTGCTTTTGAATATTGTCTGATATCAATAGTGATACAATTATATCTCCTTAAAAACACGATGGAGCTTTTAGTTGTTTGGGTGAAACATCTTGTTTGGGATTTTTTAGTTTGTGATGTATTATATATATGCAATATTTCTATCATGCGTGGATATGATGGATAAACATAAATAACTGTGACGGCGACAGGAATGAAGCGGGAGGCGGGACTTCAGTTTAATTTATTCTCCATAGCGAACAGAATAAGCCACAGTGACTCAGAAAGCCAAAACAAAACCGAAGAACAAAGTTGCAGCTTAAAGCAAAAACAAACACGTCTTAACGGTTCTGAGCAGCAGGGCTACTGGGGTCCTACGCAGGGCGAATGTGCAGCAGAGACCGGCGGGACCTGTGTGCTTAAAAAGGCAGGGAGAGGGTGTTTGGATAATGAGAAACAGCTGTAACTAATAAGTGGGTGATGACGATCTTGTTAAAGGTGGGTGTGGTATAGGAGTGGGCGTGTCTCTTTGTGCCCGGCATACCGTGACATCAACATTATAAAAACATCTTTGTTTACAAGAATAACGCATTTAAATATATCCCTTCCAATGCTATACACCATCTCTCTTAGCAAAGTAATATTTATCGCCTTGGTCATCACCTGCTTGGTTCCACACACACACACACACACACACACACACACACACACATTCACTCTCACCTAGTGACTCCACAATTTGTTCACATTTTTTACCCTTACTGAATGCGTCTGCAATTCCACATCAACTTAATCCTGACTTTATATTTCTCCTTCTTGTGAATTGCAGCGGTAAATGATGGTTGTACTCGCTAACCCAAGCACTAAGTGAGCAGACCGAGGGGAGACCTGTACTATGAGGCTCCCTTCACTAGACCTCTAGTAATGTTATCAAAATGGTTATTCTTTCTAGATGAAAAATTGTATGGACAGTTATATTAGCTTATTCTCCAGATTCTTATTCAAAATTTAAAGTCTACCTTAAAACTCAGTAGGCGAATGTAGGCAGTAGGCAATTTTTTTTCCACTTTTGGAAGCAGCTTGAATATATTAAAACCACATATTAATTAACTTTATGAATTTAGAGAAGGAGAGCAGTTTATTTATTCAGTTTTTCTTTCTCCTCTGTTTCTCTTATTCCCAAACCTGAACTTGCTTTGCTTCACAGCCAAATTGGACACAGTATTTTAAGAACAGATTAATAAAAATTAATGAGTGTTGATGATGGAACTATGGTGGGCAACAGTGCTAAGATGCTATTTTTCTTATTTAAATGCTCTCACTAGAAGACAGATAACCTGTTCTCCTACACTGTTATTAAAACTATATGATATAAACTGTATGCAGTGCAAGTCTTTACACGTGTGAGTGTATAGATATTTGCATTTGAACATGACGGTTGAAAGTGAAGAAAACGACAGTTAAACTCTACAGATGCGTAACGACTGTTCTCAGACTTATCCGGCTGTTATCAGGTGTACTGCAGTGCACTGCTATCGAACGGTAGCGAATCAGTTTCAGTAAAAATCTTTTCTCCTAATATCCGAACCAGCGTTTTTTCCGCCGATATTGATCTAATTCCACTACGTGTTATCATATTGGTGCCGCCTCTATAATGTAACGATAGCGGGTATCTAGTGTGGAGCGGAGAGCACAGAGCTCCAGGAGACGAGACTGGACCAGCAGAGTCCAGCCGCGGTGTCCTAGTGGCTCGGTTCACCTTCTGCAGTGGAAGCCGTGACGTTCACCATGGATGCAGGACAGGTGTACTCCACATGCTGCCCTGTCCTGGATGTCTCTTTACTGGATTAGACGTTCGCTTCCCATCGAGTGGTTGTTTTTGTTTTGGAAAGGAGGGCAAGTGAACGAATAAGAAAATATCCACTAGATAAGCCTTCCGGCAGCTGATGTAAATGGGTAAGAAAGAAAAAAAACTCCTGGTTCCACTAAAATTATATTGCCCACATAATGTCCACGCTGAGCAGTAGCACTAACATGCGTCTCGGTGAAGTAATGTTTTTAAGACATGCTTGCCTTTGTGCCCCTGACATCTGCTGTGGCTGTTAGCCAGGGAGTCCCGACGCTCGGCCTGTAAACGAATGCAGAGCAGAGTGTAACGGTGAGCCGGTGTGCACTGTACCACAGTACCAACGGCGTGGCGCTGCTCGGCTGGGCCACGCCCGTGTAACTGGCATGTGATGCCAACAACAGGAAAAACCAACCCTGGATGATGGCGTCTCGTGGGGCTTGAGAGGAGATACGGGTGTAGCGGCAGACTAGCAAAGGAACTATAATGTTATACACAATGACTATTAAGTTAATTACATTAATTCATTAATTGTTATTATGCCCTTGCAACAGAAAAGCATGTATGTGACTTTTTTTTGTAAACTTGGTATGACATTGCTTGGTGTAAATAAAACGGTCCCTGAAGCTTTTTACTGGGCTATCAGACAGTATTTAACATTTTAAATGTAAATGATCACATGGGGAAAACTAACGTGCTGTGAATGAAGTTGAGGTGGAATCATGATGCTGCACCATCATGATGTGTGTAAAGCCGTGGATGGTGGACGGTTGAGCTTCTGTAGGCCCAGACCTTCAGTGTCATCGCTCCTCCTCATTTACAACCCAGCACTGTTTTATGTGCAGATATGTGTGGTGTGTGTGTGTGTGTGTGTGTGTGTGTGTGTGTGTGTGTGCTTGCGCGTGATTCACTGAAAAAGGGCTTTGTCTAGGGGGGATGAGGCGACAGTGCTACTCCCACATTCGTCATCGCCTAGCAACCGCAACGCACAGATTGGCGAGAACATCTGCCATGGGTACTGCTGCCAAATTGGTGTTGTATAGTAAACACAGGCTCCACGCATGCAGGTCTCCGCCAGGCAGGGGATGAACAGCTCACTGGCCTGCTGTTCCAACAGAGCGCTCACTGGTGCACCCCAGCACGCTCTGACGCCGGCCCTGGGGCCCCGAGTGGAGACATCCTTCCACATGCTGTACATAAGGAAGGAGTAGTGGGGTGGGGTGGGGCTCTTATTGTTATTATTTTGGATGAGGGTCTGTTTGGACACAGACAGTTTGTTTTATGTTAGATTATATTCACTAAATATATTGCTAATTTAATTCTTCTCATATTCGACTCTACAGTTTACCTCTGAAAAATCTTCCTGACAGCTGTTGATCTTGGATCAGCATGAAAAGGTGATTTCTCCACGGAGTTCTGGGTGCATGCGTGATGCTGGCTGGGCTCACACAAGGACATGGTGTCCTTGCCTGACCGTTGTCCCTCCAGCTCAGGCCAGCAGACCTTAGTCCAGTGTGGAATCTCTGCTGAACTGAAATACTCCGCTATGCAGTTAGCTATCGTCCACTCTCTGTGCGTTTCATTATTTCATGCCACACTGACCATGTCAGACGTTCTCGTGCTGGAAAACATTTAAATATTTGTTTATTTTCTGCCACTCCTCCTCTTGGCTGTCTCAGCAGTGACTCTCCGCTGCTCAGTGTACTTGTGTAAGAAAGCAGGGTCCTCCTAACCCCAACGCGCCTCCTGCACGTGTGTCTGCCATGTCCTTGAGACTCGTGTTCTGGTAACCGTGTCCTCACGTGTGGTGCCTCCGCTGAAGCGCTGCGTGTGCCGGTCCCTGGTCACTCACGTCATTAGTGACAGGCCGAGACGTCCTCCCATAGGCTGCCGTCCTTCGAGATTTTGGCCTTGAGTGATGGTTTGAGGTCAGCTCAGTCCCAGCACTGCACCTCAGTGAGAAGCCAGGCAAGCTGACAGAATGCGGCCAGAAGCCTGGTCAGAGGAGATGCAGTGTTTCCTATGCCTCAAGTTTAAAATTTCACGTTAACAGCGTCTAGAGGCTCAGCAGAGCACATCTCTAGTATGGTATGCTTTTTTTAATACCATTTCTTTTATCAAAGCTTGAATTTTAAACAGGACGAGGCTAGCAGTTACTAGGGTAGATTTCAACCCACGGTGGATGTGACTTGCCCAAAGACTTTTAAGTGCATATACACATTAGTAAGATTGTCTGAACTGGAAGGTGAAGGGCAGTTCAAGCTCTTCCACAGCCTCAGCTTGTCACGCATCCGTCTCAGTTGCCTTCCTTTCTGTACTGGACAGATCTTTCACAGGACACCACACTGCTTTCTTTCAGCCTGTACTCTAATACTGTGTTGTTTTATCTGGGAGTTACAGAGAGTATTGGGTCTTACTTTCACTATTAGCCATGGAAGCTTTTTTTAATCACCATTTATCAGTGGTGTTTGAAATGCTGTTTTGAAGAGAGAATCGGGAGAACAGAGAGAACCATATAACCAGTCATAAATATAATAAAAAATTATTTTAAAAAATGGACCTGATGCTAGAAATTCCACTAATGATAGAAAGATTGAGTGAGTTTTCACTGAAGTTTCTTCTTCTTTTCTCTGTGTGTAGCACCCAGCCATGGAGAGGTTGAGACGCGTGAGTGTTTGTACTACAACATCAACTGGGAAATCGAGAAGACTAACCAGAGTGGCGTGGAGCGTTGTGAGGGGGAGAAGGATAAGCGTTCGCACTGCTACGCCTCCTGGAGGAACAGCTCGGGCACCATCGAGCTGGTGAAGAAGGGCTGCTGGCTGGATGACTTCAACTGCTACGACAGGTGAGCCACACCACCCACACATGACCCAGTGCTAAAACCTGGCTGGGAGCTTACACACTGGGGAATGTCTTATGTAAAAAACTATGCCATTTGGAAAACAATGGTTTTTCCTGATGTGTTGACTCTTAATGTTAACCTACAAACGGCTGAAAAAATGTTGCCCAGAGGAATTCCAGCTCTTTTGCTTTCCGAAGTCGTTCACTGTTAATCATATGTTTGAGCATGTTTGTTTGGGCCTAACAGAATTTCTTCCATTACTGGCATATATTTGAGTGGTACAGACCACTTAACATGCGCTGTTGGTGGGATACAGTAGAGCCAGAAGGTTGATGCCCATCCCTTGATACAAATGAGAAAATGATGGTGGTTTCATTAAAACAAAGTCCTCCAGAACCATGGAACTGGGCCTGCAAATTTGTTCAATTCCAGCACTGCCAAATGCAAATTTCCAGTTTGTTTATAGTTTGCAATTCCTCATATAAAGAGAATTTATTTAATTTCACTTCAAAACCCTTCTAAATTCTTGGCTTGTATAGCTCTTCACTGTTGCAGTGTAACAGACGTGTTAGTGGGCAATCATCAAAACGGCTGCCCATAGATACCCACTTACCTCCAGTATATTAATACAGCTGGAGGTGGAGTCGAGCAGCTGGGCCTCGCGCTGCTAGCCCCTGCCCTGGACGTCAGGACCGCCATCCATATCAGTTATTCTCATTGACATATAGAATCCACATTGGTTCTTGTACTGAATCTGTCAATCCAATGGATAATTTCAAACATAATTTATTACGTATTGAATTGGTTAATAATTAATAATAATTAGCTGACAACCCAGTTGTGAAGGATTAACAGAACGTGGAGTTATTTTGCATAGATGCTCCAGTAGGCTGTGTGGCAGGTGGTCTTGAAGGTGGGTAGCCCAGGCTGGCTCTGTGGCGCTGGCTGAGTCCTGTGCCTCGAGGCCGCTCCCCCCCATCCGACCCTCCGACGCTTTGATTTGTTGAGGCTGGGCAGTAGGGGATGCTGGAAGATGAAGTTCCCCCCATCTTTATGCACTGCGGTGTTAGGCAGAGAACCGCACTCTCTAGGCTCATTTGAAATTCCTGCGCCTGCTGGGGTTTGTCTTGATGCAGTGCCATTTCTGTGGTCTCGGTCTTTCTCATCTGTTCGCTCCAGAGCCGGAGTTTTGCTGTGCAGGTGGTTTCAGGCACATGTGCAATTAAGCACATGCTCTGATCCCCATTTCTGACCTGGATAAGCAGGGGGAGAGAGTGTGTTCTAACAGAGCTCTGTGTCCCGTCCCTCCCAACCCCAGGCAGGAGTGTGTGGCCACAGAGGAGAACCCCCAGGTGTTCTTCTGCTGCTGTGAGGGCAGCTTCTGCAACGAGAGGTTCACACACTTGCCCGTCAGTGGACCAGGTGAGTGGCCCCCGAGCCATTCTACACTACAGCCAAAGCACAGCGCCATCTGTCTGTTTGTCCTAGATTTACAATAGCGGGTATGCATGCGTGTACCTCTTAGAGTCCAGTTTCAGTTTTTACCCTGTGTTAATATGAAAGTTCAGTTCAGTGGAGAACAGAATTAATATCATCAGTGGTGTTCCAGTAAACCCATAACACGTAGCACTGCACGTTGCCGTTGGTTCAGTTCCCTCTGTCATGGATCTAGACGTGAAAAGTGCAACTCAGTCAAACTGCTCTGCAAAATACACGACACGCTTTTAAATTTCTCTATTGATTTTTTTCTATTTTTTTTTTTTGCCCATGACTTGCTCTGTTGCATTACATTTGACATATAGCATTATAAATGTTAGACTTCCCAAAGCTTTTTAAAAGAGCAGTTTTTCCTCCTGGATGGTCACAGCGGAATGTGTTTAGATCAGAAACCCCGGTAAACGGAGCTGCGTACCGTCGTTCTGTTTACCACCTCAGACAGATAAAAGCTCCGTGTTCCCTTTTCAGATGAATAGCATAAACACGCCTCGGTTCGCTGCTGTGCTCTAGTCTCTCGAGTCACCGCCGTCTTTGCCTGTTTAACGAGGAGAGGTTTTATTTGTGTTTATACGCTGCCATACCAGCACGGCCATCGCCGCAGCTATTATAGCGCGAGTTTGTTTTATACAGGGACTGCTTCTTCCTCTGCCTCTCCCCTCTGCCATGTGTAACACGGTGTCCTCTTGTTTGCCACCCCTGGTGTAGTTATGGAGCCCCCTCCCACTGCGTTCTCTCTGCTGAATGTGCTGGTCTACTCTCTGCTGCCCATCACCATGCTGTCCGTAGCTCTGCTGCTGGTCTTCTGGATGTACCGCCACCACAAGCCGCCCTACGGCCACGTCGACGTCAATGAGGTGGCGCTCCCATAACCTCCTCTGCATTCGCGAGCTTCAGGATTTTTTCCATTTGATTTCTTGTCTTTCACCAACTGTCTGCACACTAATCTCTGACAGTGCACATATACCTTCACTGTTGTCTAGGGTCGTTCCCCTAACTGACTGATAGTCGACCAGTACTGATGCCCTGTTCAGTATTCTCTTTACTAATGCCCGACTCCATCTAGTGGTTGTTTGGCCAAATGAGACTGAAATTACACTCCACAGCTAACTGGATAAACAAAAATTATCTGGATAAATAACTGGATAAACAAAAATTATCTGGATAAATAACTGGATAAACAAAAGTAAAACATGTGCTGTGAACACATCTGTGAGTAGTTTGTACTTATAAATGATAGAAATTCTAAATGTTTGTATTAGTGAAAAATGTATTAGTACTGCAGTGTAGATAAAAAAACGTCACACATAGGTTTTTGCACATAGGGTCTCTTACATATGTTATTACTCAAGGTTTTATATTATAATACATGCAAATTTTTGTTTTGTTTTGTTTATTACAGTGTTATGTGTTCACAGCAGCTCAACTAAAGTTTCTTATTCTCTTTGATCAGGATCCGGGTCCAGCCCCTGCATCTCCCCTGGTGGGACTGAAACCCCTGCAGTTGTTGGAGATTAAGGCTAGGGGGCGCTTTGGCTGTGTATGGAAGGCCCAGATGATGAATGATTATGTAGCTGTGAAGATCTTCCCTATTCAGGTTTGTGCGTGTTGCTTGATTCCTGTGTTAATTCTCTATTTAACGTCCAACATTCCAAAGGACTTATTTCATCAGTGAATTCAGTTCATGCATTCATTTAAATATTCCATGCATTCATTTAAATATTCTGTGCATTCAAGCCAGCTTTAGAGCTCTTTTTTCAGTCATCAGGATGCTTGCTGATATTAACGCTTTGGACTTTTGGCCGCCACCTTTAGGACAAGCAGTCGTGGCAGAACGAGCGAGACATGTTCTCCACACCAGGGATGAAACACGAGAACCTGCTGCACTACATCGCTGCTGAGAAACGCGGGAGCAGTCTGGAAATGGAGCTCTGGCTCATCACCGAGTTTCACGAGAAGGTCAGGGTTCATATCTCACAAGAAGGTCAGGGTTCATATCTCACAAGAAGGTCAGGGTTCATATCTCACGAGATGGTCAGGGCTCATATCTCACAAGAAGGTCAGGGTTCATATCTCACGAGAAGGTCAGGGTTCATATCTCACGAGAAGGTCAGGGTTCATATCTTACGAGAAGGTCAGGGTTCATATCTCACGAGAAGGTCAGGGTTTATGTCTCATGAGAAGGTCAGGGTTCATATCTTACGAGAAGGTCAGGGTTCATATCTCACGAGAAGGTCAGGGCTCATATTTCATGAGGCTTTAACCAAACACTTGGACCAAACACTTGTGGCACCTGCAGAAATAAGGACACTTATCAGGCACCATAAACAGCTCTTTCTTGTTCATTGTCACACTTGACCAGCTCTGTCATTGACTCCTGCTTGTACTTGAACAGTGTTCACACTCATATTCGCATCACCTCTTTTTGGACGTTACAAGCTTGCATAAATTTACACTCATCTTCACTTCATCCTTTTATTGTAGGCTCTGAACATAGGCAACAACACTTCGAAAATGATGCACAAGATTTCTAGTGATGGTATTAGAAGTACAGTACTCCCATTGTATGGGACCTTGTTCTTCATGAAGCACTTAAGAATCGTTGGGTGCAGCACTGTGGTGGCTCTGTGCTTCTTCTCAGGTGTCCTGTGTCTCTGTTCAACAGGGTTCTTTGACTGACTTTCTGAAAGGCAGTGTGATAAGCTGGAATGAGCTATGCCACATTGCAGAAACTATGGCTTGTGGACTGTCCTATCTCCATGAGGACGTACCACGGTATAAAGGAGAAGGGCCCAAGCCTGCTATCGCCCACAGGTACTCCCTAGAGACTGTGCTCCAGAGGCACCGATAACCTTCTTGTTATAATTTTGACTAATATTGACAGGATGTAAGACTTCTACAACGAGAGGTAGCCAATTTACCTTAAGACAGCGGCTCTGATTGTGATGTTCATTTCATCTCATTTAAATGCTTGTTACTCTGCAGGGACTTTAAGAGTAAAAACGTTTTGCTGAAAAACGATCTGACTGCTGTCATCGGAGATTTTGGGCTGGCGGTGAAGTTTGAGCCAGGAAAGCCACCAGGTGACACGCATGGCCAGGTGAGGTCACGGGCATGAACATGTATGACCAGGCAAGGTCAGCTATTTCTGTCAGCTGGTTTAGGTTTTCACAAGAACATAGTGTTTGAAATCTATTGGTTGTTGCACATTTGTCGGTTGTGTAGAAATGCTCTGTGTATCACGATTAATTGTTTTTCGATGTCATGTATGCGTGCAGTGCTCTCGTAATGCTTCAAACCATGCTGTTAGGTGGGAACGCGGAGGTACATGGCCCCTGAGGTGCTGGAGGGCGCCATCAACTTTCAGCGTGACGCCTTTCTGAGAATCGACATGTACGCCATGGGCCTTGTGCTCTGGGAGCTCGTGTCACGCTGCACGGCGGCCGACGGTGAGTCCTCCTAGAGCACCGTTCCTGGCAGGACTTCCTGTTTCTGCAAACGTGGATGTGAACAGAAAATTGGACATTGTCTGCCATTTTTAGGAGCGCTTTCCTCAGTATCAGATCACAGCTGTTATCATTAGTGCTAGAAATGAGCTGTAATTAAGAAGGTGGTAGCTAGAGCAAGTACAGCATGTTCCTCTGCAGGATGCAGAACCTGTTTTACAAGAACATTTAATTCTTGGATTAATGACTAGACTTTGTGCCTAGACTATGTCTAGACTACGTTTTAAGATAGGTACAACAACCTTATACATACAGAACTGTAGTAATACTTGTGCTTGGTTCTGAGCTGGTGATCGAGCTGCTCAACCTTCAGCAGTGGTGCTAGGACTGTGGTGCTAGGACTGTGGTGGTAGGACTGTGTGTGCTAGGACTGTGTGTGCTAGGATTGTGGTGCTAGGACTGTATGTGCACTTCTCAGAGCTGCTCCTGACCTCCCTGGTCAGGAGCAATTCTGCTAAATTCTGCACGAGTTTCATTTCATGAGTTTTCATTTCAGGTGCATATGAACAGGTTCACGCCCAGCGCTGTTATTTTTCCTGAGCTGCAGTTTATAAACTAGGCTTGCAAGAAACTGAATAAAGATGTACAGCAAGTGAGCAGATCAACTTAATGTTATTTGCTGACATAAAACTTGGAGACGAGACAACACGTTTATTGATGTTGCCACAGTTCACTCTCCTGGTGTTTTTTTCTCTTTCTCGTAAGCAGAAGGGTAGTTCAGCTTCATCTTTTCATCAGAATGATAAACACTGACTCCCGCTTGGCCTCATATTGAATATATAGGGCCCCCCGGCCCTGGCGCTTCTGTTTGCAGGCCCTGTGGACGAGTACATGCTGCCCTTTGAGGAGGAGATCGGGCAGCACCCCTCCTTGGAGGACCTGCAGGACGTCGTGGTCCACAAGAAGCTGCGGCCGACGCTGAAGGACTGCTGGCTGAAGCACACTGTAAGCACCGCTGCAGGGCTGGACAGGGGTTCCCTCCCTGCGGACAGTCTGTTCCTCCCTCCTTCTGCCGTATTTACAGTGCAGAGCTACATTTTTTTTTTACCATCGCACCAGATCTTTGCCGCTGTTGTACTACACTGCATAATGATCCATATAAGCACAAGAAAGAACATGCAGTGATTGTGGTTCACTAATCTTTCATTACACATTCACGTGTAAAATCTGTTTAATGTGTGTGTGTGTGTGTGTGTGTGTGTGTGTGCGCGCATGCATGCGTGACTGTTTTTCTGGAGCAGGGTCTAGAGCAGATGTGTGAAACCATAGAGGAGTGCTGGGACCACGATGCTGAGGCTCGCCTGTCGGCAGGCTGTGTCGAGGAGCGCATCTCCCAGATCCGCCGCCTCACCAGCGCCCCTACCTCCGACTGCCTCGTATCCATGGTGACCTCTGTTACCAACGTGGACTTGCCACCCAAAGAGTCCAGTATCTGAGTCCCACTGTAGTACTGCTTGCAGTGACAAACTCCTAAAACCCATCTGAAGCAACCAAGTAAATGAAGCAACCCTCGTCTTTCCAGACTCAGCGGATCTCAGACAACAACATGAATGCAGCTGCTATTTTATCCTGACATTTTTTAATTATTATTATTATTAGTATTATTATTATTATTAGTATTAGTATTATTGGATCAATACTACCAGCACACGTCTCTACTGTATTTTTATTGAGAGGAAAATTCAAGTTTAAAAAGAAAAAAACAAAACAATGAAAGGACATGGCAACGTGCATTCAGGTGCCGACTTATGAATGCTGACAAGGTGCAGGTACCTCGGCCTCTTCAGTTCAGTGTTTGGTTTTATTTTATTTTTTTTTTTTATTTAATTTGATTTTTTTATGTTTTCCCCTCTTTGTATTCCTACTTTCTGGACAGGACTGCCTGAGTCATAACCAACCAACACATCAACCAACCCTTCACCATGTTGGATAATACAACAATGCTGCAGAACCTTAGAGGAACAGTATGACTGTTACACACAATTAACCTTCCTCGAGGGATTTTTATTTGTGATTTCTTTTTTCCTTTTCATTTCCCTTTCTCTGACTGTGTGCTATTCAAAATTATGGAAAACGTGTCTTTTACGGAACTAACGGGTGTCTTTAGAACACAACAAAGGGTGGAAGACAGTTCGACTATTTTCTTTCTCATTTTGGCTTTGTGGTGCTGAAGTTGGTGACTGTGAAGATAGATGGGTTCAGAATTTTGTGAGGCTATCAGAAATTGAAACCATAGACTATAGAAATTGGCTTTCATTTAGAGACAGTGGCAACAAGTTGAGAGTTTGGATAATGCGTTTAGTTTGGTACGGAATTATTTCTCAGGTAACCAGTTCCAGGGGGATTGGGCTGACTGCCATTCATCCCTACCAATTGATAGAAGGAGAAACGTCAAATGGTGCCCTAATGATTTTAAATGCTAAACAGTACATGCAAGACATGGAGGGTGTTTGTGGGTTGGTGTAGGTGAGGTGTGTGTATGATTCAGTGTGGAATAAGCGTTAGAGAAGCGTGCGTGTGTGTGTGTGTGTGTGTGTGTGTGTGTGTGTGGAGAAAGTGTGGTTGGCATTGAGTTTTGACTGAGCTCACTAACACAGACCAGGAGTGAAGTTCCACCCAAGTGGCTTGTGGCTCTCAAACTGCTGTCACAGGTTTGTCTTGTTTCTTTTTCCCTTTTATCCTATTCTCTAAGTCCATGCACGTATTGGATATCTGGATTTAAGGACCTAGACTGAAACAGCAGAGGCCATACTCGTCACGCAGATAGAAGCAGTTGGTAGATAGGATTTGGGTTCATGCATTTCTTCGCCAGGTCCCTGTTATGTATGACTTGTTTCTCATAAGGACCAACTTTGTTACCTGAACTTCTGGGTCCTGCATTCTAGAGACACCAACATGGGGCAATAGACATGAAAACCTGTTTCATTTTTACTTAAAAGTGGCTGAAGTGCATTAATTTGGTTAAGAGAGAGAGAGAAGAAAAAGAAACAGATGTGGATTGGGGGGGGGGGGGGTTAAAAGTGGCAGTCAGGAATTCACATTTCTGAATGCCACAATGTAATAGTGAATGTCCACAATGCTGCTGTATCAACTCAAAGATGAAATATTTCTTTATTTTCTGTTTCTTCTGTGCGTTATAAACACAATTTCTCAGCAGAATTCTTTGTGAAATGCAACACTATGTCAAGAAAAATGACAAGGCTTCCGAGGTGAATGAGAGCAACTCTAAACAATACAATTACTAGTGAGAGGACAAAACAAGAAAAGGGTTAGAAAAAAAAGATATTGTTCATGAACCACAGACCACCTCAAACCAGAAATACCTCAGATTTTTCTATGTGTATGACTTCTGTTATATATTCTGTTAGTTGTGTTGACTTGTAGTAAGTATATTTTGATGTAAGTTGGCTTTTAAGATTAGGAAGTTTTGGAAAAATTAAAAAAAAGTCCAAAATCTTTTAAGAAGTGCTACCAAGTTATGTTGTATAAATAGTTAAACCCCTGTAAATAGCTGTAAACAGTTGTAGAATTCTGCCTATCTATGAGACCAGGGCATTATTCTTTTCTCTCTCCCCTTCTTTTTTTACTGGCTATTCCCTCAACTTTCCTCTCCATTGCTTAAAGGGACATTGAACCTTTAATAGTTTGGTTCGATATCTAAAATCTAAAATATATCCTCCAAATTTTTTATCCTTTAAAATACCTTAATGTGGTTTTCAGTGTCAAATTCTGCTCCTTTCCTACCTAAAGAAAACACATCAACCACAGTGTAGCTTGAGTGGTATAAAAGCTCAATGTCGTGTCACTTGCTTCACTCTACTTTAACTTTAGCAAATTACTTCCTCCCAAAATGTCAGTATTTCTTGCTTCTTCAATTTTATGGTCATAATGTAATAACATTATTACACAGCAACAATTACACTGGTAGAGATTTTTACAGGACAGAGAATAAGAGAAATAAAGGTTTGGTGTCCCTACACTCTGTGCAATGTCCCTCTCTGTTCTCAAACTCAGAACTTGCAGCGGTTGCTTCTACTTCCTCTCTACACCCTGAGCAGAGCTTTAAGTTATTATTGTTTTTTCATGGTGCCATATATTATCTCCGGGATTTTCACTTCCCTTCTGCAGTGCTAGACGTGGGTTTAACAGGGCTTATGTGCGCTAACGCTGGAGTCATGTCTCCAGCCCAAGGCCAGAGGGAATGTTTAGAGGCCATCTTTGCAGTCATGGACTTGGTATTTCTTTTTGTTCAATGTTCGTTTATCTTTGTTGTCTTTTTGGCATCCTAAAAATTTGGGGTCAGTTTCCTGCTAATAAACAAGAGGACAGGACAGCAGGCATGACTGGGCCTCAGCCAAAGCTGCCCGCATATCTCATCACCAGAAAAACAAGCTGCTTGGACATAGACGTTGAGTTTGTTGAACTGAAAACGCTGTGCAAATCAGAGCTAATCGATTACTTAGCGTTTGTCTGTTGAGCTCAGAGACACTGATACTTTCAGGAGATTACCTTTCTTCAGGTTCCAGTGATTGGTGACTAACTGTAGTCAAGGTGTTTCGAATGGGCTCAATGTAGCAAGCAATATCCACAGCAATAGTGTAGTGCTCTCTCTGAAGGGATTGAATTTCTGGGCATTGTTACTGATTTCCAAGCAACATAGTAAAGCATTGTCCTCATGTTCTGCTGTAGGCTACAGTTGTGTGATGAAGCATAGAGATGTTCATGACCATTAGCATTTCTTAGATAACTCACTTTTTTTTCCTTTTTTAAGTAAAATATGTAGCCAAGGGTCTTGCATATCTGCAAGATGGTAACCAAAGTTCTGTTGGTTTTGTGTCAGTAGTGTCTGTGATATAAGACTTTGACACCATTTTAATAGTACATGAAGTCCAGTGATACAAACTAGTTTCTCAGTCTGTTTAATTTAACGAATAATTTCTTTGTGTTGTATAGCTGAAGAGCATTGTGGGAAGAGCATTGTGGAAAGATGTGTTTGTATAGTTTTTAGGCATTTTAGTACAGACAAATAAGTTGAATTTCAGATTACATGCAGTAGGTTAATGATTTAAAAGGAGCTTTTAGTTAAAGTGACCAGCTGCGCAAATCTTTAGGTAATTTTACATGAGCATGAATATCTTTTATGCAATATCACAAATAATCCTTTATTCAAATAATTAAAATAACATACTTTACAGACATTAAAGAAATAATAAGTATTCTCGAAGTGCTTTATCATCTTAGCTTTTGTGCAGACTAAATGAGTGATTTTGTTTCTCTGAATCTTTTCAGTTATATGCCTGGTTAGGACTGGAGGTCAATTTTAATCTATTTCAGATTCCTTTAAATATGCGTTTTTACTTCACAACACCCAGACACCCAGTATATCCACTTTTGTACAGAACACACTTGTTCATGTTAACAAAGATGGCCTCATGGAAAGAGTACTCATTTATCAGGAACGCTGCAAACCTCTAATTTTCAGAGGGGGGTTTTATGTGCCTGTACATTTTTATACTTGCTGAAGCAACCGCTGCCCCCATCTCTCTCCCTCTGACTCTCTGCTTCTGTTGTAACTTTTCAGAAAATACTATATATATATAATATAAATCTCTAAAACGTGACCAGCTGTAACTCTGGATGCAGTCTTAGATCCAGGTTTTCAGGAACCGATTACCTCAGAGCTCGTGTGAAACAGTGTTGCTAGCTGGATAGTCGTTGACACTACAGAGAAAATGTACACTATCATAACATAAACAGGAGAACCTCTTTTGTACTGGTGTAACATGTATGAAGCACCCCTTGGCAACTCAAAAACCTCTTTCTTCTCAAGCCTCTTGCCACTCACAGATAAGCAAATAAATGGTACTCTGTAGGGAAACACTCGATTGCTTCCAGTATTTTCCCCTCCCTCATTAAGCAGACTGAATGTGGTTGGAATATCTCCAATAAAACCGTGGCATTAGTTTTGGTGTTCACATCTTTGATTCCCTATTGTCTCCATCAGTATCATTATTATTCAAGCACGAGTAAGGGAGTGGTAATCTTAAGAGTTTTGGCATGTATCGATACCTCATATTTTCCAAGATAACAGTGTTCAGGTCAACGTGTAGCAGAGATGATAGACCGGATAGCAGTACTCAAGTGTTAAACTTTCCCTCAGGGGAACAGCAATTCTTTTATGCTAACTGCTAAATAAGTTGTAATTTTCTTGAATAACGCTGCTTTATACAGAATGAAAATGTCTTTCCCCCCCCTTAATACTACCTTTTTGATTTAACTGATTAAGGTGGAATATGATTTAGCTTGTTTTTGCCAAGAGTTTTGCCATCGACATGCCCTTAGTTGGAAGCTAAAAATAACCAAATAAAAAGTGAAAAAAAAAAGTTTTAATATACAGTTACTGGCTAGTAGTGACTATTTATATGTCTGTTATATCTCAAAGACAGAAGAATTGAACTTAGAGTTGGCACATGGAAGATGGAAGAAGGTGTTCTTACTTGTCTTGTCAAGGGGTCATATTTTAAGTGCTGTTTCTATATCAGAATATGTGAAATGTACATGTTGTAGGTTATGTTTCACTATTGTAGCTAAAATTGTAGAACAGATGGCTTGTACTACTGATTTTAACAAATATACTAAAAATCTGTATAAGACAAAATGTATACAGAGAGTTGAGCTTGTTGCTGTAACCCCTCTTTTGGATTGAAAAGTATGTAAAAAAAGTTTTATATATATTAAATGCCCTGGGAAAGTCAGACATCCATTGTCTTGCCGTAATGAACTGAGGACTTTTTTTAAGATCATTGTAACATAGTTCTTTAATTTGCAGTGGATCATTGTTCCTTTTTACTGTGGTAATTTTAGAACTCCGTATCCAGAGTTTGGACTAGATTTGCTTAGAGGTTAGGATGTGGTTGTTTCTGCTTTGCATTGGTGCCAGAATAAACCAGTATGAATGTAGTATTTGCCCAGTGTGAAACAACTACACCCTGACTGTTAGAGGAAAAAAAAAGTACTAGAAAGAATTATTTCAATTTTATCTTTTTGTATATGAAAGTAAACAATAAAATACTGATAAAACCCACTTTTCTGTCAAGCTTTTCTTTCAAACCCTAGTTTGTGCCTGTTTTACCATAGTGTGTTGTATGGGCTACATTGTGCACTGTGTACACACACTTTAAAATAATTCAGTTACAGCATATTTTGAAAAACGCAGGCAAACAAACATCACATTTAGTTTTCCTGGCTCTGCTAATGATGTCCACCAAGTACCTTAAGCAAACATTTTTTACAAGCAAATTTTAGGAGTTATAATAATTGAAGAAAATGACAAAACATATTTTACAATAAAAAGTTATTTTTATTATATAAAAGCAATGTGTTCATTTACAGTTAACACTAAGAAGTTGTTTAAAATCACATTACATATATGCTATTGTTTTAATTCACAGTTCACAGGGGGCCACTTACAGTCCATTGAAAGTGCCAGGGACAAGAACATGGAGCGGGTGTTGCGTTCAGTACAGCTGCCCCTCAGATTCACATTGCCTTTAAGAAATTAACTCCTCAACACACACATCCACTGACAAGAAATCAGCGCTGGTGCTGAAAAGAAGAGCTTCGTGAAAAGAAGAGTACAATTGTTTTCTATTATTACAGAGTCCTGCTTTTTAATAAACATTAATTTGTGGTGATTACTTAATATCATGGTGTTTGATCTAGATAATTATTCCAAGGTTAAGGTTTAATTGCTTTTGGGGTGTGTTATAAGTTTGATTCAACAAAGCTCTGTACTACTCATTGTTTTCAGAACAAAAGGCTGCAGTGTCATGCCCTTCTATTGATCATTGATTGTGTTTGGTTTCCATGGAAATGAGAGAGCCCTGGATCTTTGTGTCATAACATTTACTGTAATTCATTTGTGCCAGACTATTTGGGTTTCTTCCATATCAACATGTATTGGACATGGTGATACTGCTCATTTTAAATTATGTTATATAAATTATTTTTTTATTTATTTTGTCATCAAAACTTACATTATCCTTGTTTACTAGTGGTCAGAGGCCATTATCCAAATATGATGTCTGTTGTACATTTCAAAACATTAATCAAATGGAAAAATGTCACATCAACTCTTAGATATGATACTGCATTGTATCTTCTTTGATCTAATGTATAATAAAACACATCAGAGGAAAAGACATTCCTTATTTATTTTAGATACTGGGCTAACAATAACTTTCTGTGAACTGCACCAAAGGCAACATTAGCATTAGCAATGTGCTGTTTGAAATGTGCATAACCCTGTTGAATGTTAAATTTTACCACTTTTTGAGACGTGCAAAAAATAAAGATCAGTTTATAACATATACAAATTTAAACATATACTAACCCTAGCAATGCATAAATGTGAGTTTAACAAAGTGAACATACTGATTTTTCAGGATAATGCAGAAGGTTTTTTTTAACTGTAAGAATGTTGTGGGTAATTTAATTCAAATAAAGCAATTAACAAACATTTTAAATGAAATATCCCAGATTAACTAGGCTACAGTCATACTGATATATCCGCTTCCATTTGCAGTGCAGATGTATGGCTGGCTCACCAGTATGAGCGCCTGCAGTGCTCTTCCATTAGGTGAATGATGAAACCTGTCACTTCTGCATTACTCTATGTGTCTGAGACCATGTGCTTTCACCATGTGAATTAAGTGTCTCTTGCTTAAAATTATATTACTTGTCTCACTGCAAGTGACTCCATTATAGCAGCACAGTTCATATCAAGATTAAAATAAAAAAAAAATCAAATGACTCTCCATTTTCACGAAATCTCACTGATGCGGCCATCTTGTGACTCTGTAGATTTGCAAAGCGTCAGTTTTCAAGCACATTCCATCATACAAGCTCACATCTGTACTGAGCCTGTAAACAAATGAATACACCAACTTTTTTGGCCACTTCTGATCCTTTGCCTAATCAGTTGTAAATCCACAGTTTTGGCACAGCTGAAGTACTTAAATCTTCCAATCTTTAAGCAAAAAAATTTTTTTCCAATCTTTTTAATGAATGACCTGATTTTGACCAAAAGATGTTACATGTTAATCTGGTGCTGTTAATATACATTCATCAATGTATGTGTACATTTACAAAAAAGTGCAAGAAATAGCTCAAAAATGTAATTCCCAGGTCTTCATTTTATTAATAAGGAATGTCACCAAATATTGATTTCTGAACTTTTCCCGAGTTAAAATATTAGTATTGTTGTTGTGAATGAATGAAAATGAACTTGTTTTCTTTGCATTATTTGAGGTCTGAAAGCACTCTTTTTCTGGAAAAAATGCTCTAAATTTTATTTTGGAATTTTGGAGAAATGTTGTCATGTTCATTTTACTCAAACACGTAACTATAAATTGTAAAATCAGAGAAACTTAACTTTGCAATGGTCTCTTAATCTTTTCCAGAGGGGTGGGTGTGTGTGTGTGTGTGTGTGTGTGTGTATGTGTGTGATACGCATACTTTTTATGGACGCCAGATGGCAATGTAAGGTTTTTGATGCTTTCTTTAGCATCACTACGCCGTGGTGAAACCTCTTGAGTTTGGATCCACTTCTGTTACTAGGTCGACTGGTCAGAGAGTAAAGAACCGACTTGCAGCCGTTTAACACTATGCAAATGGCTTCGCGATATGTAAAATTTATTGGTGGATTTGTATGTGGAGCTACTGTCAGCGCTGGTGCTTGCATTGCAGCAGTCAAAGTGTATATACCCGAGCATCGACCCGAAGAGCACACACACGAGAAAGGTAGTTGGCTAGCTGGCTGGCTAGCAAGATACCAGTAACCATGCCCGTAATTTATTATGCCCATTGACATTTAGCGCCGTTATCAATTTTGCCGAAGTTCCACCTTTTTTAAAGTTTACGCTATTTTCACAAGCCACGTTGGATATAACAATTTTGTAGACGTCAATTCAAGTGTTGGCTTGCTAAGCTAGCTAGCTAACATGCATGCTATGCTTTTCACCAAAATTGCCGTGTTAAGATCATATTCTTGCCACTGTTAGTTTGTAGAATTTGTCATCGTTGCGTGTGAACTTTCCACTGTAGACTCCGTACCACAACGGTGCCTTGTCTTTTCAGAAAGCGCAAACCATCGAGTGATTAAGCTCTATGGCCTCCCTCTGACCGGTGCTCAAAGCAGATTCTACACGAATCATATTCTGTCGTATGATCAGGTCCGAAGGACACCCAGATGGGTTGCAGAACACCTGTCCAACAATAAACTACTCGGTAAGTCTTTATTTTATAAAGAACTTTGAGAGAAACAAATGCATGAGAAATCTGATCAACGAGGCTCATGAACTACTCGTTAAAACTCTGAAACATTTACCCACGTAGACTTTAATTAACGTACTGTATCTTGATTTGTTTTCCCGCATGCCCGCAATCTTATGTAGTAATTCATGATTGACTTTGCCAGGGAGAGCAGAAAGAAAGCACTGCAAATTCAAGCCAGACCCAAGTATTCCAGAACTCTTCACTGCCCACAATTATGATTACTATAGCAGTGGCTGGTCTCGAGGACACATGGCACCAGCTGCTGACAATAAGTTTTCAGAGGCAAGGCAATATATTATTATTATTATTATTATTATTATTATTATACATGCTTAGATCCTTATTGGCTCCTAGAGCTTTTGTGAACACATAATGTGCACATACCCCCAATACAAAAAAAACAAACAAACTTGAGTTACTACAAAATTACCAGTCTAGACTTTAGCATAGTAGTCATTGTTTAACTCTGATTATTGTAAAAATAGCCTAGAGTAGAGGCTAAATCTTGTCTCATTATATGTCTCCCTTCCAACCTTATCACATTACTTTCTTTCAACAGGAATCAATGGCAGAGACCTTTTATCTCTCAAATATTATCCCACAGAATTACGAAAATAATGCAGGCTTCTGGAACAGGTACAGAAAGATAACTGATAAAACCTTGAAAAGGAGATCTCCATTTTTGCATGCTCTTATTAACAGATCTTTATGTCCTTCTCCAAGATTGGAGATGTACTGCAGAGAGCTGACGGAGCACTTTAGTGATGTGTGGGTGATCTCAGGACCCCTTACTCTGCCTCAAGTAGACCAGGATGGGAAGAGGATGATCTCATACCAGGTACATCGGCATGAGGCACTGTCTATGTTTTTATGATCAAAACCTTCTGCTAAAAAAAAAAAAAAAAAAAAGTTTATCTGAAAAGGTAAAATGCAAACGAGCAAAGTGCCCTTAGGGAAGAAGGTTATTACATTGGCCATTAAAATTTCTGTCCACAAATGCATCTCACTTCTCAGTAAAGTGAAAAGTAATATCAGTTGTTGTACTACAGCAGAGGTCCCAACATTAGCATGTTGTGTCCCATGTGAATTTAGTTATTAAAAGATTAGGTATTTATTAATATTACATTTGCCATTACAGTGCATGTGCTAGATGGTGTGTCAAAATAGGTGAAATGAGTGAAAATAGGTTGAGGGCAAGTGGCCTTTATCTTTTGGCGTCACTTCTTTTTTTAAGTAGTCTTTTAGTTTATCATTGTTTTCACGTCTTAATTCTCATTCAGTATTATTGCGTTGATTCCAGTATGTGTCCACTAGATGTCAGTGTTGTACTTGTTTTTTTTGTTCAGTTGTTTGCCATCACCATATATTTTATTTATTAAAGCATCAGAGCTTGTCCTATAGCAAGCTGTGCCCGACTCCCAGTGAACACACAGTCAGAAGTTTAACATTAAACGTCTTTGGGGTCAGACAAGGCCCCAGAGTAAACTCATTGCAGTCATAACTGGTGTAGTTCTTAGATTCTTCCAGGTAAATAAATAATCAATGCTTGTATGTCAGGTTTGGAGCAAAGTACATACACTCAAATGCTATGTTTTGTTGGTTGAAGAACTTTTGTGATACGGTGTATGATCTTGGGATATTGGCTTAACAGGAACCTTTTGCCAAAAAACAAAAGAACAGCTTAGAAAAATAATTCAGAAGCTTTTATTTTAGCTGACACACCTTGAAGTTGAATTGTCACAAACAGTGTGATTCACAATGTCTTTGTGCCTTGCTGTGTGCGTGATGGGAGTTGAGCTCCAGATATAAAAGTAGCTGGTAATCCACTAGTCCTGTTACCTTGATCTGCACACGTTGGGCCCTTGGAGAGCTTGTAGCGTAGGAACTCGCTCATTT
Source organism: Sternarchorhynchus goeldii (assembly GCA_028565775.1). Lineage (NCBI taxonomy): Eukaryota > Metazoa > Chordata > Actinopteri > Gymnotiformes > Apteronotidae > Sternarchorhynchus > Sternarchorhynchus goeldii. The sequence continues at coordinate 13,811,833 of JAOXYF010000008.1, forward strand.
CCTTTGTGTCCCTATGGAATGAGATGGTTGTGCCACTGTTGCGTCCACAGGGCATTTGGGGAGTCTGTGTTGGAAGGTCTGATGTCTTTCTCAGAATGTTGTTGATCTTTAATTTGGACTCTAATGAGAACTTCCTTACAGATGTCAGTTATATACCAATTAAAAATAACTTGTAACTCATATTTTTATGCCTAAAACAATTGAACATAATAATTTGTTGTTGAGAGCTTGAAGTTCTTACTCTTGTGATTTTTCCTAATGAAATGTAATACGTAAACAATCTCACCTAGGTCTTTTAAGTAAGTAATTTCCTATGTTATGATTGGCAGAAGGTGCACAGATAGCTAGGTAACCATAAACAAAACTTGTGTTGTGCCAACTGCATTGTGTGGTTCTCCTCCCTTATAAATGGAAAAGCTAAAACACAACTTCAAGCAACGATAAAACCACACCATGAAATTATACTACAGGATAAGTTTTAAATCTTGCCATCAGTTTGACTCTTGTCCAACATGTAATAAATACAGTGTGTTAGTTGAAGTGGATAAAGTCAGCCACTTGATTGGTGTGTGGAGACAATATTGAATAGAGCAGGGTGGTGTGTGGATATGAGACTGAGGAAGTTGGAGACTGACGTTTAATGTTTTAAGTTTTGGGCAATAAAACTTGCATGCATTTGTGAATGATTTTCTGCCTACTCCTAATCTTCTATTTTTAATCTGCTCTTAATGTCCATATATCCAATCAGCTGATTGGAAAAGATGATGTCGCTGTTCCCACGCATCTTTACAAAGTCATTCTGGTCCGAAAAGATCCTTCGGAAGAACCATTGGCTGTAGGTGCCTTTGTAGTGCCAAATACACCTATCGGCTTCAAGCATCACTTGAAGGAGTACCAGGTGAGCCTCACAGAATTGCAGAGAATGTCAGGCCTGACATTCTTCCCCAAAATAGAGAAAGCTGAAGAACTGAAGAACCTCTGCATAGTGGACTCCTGTGAACTCATGGACTTTAAGCGTTTTACCCTGTACATCACCAGTCGTAAGGTCGCCAGTGCCAAGACCGTAGTAAAGCTGGAAAAGATGATGTCAGAGCTTGAAGAAGCAGGGATTACACCTGATGATTACTTAACCAAACTGTACCTGAAGAAGAAGCAGGAACTGTTAAAAAAGGAAAGTCCACAGAGCTAGTCGGGATAACCAAACACTGAATAGCTGAATCTTGTGTGCCTTTCTGTCATGTGCCATTTTTCATTTTCCTCTTGTGTAAGAAGGTCTTTAGTCACTCCTTTCTTCTAAAATACTTGTTTTTTTTTAAGCGTAATGTGGAAAAAAATGTTTCAAATCAAAAAGTTGAAATGTGAAATTTGAATACTGTTTTAAATTTTGTACATGCAATTTATGATATTAAAAATGCTTTTGGAGAAAAAATATGTAGTAGTGTGTGTTTGATGGTTTGGATTTTAGCTTAAAGTCAGTGGGGTCTGAGAACAGCCTTATCTGAGGACCATGTATAACTCCCCAAGCCTTTTACAAATAATGGTTATGCTAATCTGGTCCCAACCACAATGTACTTCCTGACAGAAGTCAGATGTAATTGAATCTGATGTTTCGATTACTCTGTGGGAAAGCAAAGGACATGTTGGTGTCCTTTCAACCCTTCAGGTTACCCAAAAATAATTGAATCCATTTGCTTTATTAACTTTGTGTTTTGTTTTTTTTTTTTTTTTGACACAGCAAAGTGCTTTTTCATCCAACAGAGATCTGCACGTAATGGATTTGCACCTGGTATCAGGTTGTTGGTTTTAAATTTCTGGTGGGGTGATGTTGGCATGCCTCTGTGTGCCTTCGTTAAGGCCTGTCTCTTGAACTCTTTTGTACTTGCAGTAATGACTTGGAAGAGTGGCAACTGGCTCATTGGTCCTGTTTTGACTTTATTAGTCTTGATTTTAGTCTTGATCTTAGTGTTTATTTTATACACACTGATGGATTGTGCTTTGTACCATTTCTTACCATAGATGTGTCCATTACAGATTTTATTTTAGCAATTAAATTTTTTTGAAATATCTGAAATATCTTTTAACGCAAACAGCATTGTGCTGACCAGGCATGGAATCATATGTCCTTCTTTTAGAGCTTGTGAACACAGAAAGGTCAGGGTTCAAGTGAATGTGATAAATAATGGTACTTATATTTTGCGAGTCATAATTCTTATATGTCAGCACAGAAAAAGACATGAACAAGATGGAAACAAAAGTGACCATGATGATCAGTAGCTTTAGTAAGTACTTTTTAGTTTTATCCAGATGTTGGAGGTCATTGCGCATTTTACATCACAGAATCTATTGAAAAGTAATAAACTTAACCAAGTTCAGGTAAGAGGTTTTGTGTTATACACCCTTAAATGTCTTTAAGCTTTTATATAGGACTGCGTTCACCATAAATATACCCTGCTTTTTGCGTTTTCTATATTAACAACTGAGTAGGTGCTCCACTGGATAAAACCAGAAATTTCCAAACCAGAAACCTCAGATGAACAAAGGGTCCAACATCTTCTAAAAGCAACAGTGCCAGTAAATCTGGTGACTGCAGCATATAGTGCTGCCAGGTCAAAGTTGATAAAAACATGTAGAGGAGCTCTTCAACAGCACCGACATCCCAAGCATGTAGCAAGGCGTCCAGTCCATCATGGATTACGTTTTAAGACCAACCCCGCCTGCCCCCACGGTGACATCGCACTGGCCGACGAGCTCAACACCTTCTTTGCTCACTGTAACAGTGCAACAGTCCCAAGAATCGCAGGGCATGAATAGATTCTCACACTCAGCACTCGTGATGTTCACTGCATTCTATGGAGGGTCGACCCACGCAAAGCTGCAAGCCCTGGCGGACTTCCAGGACGGGTGTTGGAGGACTGCTGAACAGCTAGCAGAGGTATTTACAGGAATCTTCAACCTGTCTTTATCTCTGGCGACAGTCCCCAGGTGTCTGAAGTCAGCCGTCATAGTGCCAGCACCAAAGTAAAGAAAAAAAACATCAGTTATGTGAGCGACTGTCTCCTGGCTGCTTCCACACCCACCAGAATGAAGTGCTTGAAAGACTGGTCCTGTCTCCCATCAACGTCACCATCCTTCCCTTTCCAGACTCAAATCTGTTTGTATACAGGATCAATAGATCCACAGAAGACACCATGTCCCTTGCTCATCACACTGGCCTGACTCGCCTGGAGAAATGGGGCACGTACATTAGGATTCTATTTGTGGATTACAGCTCTGTTTTCAACAGTCTCATCCCTAGCAAACTCACCACCAAACTCCAGCAAGGCGTCAGCTCATCACTGAGCAGCTGGATCCAGAACTCGAGTCCTCAAGCAGAGAGCTTATCGTCAACTTCAGCAGGTCAGAGTGAGTGTGCTCCATTCTTCATTAATGGAGACATGGTGGAGAGGGTGTCCAGCTTCAGGTTTCTGAGAATGTACATCTTGAAGTACCTGAAGTACATGGTTCACCAACACCACTGCACTTGTCAAGAAAACACAACACCAGCTGCTCTTACTGAGGGCGGAAAAGAAAGTCGGCCTGTCCCAACATCTGCTGGTGGCTTTCTATTGCTGGACTGTGGAGAGCGTCCTCACATGCTACATCCTTGTGTGGTATCTCAGCTACACAGCAGCTGATAGGAAAGCTCTGCAGTGGGTCATCTCAAGCACTCAGCTTTCCAGCCCTGGAGGACTTCTACAGTACTCACCTCAGGAAAGCAGCCAGCATCTGTAAAGACTCCACACACCCATGCCATCTTCTGTTTGACCTTCTTCCATCCTGAAGATGTTATAAAACCGTTTATGCACACACATCCTGACTGAGGAATAGTTTGTTTTTTTTTTTCTTCCCGGAGAGCTGTAACTACACTGAATCAGTCCCTCAAGAACCCTTCATAACTGTTGAACTGCTACACCACAGCCGCCTCTTAACACAAACGTGCTGCACTACACTAAATAATGCACACACTCACTGGACTGCACTGTACCAGTAAGTAACAGGAGTCCATTCTCTGCTGAATAGTAACTGTCAGGACTGCTGCTGCTGTGTTGTTGATATATCAATGACATATATACTGCTGCTTTTTGCATATTTTCTCCATTTGCACCATTTTTGCATATTTATACCATCTGCACTTTAAATCAAGTGCTGTTGCATTAAACATGGACATTGTTGACTTGAAATTTGTCTATTTACTGTTTCATATTTACTTTGCTCTGTGGAAACTAAACTGTAAATTACTGATGCCTTACAGTTATACATTTTGCTACAACTCTACAACAGTATGTGTATTTTTCTGTTTACATATTCTTTTACATAGAATCTTGTAAGGAAGTTTCAAACTCCAGTTTTGCTGTGTTCATTGACAATAAATATATTCTATAATCTAGTTTTTCCTTTACATATGTTATAGTTGCGGTCCAGTAATAGAAACAAATGAAGTGTAGGATATATTTATTTATATTTGCCAGTTACTTTTAAAGATGATGTTTCACATGGTTTCTGAGGCTTTCGTTAAGGACGGAGAGTGGGAGGGATGTAGAGGGAGGGAGAAATGCAGTTGCCATGATTATGGTGTACTATTTTCATGGTACGTTCCTGTGACTTCTACACTGGCTGTTGCTGTCTCAGCATGTTTTAGCTCTGAGACAGTGATCAAGCACTGAGGATTTTTTTGCAAGCAAGTCACATTCAAAAGTTTGTTTGCCAACATTGCATTTTCTGCAAGGTATCCCTTTGTCCTATGAAAATCTTTTTAAAGATGTTAGATTTTTCTATAGGTCAACTGTATGTTGTGAAGCCAGCCAAGGTTAAGGCAATAAAGAAACTCGCTATGTTAAATGTGAAAACTGAATACGTTCTGTACACCACATCATCATCATTTTTTCCCCCCCCAAAACCACCAAAAGTACAATTTCGTTGTAACTGGGATTTGTAGGCCAGTGTCAGTAGTTCAGGTCAATGGCCTATACAGAGATTATGTGAACTGTACATGTACAGTACTTTTAAAAAAAATAATTTTACAATACTGAATATTAAGTTTAATTATCTGAATTTGCATTACAATGTTCTGTAACTGCTTTATCAGTTCTTGCTGATGGCGTAGGTTCAGTTGCGTAGGTTTACTTTACCATTATTGTGGGGTTTTTTTTGCAAGGTGACTTGCCTGTTTATATTGACCAGTTTCTTAACATTTGATGTCAGCAAATTGCTGGACCAATAAGAATTGCATACCTGTTCCTTGGACCTGTGTTACCTGAGTCGCTTTGCATTTTACGTTTTAAGTAAAGTCCCTCCCTGTGTGCCTGTGTACACATGCTGATGTGGAACAGGTGTATATGCATCAAGCCTGGCTGTAATTAGCAGCCTCAGCCTGCTGCCATGTTCCTACACATTCTCACTGTTGCAAACAGATAGTCAGGCACCATATTGAGCACATTAGTTCAAGCATAGTTCTCTTTTCCTCAGGGTGGAATAGACTGGCAGATAAGCTGTGCAATTTTTTATTTAACTTTGGTAAAGTTTGTCTTGGTGATTTTTTTTTGTAAAAACTCTAGTTTTAAAATAATCTTATTTGGGTACTAAAATGTACTAAACCACTTAATGTTAAAAATGTCCAGTAATAGGTGTAAAACTAAAGAAGGCTTATTAATAAAATCCCAGTCATGAGTTGCTGGTGGTGGTGGTTTTGTTCGAGTTATACCAGCACCAGTGATGCAGCACAGTCACCACTGACACGTTGTTTGCTACTGTGCAGTCAGTCAGTAAACTTGGAACTAGTCCTGTGTACACTGTTTCTGTGTGTCTGACATTCCTGCCTGGGGCTTTAAGGCATGAAAAATCACACTGACTTTGTATCTTCTCATCACTATGTCTCTAAATTGACTGTCCTTGATCTCATACGCCTCTTAAAACAGAGGTTTCCAAGCAACGACGGCTGGTACCTCTATCCCTGGGGTCAAAAGCTTTAATATAAACACTGGGAAATAGACAAGCAGTTTGTCTTTTCATTTGGAAGAGAGCCACCTTTAACCCACACTATTAATCAGACAAGCCCATTTAAACCAATATATAGAGATAGAACTGCCGTAACTTGCACTGGCAAACTCTTTCACTAAGAGTTTTAAGAAAGTGTACAGTTCATTAAGATGTTTCTTTTTTGTTATGTTTCTACTTCTTTTTATGTCAACCGAGCAGAAACATTTTCGAACCAGAGCATGGTCTCTCTGCATTTTGGATAACTTCCAGAATCTTCACGTTGAATTGAAGGAATTAGACTAGTAAAGTTAGACTAGTAAAACTACTTGCAGTATCGGCGTGACCTAGGTTCAGCAATAAATGCTCGTCTCTCTCTGCAGACGAGTTCAGTCAAATCAGGTGACGCTTGCTGCTGGATGGAGGTATGGAGGTGCTTGGTTTGGGAACCCTTGTGGAGAGCCGTCTGTCCTCAAAGCAGTCTGGCGTAATGTGCCTGAAAGAGGAGGAGTACACAAACTCATGTGTGACTGGCTTTTGTTGGTTGTTGACGCTCTGCCTAAACCTCCTTTGAGATAATGTTTATTTAAAAAAAAAAAAACATTACAATTAAATTACAAACATTACAATTATTGAAGGAATCCAGTATGAAAACAGGATGTCATACTGTTTATTCTTGATACAATAATACAATAAATATTTCATTGTAGTAGTGTCTCATTCTTTCATTAAAATGATAAGATTCATGCAGGAAACCTGTGAAAACTAACCAGTATAGATTTGAAATGTTAATCCAAACCTCATTTCTGTTAACACACATTATTAGTTGATCCAAAGCTAATTTCTGTTAACACACATTATTAATACACATCATAATTATTAATACACATTATGAAAATAGTAAACTATTTTGCTTGTTCTGGCAAGCCAGCTAATGTCTCTGTTTTTGAGACTGCTGGGACACTATTCTTGATAACTTCTTCATGCTTGCAACTACAGCAGGTCCTCCAGACAGATGTTCAATCATGTTTTCTGTCACTTCTGAAACTGCATAGCATAGTTGCACTCACAATGACCTCTGTTAAGGATGCTGTCAAACAGATATGCCTTAGCATATTTGTGTTTGTTCATTAATGTACCTTATGTGGACAGGTCTGTTACTGAGGTTACCATCAAGCAACAAAACGTATCTTAAATAATTCGGAATATCAGACGTAGCCAGGGACCTGGCTTGCATGTTTGGTTGTAGTGTATTTCAGTCTTTTGCCTTTTACACTGGGCCTGACATTCTCTTCCTCTCATTCTCTTATCACTGTTGACTCTCTGAGCAAACATTTATCAGGTGGTTTTGTCTGTATGTCTGCTCTGTACCCTTTTCTGCTCACCTGTATGTCTGTTTTTTGCCAAATAAGCAGCCTTGTGTTCAGTACCTGCCTCTCTGTGCTGCTTGTTCAGCCTGTGCCTCTAAACTGCACTGCTAAAACCAACACGACAAATTAAGAATACAGTGTTCTCCACGGTTATTGACACCGTTGTTGAGGATGAGGCGTAAAGTAAGGAAATGGTCTTTGCTGACCATAATCTTAAAATGAAGCTTAAAAAAAAACAATAACAAAACACATTTAACAAAACATAAAAAAGAACACTCCACTTGCCAAGGATTCAGTACTAAGTTTTTTGTGTGTATTTTTGGATGATGAGGAAGAAAATAAAGACATAAAAAATCTTTGCATATCCTTGAGTGTCCTCACTTGCGGAATCTTGTTTTTGGCTCAATTCACAGGCCTTCAGGGGTCTTCATCAGAGTACTGGGCTGCCTACGGCAAAGGGAAGTGTTCTTTCAGACATTGCCTTTCTTGAAGATTCAATCACAATTCACTCTGGACTTCCTGGCAGAGAACTCTAGTTGTTGCTGTAAGTCTCTTTTTGTCTTATTTAACAAAATAACCTGGTTCTCATCACAGTTCCAGTCCCTATATTTGAGGTTAGCTAACATGTAAGCCTTCCAAGTTGTTTGTTGTCATGGAGATTGTGTCTAATTGTAGTTTTGAACGTTTGGTGATCCACATTAGGTATCCAATGGTGATCTTTAGAGAAACATTTGCCTTTCAGTTCCTCTGCCTCACTGTATGGGGGAAAATGGCACTTGTGTTCTCTTTGAAGTGGTTTATAGGTCTGGATGTATGAAACATTCGAATTAAATGTTCTCAGTTTGGTGGTTAGAAGCAATTCATACAATACAAAAGCAATATCACTATACAGTGTCACACAATACTTATGTAATTGTGTAACAGTATGTAGAAAAATTTTATAGTAGTTAATAAAGCACATGGAGATAAATAAATACATAAATAATATATACAAACAAGTGAATGAAAAATTGAAGAGGATTAAACAAAAGTTGTCTCTATGTAAATAAACTTAAATATTATTTAAACTTTGGCATTCCAGTTTATGTGACTGGTATAGTTTAATAAAACAGTACGATCAGAGATCCTGTCATAGAAGGTTGAGATGTTGGTTAAAGCCACTGCTTGTGCATTTCTTGATATTCCTCAAGATGATGGAAGACTAAGAGTGTTTGACTTGTGTATCAACTCATAAGTCCAGTGTACCAAGTAGTTAGAGCCACTTAAGAGTTCTTAAACGTTCAGGTGTGCTTAAAGAACATACAACAATGGGAATCTTAATCAAAAATATGAAATTATATGGAATTGCATAAATATAAAATGTGTAGTACATGTATACATTGGCTTTGTTATAAGACTGTGTCACGGGTGCATCAAAAATATAGATACCAAGTTTAATTTACCAATTATAGATTAAACTAATAAATCAGTATGATTATAAAATTAATCAAACTCAAAGTGTAGTTTTTATATGCTCATTTAAGAAACGTCTCAACATTTTCTAAATGAAAAGAGTTTTTAAGGTTAAGAGATTTGTTTTAAATACTAGCAAGATTGAATATTTGAGTGATCAAGACAATGTGTGGTGAGATTAGTAATTTATTCTAAATTCAAGGACTTTTTGTGGTTGTCTAAAGACCAGCTGTTACTGCACATTGTCATTTCTGGCCCCTTGCAATATGCATCACACTTGTGAACACCTCAAGTTGTACTAGGATGGTACCACAAAAAGGTAGGACCGAATAAGAACAAAGATTTTTTTTTTATCATTTAAGTTATTGACATCATTTGTGGACCATGTATAATTTTAACACGACATCTGAATCCAGTGTGAATCCAGTGCGAATCCAGTGCGAATCCAGTGTGATCTGACAGTTTGGGGATTCCTCCAGCATTAGGCACAAAGAGATTAAGTGCTGTATGGAAGAGACAAGGTGGAAACATCCTTCATATTAGATGGATATGATTGCTACAGATTATTAGTTGAATTAGAATGAACATAAACTGTTACCTAGTCTCAAGTTCACTTCACAAGAGTGACTTGAATTAATAATTAGTATATTTTGTGTGTATTTCTGCAGATAAACACACTAACAGAGAGAACAAGGTCCAGAATCTAGCAGTTCCACTTAGGACAAGGACTTTGTGTTGAAGTTTTGAAAACTTTCAAAACGTGAGCGCAGATGTTGTTGGGGGAATATCCCTCCTGGTGGGAAAAAAATGGTAATTGTCAGTCTGTAACTAGGTCGCATGTGAGAAATGGAAGGAGGGGAGTGTGTGTGCGTGTGTGTGTGTGTGTGTGTTGGGGGTGGGGGGAGTGCTTGTGTTGGGGAAATTGCTATCTCCCTACATGCATTTCTGCTGTGTGCACAATATTTTCACAATAATTAAATTGATCTATGAAGGTGTTTTCTACACCTGCGTAATCTTGTCATATCACAGGCATTTTCCCTACATAAAAAACTGCTGGTATGAGGAAGCGCTTCCCTTTGTTTCTCTGAGTCCTGGTAAGCCTGAAATTCCAGTGTACTCATTACCTGTGACTACCAGAACCCTGAAGCAGCAGTTTGTATTTGCATGATGTCTTCTGCACTGATGATGAAATGTACTGTCTGTGCTGCAGCATAGTGAATCGGTGTGTGTGTGTGTGTGTGTATGCACGCACATGCATGCATTTGTGTGCGTGTGTGAGTACTTGTCATGGTGCTCTTTGTGTATAATTCATGGGAAACATATGCAATTTTTGTGTGTATAACATATACATTTGTGTGTATGTGTGGACACAGGCGCAGAGAAACAGGAGGGTTAGCCTCTAGAGAACAGGGTCACTGCTCCCACTGGGTGAGCACACTCATCCTCCAGCACTGTCCAGGGACCTCATCAGGGCTTTGCTGTCATGGCAACCCCATACAGCAAACAACACACTCCTGGGCCCACACTTATTCTTCAGCTTATGAAGAGGCAGAGAACGAGGAAGGGCGGGTGGGAGAGGAAGAATAGACTGGGGGTAAGGGATAGAGAGCCTAGGAAGTGAAGAGAGAAAAGCAGAGAGAGAAAACGATGAATGAGAAGTATTCTGTTTACTTATTCCTGCTCCATCAATACTCTTAGCCCATAGCTCATAATAGCGGATGAAATTCAGGCGTCTCTACTGAATATTTGTTATGTGTGTGTCCAGTATTCAAAGCCATTCCTGGCCATGCTTATTAATGTGTAGTTGTGGTATGCAAAGGTGAAAAGTGTTATGCCACTTTGAGAGTAAAAAAGAGGTTTACAAAGAAACGATAAGGATTTGAACTCCTTGGAACGGATCTGTAGAATGTAGGCCCTGTTCCTCAGAGCCCCTATACTGAACCATATTTGCCAGTTCTTGTTATGATGGAGATTGCAGTTGTTCTCAGTATTACCCATTCCATGCCAAGGCTTGGGTGCCAGGCATGCTCCCTTAGTGGCTTCTTCCCGAAATGTGCCTCTTCAAGCCAGTCTCAGGGGTCCAGGGCTCATGGGAAGGTTAAGCGGGTCTTAGCCGGGCCAAAACACACCACTTTAGGTCAAACATCTCTGTATCTGGATGATGCAGCATTGATCTCTGGGATATCTTGCCTCACTGTAACTACACTGTGTCCTTTGTGTCTTTGGCAGACTGCTCTAACAATGTAAAGGTCATTGCTGACTAAATGCATCTATTTCTTTTCATACGGATTTGAGGGAGGAGAACTGAATTTTAAAATTTGGACTTAAAAATATTGCCCTTCTGCTTTTATTTTGTGGTAAATAGTGAGTAGTGTTATTAGAGAAAGCACACCTTCTTATTAACATTGTCGCGCCAGTGGTTACAGAACTATACTCTCTTGTAACAGCTTCATGTAACAGCTCATGTAACAGCTTCATGTAACAGCTTCATGTAACAGCTTCATACTCTGTAGTTTTGTAGATTCTGTACGGTCATGTCTTTTTCATACTAATATTACAACATTCTAGATCAGCACAGTTACTCTGTTCCTAAACAAAGTTTATATTTAAACATGAAGTTTCTCTTCGCAGCAGAAAGATGGCACAGAGCCAAAAAATGATGCTTAATTGCCAAAATGTCCGAAGCCTGGGAATGATGTGACCCACACAGTAGAGCAGCTGATGCAGCCTTCTCCTGTACATTCACTTAGCCACAAATCTCTGGAGGCAGAGACAGACCTGGCACATGTACCAAGCTCCTCTAAGGAGTCGGATGAGTGCAGTGTTGACACACTCAGGCAAGAATGAGCATCTTGGTACAAATGCCATGTGTGTATGCACACTGATCTGCTGGGGCCCTTCCATCAGGGCACTGTAGCAGTTTCAGCATTTGAGGCAGTTGTCACACAGACTTTGTTTGGTCAGGTTTTACCTGAGCTGCCATCTCTGTCATATTGTGCAAGCCAGGCTTTCAGTGCAAACCTTATAGGTTTGTGAATAACAGCTATAGGCTTTGTGGCATAGTTGGCATTATGAAGTGCTTTATCTATCTCTGTGTTGTATAGCATATAAAACGGCGCACACTAAGAGTGGATTCTAGACTCAGGAGGTGATAATCAATCATCACAGATTACCATGGCCATGAGCTGATATAGCTCTAGGGTACGGGCTGCAGGCAAAGACTGTAAATGGAAATTGTAGTATTGCTCACCTTTTGCCCCACCAAATGTTCTCTTTGGCACGCTTGCTAATATTCTTTAAGAGGACCAAGCCCATTGTTACGCTGCACTGCCAGAGGAAATGAATTTCATGAGTCAGCTGTGTGTTTCTGTCATTTTTCTAATGAAAATGATAACCCCAGTCCTGCTGCTTTAACATGGAGCCAGTCAAATAACACAGAGTGTGTTGTTAGCATTTGTGTTTAGCTTTTTTCTGGCTAAGAAGCCACACAAGCTATTTGAGATGTGTGGTGGTTTTGGTTTGTAGTTTGAAAGATGATTAGTGGGTGTAAGCTTCTCTCGTTTATGAGTACATGTGCAAATATTAGAAAAGTCAAATTCAGATATCAGGCATGTTATAGGATGATTTCTATTAGTTTTTTTTGCAGATCTATGTCTATGTTGAGCGTGTTAGAGTGCAAACACACCACCACATGGGGAGTTTGAACATTTGTGTGTCAGTTGGGGGAAAGGAGTGTAGAATGATACACCATGACAACTGCCCTAGCCTTCAATAACTAGCTCAACTTGTGGACAGGCAGCTAATCAAGACACTCAGCACTCGTTGTATTGACATTAAAACCCTATGGATGAGTGAATAAAGTATAGTGCCCTTCTCAGGCCTCAAGAATTCTTTGCAATCAATACACAGCTTTTACATTCAGTCAACACACTGGAGAGAAGCGGCAACCAGTTGCACACAGCGTCCTCCCAACTGGAAACCACAGGCCTTGGGGCACTGCATCAGGTGCAGGAAATAAAGAGTAACCCAGGTAGCATCTCTAGGTAGGGTTAGGGTTAGGGTTAACCAGTTTAATTCATTACTGTCTATCTGAATCTTACCTCAGAATCTCAAATTCAGCCACCCTGCTGTGCAAACCTAATCAGTGGCTCATGAATTTTTAAAAACCTGCCCCACAATACTGAGGACTTGTAGACAGTGAACTGTACAGATAGCTTTGGGACTTCTATGTAATGCCACCAGAGAAACTCTTCATTTCTATCACTACAAATATTACAGTACAGTATCACAGACAATAATGATCACATCATCTGTACACTACTTCCAGCATCATTATGGAATGATCACAGTTAATGAATAACAATGTTATTTTTAATTTAATATAAAATTGTTTGGTAATTAGTAAATTATCAAATAGATAATAGCTGAAACACCTCATACACAGTTTCAGTGTTGAACATCAGTGTGATAAAGAAACTACATTAAAGAATGGTCTTTGATAGGATAGAGAATTCAAGCAAGACATGCTCACAAAGAAAATTTATTCCTACTGTTTATTTTACTATAGATATACATGTTCTAATTGGCAACAGTGCTTTTCCAAAAACCTGGACCTGTTTTTCGATTCCACAGCTCAAACCCCTTGACTGCATTTATCCCGACCGGGAGGTCTACAGCTGACAAGGTCTCCTTTGCAGTTTTCTGGGTTTTTTTTTTTTTCATTATTATTTCAAACTAACAATCAAAAAGGTGGGTCACACAGTTGAGAGTAACAAATGTGAAACCTTGCTTGGGACAAGGGAAACAAAAAATGTCATTTGCATGCACATCTTAACAGTGTAAAAAATAAATAAGTAAATAAATAAACAGGCACAAAATGATTCGAGGGCCAAATGTTTTGATGCCTCATCATCCTCTTGCCTCAAAGACCAAAAATGTCTGTAGAACTTCAAATGTCTCCTCTGGTCCTGTTTGGTCATCTATACTGACTAATGGCTCTCAGTTGTGGTTCTGGAAGCCTGATTCTTCATCACTTCTTTTGGATTTCATCAGACCTTTATTACTCACATAATTAAGTGGCAGCAGAAATCTCCTAATATTTGATCACTAAATTTTCTTAGAAAAATTCTAAATAAAAAATAGCAAGTAAATATAGCAAAGTCTACCATTTATAAAATACACCTGCTTTGAGATAACTGATATTTGTACATTATATATGCAAAGCATAGACAAAATATGCCTTTTATTTCCTGTATCTGTCCTATTGTATTGCACAAACTGGTATCTTCTGAAAACATACAGTAGATAGAAAATTATCCCTGTGCTTTATTTGTGGGTGGTAGAATACATATTGTGAGAACCTTAATCAGTGAATAACTTGGGTACGAAGGCAAAAGAACTGCGGACAGAGTCGTTTGGTACATGCACTTAGGGGGGTTGAGAATTATGGTCAATATCCAGATTCTTTGTGAGGAATACAATTGGTCTTGCTTTTTTCCATCATCTGTCTTAAAGGCAATTTAGGCTGATAATTTCTTACTCTAGATGTTACGTTGCATTTCAGTGAACACACTGTTGTCAGTGCTTACTGTGAAATCCCTGGAGATTGTATGTTCACGTGGTTAAGAACTTTTAACAATTTATATCCAATTATTAAAGTGACGGAGTTTGAACATTTTCTGAACCGGACCTCCTTGTTATTAGTGCCGGCAATAATGGTGAACTTTATCTAGTAATATATCATTCAGTACCATTATAAGGTTTTTCTACTGGGTATAGCAATGTTCAAATACTAATACGTGTTGTATCTCTGAGCATTTAGTTGGCATTTCTCTCATCTAAAGTAATGGGACTAGATACTTTGGTTTTGTAACATCAGATGTCAGGAGGTCAAGAGAGATGCTGAGCACTCAATAGAAGGAGACTTCAACTCCTGCTCTCTGTACACCAAGCCAAATCTGAACTGCCTCCATCCAACATTACAGTCAGTAATTATTAGATCAAGCGACTAACATCAACAGCCTCCACTTCAGTAGCTGTACTGTGTGGTGTGTTGATGTATGTACACACACAGCACTTGCCCACACTGCCCAGACCCAGCAAAATGACACACACACTGTACAGGCAAACACACATTTTTTCTGAGTAATGTATGACTCCCCTTCTGTGCAAAAATAATTTCACCAAAGGCAGTTCATCATAAAATTCCCTTGTGTTTTCTTATATCAGGTTTGCTCATATGTATATTGAAAAAAAAAAACAATGGACAAATGCTATCATGTCTACTTCTGTGTAACACATACTGTGGACAAATGTGAGCACAGGCAATGCCTACAATACCCACAGTAACCTATTTGCTTACACCCTACACAAATGATTTATTCTGGAAATATAGTGTATACCATATTTGTAGTTTTAATGTAATTTCAATTCAGTGATGTTTTTTATTTACAAATATAATGCAAGCAATCCCCACGTATGTCTCTCTTAAATTAAAATTTAAATAGTAAATTCTGAGAGAGAAACACGGTAAGGTCTAATGCTCCCAGTGTCTGACTTTTGTTTTCTAGGCTCACAGAATGAAAGTAAATAGGAGTGTCCATTTCACCAGTGAAAATGGTGGACACTTGCCTTGTCATCTTTGAAGTTGTTATTTATTCAGAGTGATTTCAGATTAGGTTTAAGCCCTCAGTTTATCTTTTAAATATATATTTTCTAGGATGTTTTTTTTTTAATTATTTTTTACTTTTTTTTTTTTTTTTTAACATTTGCACACAGTGCAACACACATTCTCAAACATGCAGACCCGTTGCAGTGTTTATTAGACTTAAAAGCAAATGATATTACTGTTATTATATATAAATTCATCTAATCTCTGTATAAATCAAGTAACGATGGCTTGTATTGGAATTTGTAGCACTTTGACAGGTGCTGTGGTTGTTGAGAGTCGTCTGCACTACACTTTTGAACTGGTAGAAGTGATCAAAAGTGAATAAATTGATAAATATTTGATTGTACACTACAATTTAAATGTTCAATTGCGGGATTAAGTAGAATGTAAATGCTAAGCAATGTACAATTTAGGCATGAAAGAGATTTACTCTGCCTTTTGATGGTGAGGACTCTTATGCAGTGGAAAAGAGAATGAGGTTCTACCAGGCACACTTGGGGTCTATTGCTACAAAAACAGCCCTTCAGCAAACCTGCTAACCTGACTTGAAAAACATACTTGAATAGTTTAATATCTTAAGGTGAGTCTGAGATATGAAACAAATGTTCTGTAACATTTGATAGTAAATTGTAAGCCATGTAGACAGCAAGAGGTTCCCCATAGGACAAGGGGAAGAGGTTCACCGTAGGGACCACGCTGACATAGTACAGAAGGACCCATTTGTACTTTTAATTATATCTAAATCAATATTCTAATTTTTATCTAAAATTAGCAAATTATTGCTCAACTCATGTGCAAAATAAGATTTTTTTAGCCTTATAAGAAAGTGGTCATTACATCTCTAAATGATGCAGTTTCAACATGCAAAATAAATATTCCACAATGTAACAGATGCACTAAATGTATAGCATTTTGATTCTCTGAACTGAAGCAAGTGTAGTCTTTTGGTAGCCATTGTTAAAGACAGATGATGTACACAAGAGACTGTAGGTGAAGCATATTTTGATTGTCTTTTACTAGTCTTGATTACAGCATCCTGTAATCCAGACCAGGATAGTAGGAGACTGGCTTCAATAAATGCAAATGTGTGAGCAAAACACAAATAAACAATGAAACCAAAAAATGCAAAAAACAAACAAACAAAAAACAACAACAAAAAAATCTTGTTACATAAAACTAAAATCAAGTTAGTGCCAAATATTCCCATCTATTCTCTTGCTCCTCTTCTCATCGCTAGTGACAACCTGGACAGAGGTAATTTTCATACTTAGTTATCAAAAATGTTCTTTTAAAAATATGAAAGACTGATAACATTTACAAGGCTATATCACTATCGTCATACTTTTGCCTCTTCTACATTATGTAAAAGCTGTTATCAGAAGGAATTCACACCAATTTAAGTAAGACCTTTAATGAACTCAGACGGTCAGGCATACTTTGTAAATGATGATAAACTGCATTTCTTTCAGTCTAATATTTGATTATTACATCTGTGATATAACCGCAGTGATCACTGCAGAATCTCGCTCATGCATATGAACTGTGAAGCAAAGTCGATGGGAGCTGTCTATGTGATTTACACTTCCCCCTTGTATATTCAAACAAAATGTGAACCACAGGAGAATTAAAAACATCAACTTGTCCTAAAAAAAAAAACCTTGCAGTCTTTATGCACAGTCACTTCTATCAAGACTGAGTTGTGTGAGTTGGTTGAGCTATACGTTCTGTAAACAAAAGAAAAAAATAACAAGAAGATTGAAGTCTGAGAGAACATTTCTTGCTTAACGTTACAGAAATGTCTCACGGTCTCTGTCAAGATCAGAAAAAGATTTGCTCAGGTCACTGTTCCTGGGCTCAGGTATTAGAGTTGGGAAAAGCTCACTAGTGGCTCTTGTCACACTGTCATAAGATGGTGGTGAGGAGGCAGAGGACAGAGCCTCGGCCTCAGGTCCATAATTATCTTTCATCATGGATGCTATGAGCCCTTCCTTCTCTGGTGCATCATCATCATCATCATCTCTGGCAGCTCCCTCTAAGTGGAGCTGTCTGTACAGGAATGAGGCTTGCCTCATCTGCCTCCGGACTAGATGCCTTCTGTAGGCCCTCTGTATAACAGTGGCTGATACCTCCTCCTGCTTACGCCGTAGCGTTGTGGTGATGGGCTCGTAGGAGATTTTGGATGGGTTTGCCATCATAAACTTCTCTTCCATCTGCTGTTTGAGAGCATCCATTTCACCTGACTCCCCTAGCACGCGCTTGGTAAATGCAAACAAGATGTCCAGGCAGTGAATCTTGTCACCACTCACCATGGGCAGGTCCATGGAAATTAGTTTGATTTTATTGGGCTTTGCAATACGCAACGGCTCCGACAACGAATCTGCAAAATCTGAAAGCTTGGCATACTCAATGAACTGCGTTGCCTCAGGGTCAAACTTCTCCCAGACCTCATAGAACATCTCAAAATCGTCCTCACTAAGTGGCTCAGTGCTCTCCTCTGTGGCAACGCTGAAGTTCTCCAAGATGATGGCAATGTACATGTTCACCACAATGAGAAAGGAAATAATGATATAAGTAACAAAGAAGGTTATGCCCACTGAAGGGTTCCCACAGTTTCCTCGGGCATTTGTGCCAATGTGGGGCAAGTCAGGATCACATTCCTCTGGGGAGTTATTCAGAATGGGACTCAGCAGACTGTCCCAGCCAGCTGATGTTGTTATCTGGAAAAGGCAAATCATGCTGTTGCCAAATGTCTCAAAGTTGAACATGTCATCAATTCCACTTTGTTTCTTCACATAAGCAAAATTTGCCATTCCAAAAATGGCATATATGAACATAACCAAGAAGAGCAGGAGACCAATATTGAACAGTGCAGGTAATGACATCATTAAGGCAAAGAGTAACGTTCTGATTCCTTTGGCTCCTCGAATGAGGCGGAGGATACGTCCTATTCGGGCCAGTCGGATGACTCGAAAAAGTGTGGGCGATACAAAGTATTTTTCAATGATGTCTGCAAGAACAATACCTGCAAGATAAACGATAGAAAATGTTAATTTGGAAAAGTTTACTCAAGACCTGTATCTAAGAAATGCATCTACATGTGAAAAAACATGCGATTAAGTGCGTCCAACACAAAAAACTTTTTTCGTCTTTGTTGGTTGTAAGTTTCCAAACAAGTAAGAACAACAAAAATGATCCATTTGTAAAACACACCTCGGTCCAAACACACTGACCACTTCTGTCAAGTCACTAATGATTTACAAGTTAGTAATACACTTAACCAGCCCCCACCCTCCACCCTACACCCTCCACCCCCCACCCCCCCATGACATAAACTGTGCCTTTTCTGATTTGTGATCCTCCACAGACTACAAGTGCATGGGGTTGTTTGGTTTGACCCACAATATTGCCCGCCTGACAAATGGACAAGAAGGGCAGTAGGTTACACAGCCATATGTCAACCTTTCAGCTCACCAGCTAACAACTGTAAGATGGCTCAAACTTCAATCACTGCCCAATCAGGTGTGCTTGATTGCTGGAAGTTATCTTCATCTTCATTTTAGGCACCCTTTTCTCAGGAATGGTTACTCCATCTGCCTGCCAAACCTTTGGCTTTGTTCATTTCCTCATCAGAGACTTGTGGAGCATCTATATTCTCAAAGCTGGCCAGGGCTTACTTAAGCATGCCCTGCCCTTTTTTTGGTAGATATACTGCTGCACAATTGCAATGAAGGTAGACCTTGATAAGTCAAGCCAAGGGTATGCTGGCTTCCCCGTATGGCTAATGAAGAAGCTTTTCACTCTCATGGGGTATTCCTTGATTTTACAGTTGCTGCTCCCGATTATTTAATTTTTCAGTATGATCAAGCAAGAGAAAAACCAACGGATGAACTTACTCATATAAATGACAGGACGAAACACCATAGTATTTTGTTTGCAAACATACAAACTCGGACAATTAATTTCAAATATTCATGCTCAACATTGTCTTGGATAAAGCGGATTCCCTTTAGAAATTCTTTTTGTTCTGTGCGTTTCAGGGAAACTGTCCTTTGTCATTTTGCACTTTACAGTGCCACACCAGTGAACTGCCATGTCATCTCGCATTCTCTACTTACCCACAATTGAAAGGATGACCACAACAAAGTCAAAGATGTTCCAGCTGACAGTAAAGAAATAGCAGCGGAGGCCGATAAGCTTGATGATGCACTCAGTAGTGAAGATGACGATGAAAGCAAGGTTAATGTTGTACAGGATTGACTCCATTCTCGGGGACTGTTCGTCTGTCTCCACCATCATGGTCAGCATATTGAGGAGGATAAGCAGCATTATTATGATGTCGAAGGCTTGTTTTGACACCAAGTCAAAGAAGAATCCTTGCACATGGTTCTGAATGGGAGAACAATTTGCATTGTTGTTACATTTTCATTTTTAAAGGCACATCCAGAAACATGGACACACATTTCCCCTCTGACTGTATTCAGTAACATGTCAATTGACTGTAAAGGGTTTGCTTTACCTACTTTAACCTAAGATGAGTGTACTTGCCAAACCTTGAGATGTGTTTCTTATGTATATGAGCATAAAGGCATATAGATATTACATTTATATTCTGTCTAATGTTATTCTCTTATTTTATATATTACTGCATTTCCTACACTGATTTTGGATTATAATTTGGATTAAAATGATTAGTGTTATTTTGTTGTTGTTTGTTTGTTTGTTTTTACAGTGTTATTTGTTTTGTCAGGAGGATGAATGGAATGCAAGCTGCTCACCAGTGGCCTGGGAATAGGTTTTTGTGGTTTTTTTGAACCAAGCTTTTTCATGGCATTATAATACTTTTTCTGCTCTTCGGTCATGAAGATGTCTTGTCCACCTAGGTACAGGAGAACTCTACTGTTATTCTTCTATTATTCTCATGTACCATGAACATGGCTTAAAACTTCAATAGCTTGAATCATGTGTGCTCTGAGGTTAATGTCCATGACAGTAAATCAGTGTAGGTAAGCAGTGAAGGAATAAACCCTCAGTGTTTATACTTATCTTTCGTTTTTGTTGGTTGAAGTTGTCAATGATCACACCAATAAAAAGGTTTAGGGTGAAGAAAGATCCGAATATGATGAAGATAACGAAATACAGGTACATATATAGGTTGATCTCCTTAATTGGCTGCTCCTCGACCTTTAAAAATATATACATAGATTTATTAAACATTTTATTGTTTTATTAATTTGTGCACATTTCTATTCTCCATGGGGAAAAAAGAATAAATGAATAGCACTTTCAGCAATAATTACTGGTGAAGGACTACATAATTTGATAACTAAATGTCATAGCATTTATCTGAGGGAGTACTAAGGGACATTAGGGGACATTAATACGACATAAAGCAAGACAAATTAACCAATGCAATAAATACATAAAATACACAGAAATTACACACTTACAGCTCGTGAGTCTACTGCCGCATACATGATTTCCATCCAGCCTTTAAAAGTAGCCTTGACAGAGAAAAACAAATAAAACTAAATATCCAGGCTTCAAATGTTTCTACACATGCACATGCATTTATCATGAAACACTAATTAAAATAATTAAAATTATTTTGTAAATTGTGATGCAGAGGCAAAGTCTTGTTTGTTTCTTGGCCAGTCCAGGATGCCTGTATAAGGTTTGTATATCAGTCTTGTATTACAGGACATACCCACAGCATCACCCCTTATTTCAAGATTTTACAGCTGTGAAATTCAACACTTATATTTACATGCTCTTTGTGTCTGTCAGTAATGGACAACTTTTTGCTCGATAGTCTAGAAATGAAGTGTCTGTTATCTTGAGCATGCCTACAACAGGAGTACAAATATAAACAAATATATATAGACAAAATATTTAAAATGATATAGACAAATATAAACTTCTATCAAAAAAATACATTTTTAACTGCAGAAGAAAAAAAAAGGGGGGGGGGAATACGGCTAGCTCTCTTTCAGACCATGAAAATATATCATTTTTTGAATGATATTTATCTGAATATTTAGCAGCAAGAAATCGTTTTTTTTTGCCTTGGTTATCAGTAATTATAGGCCTTTTTTGAATGGCCTAGGACTAACTATTTCTAGATGCAAATGGAAGGTTTGTATTGAGTGAAGTCAGAAGAAGGTGATGGAAAGGGAACTAAGTGACTTGTTGCTAGGCTACCGCACCAACTAAGTTAAAATGAAGAACGAAGTGCATGCACTCTCACTGAGAACGAATTTCTGTATAATGGCCTCAGCGGCAGCTAAAAATAAAGTTCTGCTGACTTGTTGATTGATTCGTACTCATGGACAGGCAGAGGTGGGCAGCGAAAAAGTAGGAAATGGAAAGAAAGAAAAGAAAAGAAGTTTGAAACCGCGTGTGTGCGTGTGCTGAGTGGAGCTTAGAGAGAGAGAGAGAGAAAATGTCACCCTCACCACTTGAAGTAGCGCAAGATAGCCCGCGCCCACGTTGTCGAAGTTGACTTTCACTTTTGTCCAATAGTACTGCGTGTCATTCATGGCTTTGCACTCAGTCTTGTTGTTGATGTGGGAGGTGTTGTAGATGACGCCCGCGGGGTTGATGCAGCGGCCGAACTTGCCAGCGAAAAGGTTGACTCCCATGATACTGAAGATGAGCCAGAAGATGAGACACACTAACAGAACGTTCATAATGGAGGGAATGGCCCCGATTAAAGCGTTCACCACCACCTGAAGAACAAGGACACAAACACTCAACATACACCTGTGATGCTGATTCTACACTTTCTTTGTTTTTTTCATTCTGTTTTGTAGTAGCAGTTTGTCTGTGCTCACGATTTAACACACTAAAATCTCAGTTGTCACCAGCAATAACAAAAAAGCATCATAATATTACAGCAATTATTTATAATATACATAAACACAATTCTTTAAATTAAACCGTTTTTTTAATTCTAGAATTATAAGCAAAAAATATTAAATAACATTTTTGACATGCGACTTTTCTTTAAATATAAACCATGAAACACAAAAGAAACTTTCAGCAAAGAATATCACTGCACTTGTTTAGGTTTTGCAATTAGATATTATGTAATTAGATATAGGATCATTTTAAATAACAATTAATACTGTTCATTTGGTGTGTAGCATTATAAAAGAGGGCATGCAGTGTATATCCACACAAAGGGATGAGGGAGTACTTGGGAACCTCTCCTAGGCCCTTCTAGTAGCTTTGAAACAGATGACCCCTTTCCATTTGGAGTTTCATTTGGAACAAACCAGATTCTAATGTAAAGTCAGGGAAACAATGAAAGCAGCTACAAGTTCTAAGGTTGTCTTTAGATGTCTAATTTTAAAAGACTTGGTGATACAAGTTTGTCCAAATTGTTAGATGAAGGGGAGTGTCACAAAAGGATCAGCCGAACAGTCGGCCCTCTGGGAATGAAGCCGCACTTTCTTCACCCGTGCAAAGAAAGCCTCACGCTTCTGCTAGCTGCTGTTAAAGCGCTGTGACGTCTAATCGTATTTGCCTGATTTACAGCAGCGGTAGGGGAATTCACTGTTACACAGCACGGAAATCTAATGAACCGGAATTCACTTTTCTCTTCAGTCTATGGGCAGCCAACAGTTATGGTCTGCATCTCACAGAATATCAGTGATTTAAAACAGAATAAAAACCAGGTGTGCAGGGATCATCCTGATGTTTTTCCTTTATAGGGATGAACCAAGACTGCATACACTTTTGTAAACAGGTAATAGGTGACAAATAAATTGCTAATACTGTATGACTTAAGAAGGAAGGAAAGAACACTGGCAGGAATGAGATGGAGGGAAATCACCCAATACATAAAATACCCATTTCTGTGCACTTAATTACCACAATACTGATGGTCCATCAAATAAAATATTCTTTTAGGCAGCCGTTTATTATATTCATCACATTTATTCCCCCTTGACTGTTTAATGTCTTGATTAAAGGCTTATAAAAGGGTTTTTAAAGGCTTTTAAAAGAATGGCAAAGATATCACAATAAGCCCTTTTTAATACTGTGAGGAAATAAGCAATTTAAATAATTAATAACAAATTAATGTAATCATACCAAAATTTCACAGTGAAAAGCTTAAATGTGCTCTATGTCCAAGAGCCTATATAATAAAGCTAGAAATGAGAGATTTTCAGGAGAAAGGCAGAGTGTGCCACTATGCCTTAATATAGTCATAATGTTATAGTACAATAATTATGAAAGGTAATACTGGCAAGATGTTTCAGTTCCATCTGGAGGATTCCCCTTAATATATGAAATAAGGTTCCGTGCCAGATCCATCAGACTGTGGATTAAATAGATCGTGGATGATTACAACCTTAAAAGAAGACTGAAAATGATATGTAGAACTTATGAGCTTTTAAATCATATTAGCTTTTGTGCTGATTGTGGTATTGTAGTTCAATTGAAAAGAGTTAAGAAGAAGTCATTTAGGATTATTATCAACAGTATTAAACTGCTGACCATAAGTTTTTTAATGCAACATAATGCAATTAGTTGTTGGTCATAATAATCTAGAGGGTTAAACTGATATTGTAATGGTTTACATTTTAACAATCATTAAAACCAGTGAAGTCACTGAACTCTTTTAACAGGTGGTTTTTGAATTTGTATTTGCACATTCAGTGCTGAAAAAAGAGGGGCACTATCACATATGCTTTTTTCTTAGTATAATGCAGTGAATTTTTATTTTAAGCCTTAAAGAATAAACAGGAACATGAGGAGATGTGATTAGATATTGAGAGAACTGGATTATTACAATATAGTTTTTTGTGTTTTCATTTTTCTACTAAAATGCACTGTGAACTCTTGATTCTCAAGGAAAGTGAGAACAGCTTCAGATGACAGAAGAGAAGTAGGCAGAGGAGGGTAGATGGAACCAGAGAGAGAGACAGAGAGGAGAAACTCTTACCCTCATGCCTTCAAATCTGGACAGGGCTCTTAGTGGCCTGAGAGCCCTGAGCGTCCTAAGTGATTTGATAGCAGCCAAATCAGAGTAGCCTAGTGTGTTGGCTACGAGGCTTACTAAAGACACCTAAAAGGGGGGCAGAGAGTGGAGGAGACAGAAGAGATAGAGACGCAGTGTTAGCAAGCTGACAAAACCTCCCACGCAAAAGGGCTGGTGCACTTCCTAGGAAAATACAAAGTGCAGTCTCCCTGGTTCCGGTCCCGGTGTGCTGGATTTAATACAAAAAACGATAAATTAGCAAAGAGGTGATTTAGTCATTTAGTTTGCATTTCAGGAAAGAATTGGAGTTGCAACAGCTGGGTTTGCTGTTTCTTAGCTTCATGTGTGGCGAGTCCTGTAGAAAGAAATAAAATCATTTGGGTTGGAAAAACACGGATTTCTTCAAGAGGCCCTGGATGAACCTGGAGGAAAAGAAAAGGCTGAGAAAGCTCCCAGTGGTCTGACTGACTAAAGGCTGGCGATGGCATGTCTCGGTCAGAGTGGTCCTTACCCTCATGCCAGCAAAACGAGACACAGCCCGCAGTGGCCTCAGTGCGCGGAGGGTCCTGAGGACTCGCACGGTGCCTAGCTGGTCATAATTGAAGGCACGCGCCAACAGGCCAAACACTGAAATCTGTGTGAATTGAATTATAGTTTGTTCAGTTAATGTCATGATCGTTTACTCTTTAAGATTTGCATAAAACAGTATCCTGCATTTTTTTTTATAGACAGACACTGTATCCAGGTTTTAGGAAAACCTCTGTTTTCACAATCCAAGCTTGTGGTGTGTCACATGTTTAAAAGAATATTATTATAAGTGTGGTGGGGCTTTGAGCCCATTGGGAGCAATCACTTAAAACATCTTAGATTATATAAAAATGTATTTATAGAACTTCGGGTTATCTCTTTGCCATGGAAACACAAGCAATGGAGAATCATTTGCTTTAATAATTGTGGAGATATTATTGAGATATATTGACAATATTGATATACATACATACATA